>OX578151.1:7411435-7743935 GCA_951213105.1 Amaurobius ferox | reverse complement strand
AAAGGTAACCTTTCCTTATTTAGTACTTATTCCGAAGCTGCATAAAACACCAGTAAAATTCCGTACTGTTACAGTTGGTTGTAATACATATATTACGATAGCTAACAAAAAATTAATGAAAATACTTCAACCAGCTTATAAAGCTATATTGGAACAAAATTCTATAATCATTAAAAACTGCTATGAAGTTATTAAACGCTTAAAATATTGCAATAAAGATTTACAGTTCAGCAGCTATGACTTCCGGGACCTTTTCAATAACATTGATCTTAATAAATTGTATAAAATACTTTTACTGGTGCATTCTGAATATAATCTCAAAAGTGTAATAACTTTGCGTAGATATATGGATCTAATTCACCTGGTGTTATTTGAGAACATACTGTATAACGGTGAGGTTTTTTTTCAACAAATTAAAGGAATTCCCATGGGCGGCGGATGTTCGTCAGTCCTAGCTGACATCTATTTAACCTATTTTGAAAGGAATAATCACGTTTTATACGAGATTCCATATTACAGATTTGTGGACGATGTGATTTTGGGACATTACGCTAATACTCCTGAAATTGAATTTGACTTTTATCCACCGGAATTGGAACTAATTAAAAACCCTAATAATGTAAAAGACGAAGTAAATTTCCTTGATATAACCATAAGATTTAAACATAGAAATGGAATTCATACTGTAATGTACAATAAACGTAATAATTATGAAATGAAGATTAACCAAATTATAGGATGGAAGTCGAATTTAACTAGGAACATTTTCCGTAACATCATAACTGGACACCTCAGAAGAAATCGAAATAATAATACCTTCAAAAAGGATTGTCTCACAAACAATAAACAAATTTTGATGGAGGCATTGAAAAAACATTACCCAAGGAATTTCCTTAAAGTTATTTATAATTCTTTCTTTAAAGAAGAAGAATATTCATTCAATGCAGAATTGGGGATGTGACATCATATTGATCTTATCTCAGTACGCATGCGTACGGACATGCATTAAAGGCGGCGTTGCGAGTGTTCCATTACTGTTGGTGGTGTAGCTGAAAATTGTTTTTCGTCGTTCCTTTTCTGTCTACATTCTGGTGCTTTCATGTTTGCACATGGTACGGGGATCTGTCGTTGAATTGCATTGGTATCCGTGGGCGTTGTCTGACGTAAAAGTACTTTAAACGGGAATGAGAGGTCGCTATCCCTCTCAGCCATTTATATGCAATTCATATGGCTTCCCTCCCTTTACTTTATATTCGTTTTTCATGGTTATAAATATATATATATATAAATATATATATATATATAAATATATATATAAATATATATATAAATATATATATAAATATATATATATATAAATATATATATATATATATATATATATATATATATATATAAATATATATATATATATATATATAAATATATATATATATATATATATATATATATATATAAATATATATATATATATAAATATATATATAAATATATATATAAATATATATATAAATATATACATATATATATATATATATATATATAAATATATACATATATATATATATATGTAACATATTATATATATTATATGTTAAATAAGATCATTGGGTGACGCAATAATGTTACATTTCATGTTGATATGTTCTTCATTTACGTCAACAAAGATGCCAACATCTTTGTTGACCTTTCCACCAAAATAGACGCTCAGATTATTTCACAAGTGTCGGAAACATGTTCAAAACGTGCATTTCCTCTAAATAAGTAAAAACATGTGGAAATTTACACATTTTCGTAAAAATTATATTTTATTCCGCAACATGAATAATTTAAAAATGAGGTCGCTCTCTAAATGTTTGTATGACAAATATAGCCACGCTATTTTAACATCCAATATATTACAAAACGCTAAATGGTGGGCAACAAATTTATTTACAGTAAATGTAAAAAATGGTGCAACGATCTTGTAAATTCCAAATTTAACTCCGTTCTAATGACGATTTGCCGAGATTTTGAAAATGTAACCGCCGACCCGGGAATTGCTTACTAGAAGGGTTTTGTGAATCCGAAGTTAACCTTCGAAGCAAGTCTAAAATCTGTTTTGACGTTATTAAGTTTTCCAAATTACTACGTAGGAGGTTCCAAGTGTAGGCGGGCATATCCAACACGATATCATAAGATAAGGGTACCCTGGGGATTACGTCGAAATTTAAGAGTTAACATTTAAAGTCTGAAGCAAGCGGTAAAACTCTATTGAATAAATATTAATACGACGTAAAATAACAACAAAAAAATCCAAGTTTTGAATGGACTAGGGTCTATGAAGTATGCGAGCTGTGAAAGGTTTCAAATTAAAACTTCATTTAACAAATAGTTTTGAAATTTGAAGTATAAAAAATGAACTTCAGTATCTGAGAATCCTCATACAAAAGAGCCTATAAGTTTTTAGAATTTCAATATTTAATTAAACGAATACGGGAAAGCAACGAGATCAAAATAGTCCATTTCAATCGCAAAAACTCATTTAATATACAGAGCGCATTAAATGACAATGCATGCATGTGCATACGCTTTAATGAGCTGTTTAAAAGTTGTTTACTTGTTATTTATAGCAAGCGTGGTGAGCATGCGCGGTTGAAAAAGGAGCGTTTCACCCTGTTACGCAATAATTGAAGTAATTGAAATTAAAATTCTGCAAATCTGTGTGCAATTTCACATATGTATGTATGCAAAATTTCATCTTCCTGCCTATTATAGTTCCCGAGTAAAAATGATCCCGAAATTGAGGAAACTGTTGATTTCTCTTAGTTAGGAATGGAGAATGGACCACAATAATTTTAGTCTAGGTAAAGTCAAGTGCTGTCCATATCGGATTTTATCTTACGAAATGATACATAATGAACTGTATAAATTAAAAGGAAAATATAATTTAATATTTGAAATTCATGTATTCACACTAAATTAAGGTGAGTACTTCTCGAGATTACACTTATATAGATTTTTCTGAAATATCCTTCGAGATCGCTAAAATAAAAACTTCAGTTATTAAAGTCAAGTGCTGTCCATATCGGATTTTATCTTACGAAATGATACATAATGAACTGTATAAATTAAAAGGAAAATATAATTTAATATTTGAAATTCATGTATTCACACTAAATTAAGGTGAGTACTTCTCGAGATTACACTTATATAGATTTTTCTGAAATATCCTTCGAGATCGCTAAAATAAAAACTTCAGTTATTAAAGTCAAGTGCTGTCCATATCGGATTTTATCTTACGAAATGATACATAATGAACTGTATAAATTAAAAGGAAAATATAATTTAATATTTGAAATTCATGTATTCACACTAAATTAAGGTGAGTACTTCTCGAGATTACACTTATATAGATTTTTCTGAAATATCCTTCGAGATCGCTAAAATAAAAACTTCAGTTATTAAAGTCAAGTGCTGTCCATATCGGATTTTATCTTACGAAATGATACATAATGAACTGTATAAATTAAAAGGAAAATATAATTTAATATTTGAAATTCATGTATTCACACTAAATTAAGGTGAGTACTTCTCGAGATTACACTTATATAGATTTTTCTGAAATATCCTTCGAGATCGCTAAAATAAAAACTTCAGTTATTAAAGTCAAGTGCTGTCCATATCGGATTTTATCTTACGAAATGATACATAATGAACTGTATAAATTAAAAGGAAAATATAATTTAATATTTGAAATTCATGTATTCACACTAAATTAAGGTGAGTACTTCTCGAGATTACACTTATATAGATTTTTCTGAAATATCCTTCGAGATCGCTAAAATAAAAACTTCAGTTATTAAAGTCAAGTGCTGTCCATATCGGATTTTATCTTACGAAATGATACATAATGAACTGTATAAATTAAAAGGAAAATATAATTTAATATTTGAAATTCATGTATTCACACTAAATTAAGGTGAGTACTTCTCGAGATTACACTTATATAGATTTTTCTGAAATATCCTTCGAGATCGCTAAAATAAAAACTTCAGTTATTAAAGTCAAGTGCTGTCCATATCGGATTTTATCTTACGAAATGATACATAATGAACTGTATAAATTAAAAGGAAAATATAATTTAATATTTGAAATTCATGTATTCACACTAAATTAAGGTGAGTACTTCTCGAGATTACACTTATATAGATTTTTCTGAAATATCCTTCGAGATCGCTAAAATAAAAACTTCAGTTATTAAAGTCAAGTGCTGTCCATATCGGATTTTATCTTACGAAATGATACATAATGAACTGTATAAATTAAAAGGAAAATATAATTTAATATTTGAAATTCATGTATTCACACTAAATTAAGGTGAGTACTTCTCGAGATTACACTTATATAGATTTTTCTGAAATATCCTTCGAGATCGCTAAAATAAAAACTTCAGTTATTAAAGTCAAGTGCTGTCCATATCGGATTTTATCTTACGAAATGATACATAATGAACTGTATAAATTAAAAGGAAAATATAATTTAATATTTGAAATTCATGTATTCACACTAAATTAAGGTGAGTACTTCTCGAGATTACACTTATATAGATTTTTCTGAAATATCCTTCGAGATCGCTAAAATAAAAACTTCAGTTATTAAAGTCAAGTGCTGTCCATATCGGATTTTATCTTACGAAATGATACATAATGAACTGTATAAATTAAAAGGAAAATATAATTTAATATTTGAAATTCATGTATTCACACTAAATTAAGGTGAGTACTTCTCGAGATTACACTTATATAGATTTTTCTGAAATATCCTTCGAGATCGCTAAAATAAAAACTTCAGTTATTAAAGTCAAGTGCTGTCCATATCGGATTTTATCTTACGAAATGATACATAATGAACTGTATAAATTAAAAGGAAAATATAATTTAATATTTGAAATTCATGTATTCACACTAAATTAAGGTGAGTACTTCTCGAGATTACACTTATATAGATTTTTCTGAAATATCCTTCGAGATCGCTAAAATAAAAACTTCAGTTATTAAAGTCAAGTGCTGTCCATATCGGATTTTATCTTACGAAATGATACATAATGAACTGTATAAATTAAAAGGAAAATATAATTTAATATTTGAAATTCATGTATTCACACTAAATTAAGGTGAGTACTTCTCGAGATTACACTTATATAGATTTTTCTGAAATATCCTTCGAGATCGCTAAAATAAAAACTTCAGTTATTAAAGTCAAGTGCTGTCCATATCGGATTTTATCTTACGAAATGATACATAATGAACTGTATAAATTAAAAGGAAAATATAATTTAATATTTGAAATTCATGTATTCACACTAAATTAAGGTGAGTACTTCTCGAGATTACACTTATATAGATTTTTCTGAAATATCCTTCGAGATCGCTAAAATAAAAACTTCAGTTATTAAAGTCAAGTGCTGTCCATATCGGATTTTATCTTACGAAATGATACATAATGAACTGTATAAATTAAAAGGAAAATATAATTTAATATTTGAAATTCATGTATTCACACTAAATTAAGGTGAGTACTTCTCGAGATTACACTTATATAGATTTTTCTGAAATATCCTTCGAGATCGCTAAAATAAAAACTTCAGTTATTAAAGTCAAGTGCTGTCCATATCGGATTTTATCTTACGAAATGATACATAATGAACTGTATAAATTAAAAGGAAAATATAATTTAATATTTGAAATTCATGTATTCACACTAAATTAAGGTGAGTACTTCTCGAGATTACACTTATATAGATTTTTCTGAAATATCCTTCGAGATCGCTAAAATAAAAACTTCAGTTATTAAAGTCAAGTGCTGTCCATATCGGATTTTATCTTACGAAATGATACATAATGAACTGTATAAATTAAAAGGAAAATATAATTTAATATTTGAAATTCATGTATTCACACTAAATTAAGGTGAGTACTTCTCGAGATTACACTTATATAGATTTTTCTGAAATATCCTTCGAGATCGCTAAAATAAAAACTTCAGTTATTAAAGTCAAGTGCTGTCCATATCGGATTTTATCTTACGAAATGATACATAATGAACTGTATAAATTAAAAGGAAAATATAATTTAATACTTGAAATTCATGTATTCACACTAAATTAAGGTGAGTACTTCTCGAGATTACACTTATATAGATTTTTCTGAAATATCCTTCGAGATCGCTAAAATAAAAACTTCAGTTATTAAAGTCAAGTGCTGTCCATATCGGATTTTATCTTACGAAATGATACATAATGAACTGTATAAATTAAAAGGAAAATATAATTTAATACTTGAAATTCATGTATTCACACTAAATTAAGGTGAGTACTTCTCGAGATTACACTTATATAGATTTTTCTGAAATATCCTTCGAGATCGCTAAAATAAAAACTTCAGTTATTAAAGTCAAGTGCTGTCCATATCGGATTTTATCTTACGAAATGATACATAATGAACTGTATAAATTAAAAGGAAAATATAATTTAATACTTGAAATTCATGTATTCACACTAAATTAAGGTGAGTACTTCTCGAGATTACACTTATATAGATTTTTCTGAAATATCCTTCGAGATCGCTAAAATAAAAACTTCAGTTATTAAAGTCAAGTGCTGTCCATATCGGATTTTATCTTACGAAATGATACATAATGAACTGTATAAATTAAAAGGAAAATATAATTTAATATTTGAAATTCATGTATTCACACTAAATTAAGGTGAGTACTTCTCGAGATTACACTTATATAGATTTTTCTGAAATATCCTTCGAGATCGCTAAAATAAAAACTTCAGTTATTAAAGTCAAGTGCTGTCCATATCGGATTTTATCTTACGAAATGATACATAATGAACTGTATAAATTAAAAGGAAAATATAATTTAATATTTGAAATTCATGTATTCACACTAAATTAAGGTGAGTACTTCTCGAGATTACACTTATATAGATTTTTCTGAAATATCCTTCGAGATCGCTAAAATAAAAACTTCAGTTATTAAAGTCAAGTGCTGTCCATATCGGATTTTATCTTACGAAATGATACATAATGAACTGTATAAATTAAAAGGAAAATATAATTTAATACTTGAAATTCATGTATTCACACTAAATTAAGGTGAGTACTTCATGAGATTACACTTATATAGATTTTTCTGAAATATCCTTCGAGATCGCTAAAATAAAAACTTCAGTTATTAAAGTCAAGTGCTGTCCATATCGGATTTTATCTTACGAAATGATACATAATGAACTGTATAAATTAAAAGGAAAATATAATTTAATATTTGAAATTCATGTATTCACACTAAATTAAGGTGAGTACTTCTCGAGATTACACTTATATAGATTTTTCTGAAATATCCTTCGAGATCGCTAAAATAAAAACTTCAGTTATTAAAGTCAAGTGCTGTCCATATCGGATTTTATCTTACGAAATGATACATAATGAACTGTATAAATTAAAAGGAAAATATAATTTAATATTTGAAATTCATGTATTCACACTAAATTAAGGTGAGTACTTCTCGAGATTACACTTATATAGATTTTTCTGAAATATCCTTCGAGATCGCTAAAATAAAAACTTCAGTTATTAAAGTCAAGTGCTGTCCATATCGGATTTTATCTTACGAAATGATACATAATGAACTGTATAAATTAAAAGGAAAATATAATTTAATATTTGAAATTCATGTATTCACACTAAATTAAGGTGAGTACTTCTCGAGATTACACTTATATAGATTTTTCTGAAATATCCTTCGAGATCGCTAAAATAAAAACTTCAGTTATTAAAGTCAAGTGCTGTCCATATCGGATTTTATCTTACGAAATGATACATAATGAACTGTATAAATTAAAAGGAAAATATAATTTAATATTTGAAATTCATGTATTCACACTAAATTAAGGTGAGTACTTCTCGAGATTACACTTATATAGATTTTTCTGAAATATCCTTCGAGATCGCTAAAATAAAAACTTCAGTTATTAAAGTCAAGTGCTGTCCATATCGGATTTTATCTTACGAAATGATACATAATGAACTGTATAAATTAAAAGGAAAATATAATTTAATATTTGAAATTCATGTATTCACACTAAATTAAGGTGAGTACTTCTCGAGATTACACTTATATAGATTTTTCTGAAATATCCTTCGAGATCGCTAAAATAAAAACTTCAGTTATTAAAGTCAAGTGCTGTCCATATCGGATTTTATCTTACGAAATGATACATAATGAACTGTATAAATTAAAAGGAAAATATAATTTAATATTTGAAATTCATGTATTCACACTAAATTAAGGTGAGTACTTCTCGAGATTACACTTATATAGATTTTTCTGAAATATCCTTCGAGATCGCTAAAATAAAAACTTCAGTTATTAAAGTCAAGTGCTGTCCATATCGGATTTTATCTTACGAAATGATACATAATGAACTGTATAAATTAAAAGGAAAATATAATTTAATATTTGAAATTCATGTATTCACACTAAATTAAGGTGAGTACTTCTCGAGATTACACTTATATAGATTTTTCTGAAATATCCTTCGAGATCGCTAAAATAAAAACTTCAGTTATTAAAGTCAAGTGCTGTCCATATCGGATTTTATCTTACGAAATGATACATAATGAACTGTATAAATTAAAAGGAAAATATAATTTAATATTTGAAATTCATGTATTCACACTAAATTAAGGTGAGTACTTCTCGAGATTACACTTATATAGATTTTTCTGAAATATCCTTCGAGATCGCTAAAATAAAAACTTCAGTTATTAAAGTCAAGTGCTGTCCATATCGGATTTTATCTTACGAAATGATACATAATGAACTGTATAAATTAAAAGGAAAATATAATTTAATACTTGAAATTCATGTATTCACACTAAATTAAGGTGAGTACTTCTCGAGATTACACTTATATAGATTTTTCTGAAATATCCTTCGAGATCGCTAAAATAAAAACTTCAGTTATTAAAGTCAAGTGCTGTCCATATCGGATTTTATCTTACGAAATGATACATAATGAACTGTATAAATTAAAAGGAAAATATAATTTAATATTTGAAATTCATGTATTCACACTAAATTAAGGTGAGTACTTCTCGAGATTACACTTATATAGATTTTTCTGAAATATCCTTCGAGATCGCTAAAATAAAAACTTCAGTTATTAAAGTCAAGTGCTGTCCATATCGGATTTTATCTTACGAAATGATACATAATGAACTGTATAAATTAAAAGGAAAATATAATTTAATATTTGAAATTCATGTATTCACACTAAATTAAGGTGAGTACTTCTCGAGATTACACTTATATAGATTTTTCTGAAATATCCTTCGAGATCGCTAAAATAAAAACTTCAGTTATTAAAGTCAAGTGCTGTCCATATCGGATTTTATCTTACGAAATGATACATAATGAACTGTATAAATTAAAAGGAAAATATAATTTAATACTTGAAATTCATGTATTCACACTAAATTAAGGTGAGTACTTCTCGAGATTACACTTATATAGATTTTTCTGAAATATCCTTCGAGATCGCTAAAATAAAAACTTCAGTTATTAAAGTCAAGTGCTGTCCATATCGGATTTTATCTTACGAAATGATACATAATGAACTGTATAAATTAAAAGGAAAATATAATTTAATACTTGAAATTCATGTATTCACACTAAATTAAGGTGAGTACTTCTCGAGATTACACTTATATAGATTTTTCTGAAATATCCTTCGAGATCGCTAAAATAAAAACTTCAGTTATTAAAGTCAAGTGCTGTCCATATCGGATTTTATCTTACGAAATGATACATAATGAACTGTATAAATTAAAAGGAAAATATAATTTAATACTTGAAATTCATGTATTCACACTAAATTAAGGTGAGTACTTCTCGAGATTACACTTATATAGATTTTTCTGAAATATCCTTCGAGATCGCTAAAATAAAAACTTCAGTTATTAAAGTCAAGTGCTGTCCATATCGGATTTTATCTTACGAAATGATACATAATGAACTGTATAAATTAAAAGGAAAATATAATTTAATACTTGAAATTCATGTATTCACACTAAATTAAGGTGAGTACTTCTCGAGATTACACTTATATAGATTTTTCTGAAATATCCTTCGAGATCGCTAAAATAAAAACTTCAGTTATTAAAGTCAAGTGCTGTCCATATCGGATTTTATCTTACGAAATGATACATAATGAACTGTATAAATTAAAAGGAAAATATAATTTAATACTTGAAATTCATGTATTCACACTAAATTAAGGTGAGTACTTCTCGAGATTACACTTATATAGATTTTTCTGAAATATCCTTCGAGATCGCTAAAATAAAAACTTCAGTTATTAAAGTCAAGTGCTGTCCATATCGGATTTTATCTTACGAAATGATACATAATGAACTGTATAAATTAAAAGGAAAATATAATTTAATACTTGAAATTCATGTATTCACACTAAATTAAGGTGAGTACTTCTCGAGATTACACTTATATAGATTTTTCTGAAATATCCTTCGAGATCGCTAAAATAAAAACTTCAGTTATTAAAGTCAAGTGCTGTCCATATCGGATTTTATCTTACGAAATGATACATAATGAACTGTATAAATTAAAAGGAAAATATAATTTAATACTTGAAATTCATGTATTCACACTAAATTAAGGTGAGTACTTCTCGAGATTACACTTATATAGATTTTTCTGAAATATCCTTCGAGATCGCTAAAATAAAAACTTCAGTTATTAAAGTCAAGTGCTGTCCATATCGGATTTTATCTTACGAAATGATACATAATGAACTGTATAAATTAAAAGGAAAATATAATTTAATATTTGAAATTCATGTATTCACACTAAATTAAGGTGAGTACTTCTCGAGATTACACTTATATAGATTTTTCTGAAATATCCTTCGAGATCGCTAAAATAAAAACTTCAGTTATTAAAGTCAAGTGCTGTCCATATCGGATTTTATCTTACGAAATGATACATAATGAACTGTATAAATTAAAAGGAAAATATAATTTAATATTTGAAATTCATGTATTCACACTAAATTAAGGTGAGTACTTCTCGAGATTACACTTATATAGATTTTTCTGAAATATCCTTCGAGATCGCTAAAATAAAAACTTCAGTTATTAAAGTCAAGTGCTGTCCATATCGGATTTTATCTTACGAAATGATACATAATGAACTGTATAAATTAAAAGGAAAATATAATTTAATATTTGAAATTCATGTATTCACACTAAATTAAGGTGAGTACTTCTCGAGATTACACTTATATAGATTTTTCTGAAATATCCTTCGAGATCGCTAAAATAAAAACTTCAGTTATTAAAGTCAAGTGCTGTCCATATCGGATTTTATCTTACGAAATGATACATAATGAACTGTATAAATTAAAAGGAAAATATAATTTAATATTTGAAATTCATGTATTCACACTAAATTAAGGTGAGTACTTCTCGAGATTACACTTATATAGATTTTTCTGAAATATCCTTCGAGATCGCTAAAATAAAAACTTCAGTTATTAAAGTCAAGTGCTGTCCATATCGGATTTTATCTTACGAAATGATACATAATGAACTGTATAAATTAAAAGGAAAATATAATTTAATACTTGAAATTCATGTATTCACACTAAATTAAGGTGAGTACTTCTCGAGATTACACTTATATAGATTTTTCTGAAATATCCTTCGAGATCGCTAAAATAAAAACTTCAGTTATTAAAGTCAAGTGCTGTCCATATCGGATTTTATCTTACGAAATGATACATAATGAACTGTATAAATTAAAAGGAAAATATAATTTAATACTTGAAATTCATGTATTCACACTAAATTAAGGTGAGTACTTCTCGAGATTACACTTATATAGATTTTTCTGAAATATCCTTCGAGATCGCTAAAATAAAAACTTCAGTTATTAAAGTCAAGTGCTGTCCATATCGGATTTTATCTTACGAAATGATACATAATGAACTGTATAAATTAAAAGGAAAATATAATTTAATACTTGAAATTCATGTATTCACACTAAATTAAGGTGAGTACTTCTCGAGATTACACTTATATAGATTTTTCTGAAATATCCTTCGAGATCGCTAAAATAAAAACTTCAGTTATTAAAGTCAAGTGCTGTCCATATCGGATTTTATCTTACGAAATGATACATAATGAACTGTATAAATTAAAAGGAAAATATAATTTAATACTTGAAATTCATGTATTCACACTAAATTAAGGTGAGTACTTCTCGAGATTACACTTATATAGATTTTTCTGAAATATCCTTCGAGATCGCTAAAATAAAAACTTCAGTTATTAAAGTCAAGTGCTGTCCATATCGGATTTTATCTTACGAAATGATACATAATGAACTGTATAAATTAAAAGGAAAATATAATTTAATATTTGAAATTCATGTATTCACACTAAATTAAGGTGAGTACTTCTCGAGATTACACTTATATAGATTTTTCTGAAATATCCTTCGAGATCGCTAAAATAAAAACTTCAGTTATTAAAGTCAAGTGCTGTCCATATCGGATTTTATCTTACGAAATGATACATAATGAACTGTATAAATTAAAAGGAAAATATAATTTAATATTTGAAATTCATGTATTCACACTAAATTAAGGTGAGTACTTCTCGAGATTACACTTATATAGATTTTTCTGAAATATCCTTCGAGATCGCTAAAATAAAAACTTCAGTTATTAAAGTCAAGTGCTGTCCATATCGGATTTTATCTTACGAAATGATACATAATGAACTGTATAAATTAAAAGGAAAATATAATTTAATATTTGAAATTCATGTATTCACACTAAATTAAGGTGAGTACTTCTCGAGATTACACTTATATAGATTTTTCTGAAATATCCTTCGAGATCGCTAAAATAAAAACTTCAGTTATTAAAGTCAAGTGCTGTCCATATCGGATTTTATCTTACGAAATGATACATAATGAACTGTATAAATTAAAAGGAAAATATAATTTAATATTTGAAATTCATGTATTCACACTAAATTAAGGTGAGTACTTCTCGAGATTACACTTATATAGATTTTTCTGAAATATCCTTCGAGATCGCTAAAATAAAAACTTCAGTTATTAAAGTCAAGTGCTGTCCATATCGGATTTTATCTTACGAAATGATACATAATGAACTGTATAAATTAAAAGGAAAATATAATTTAATATTTGAAATTCATGTATTCACACTAAATTAAGGTGAGTACTTCTCGAGATTACACTTATATAGATTTTTCTGAAATATCCTTCGAGATCGCTAAAATAAAAACTTCAGTTATTAAAGTCAAGTGCTGTCCATATCGGATTTTATCTTACGAAATGATACATAATGAACTGTATAAATTAAACAGGAAAATATAATTTAATACTTGAAATTCATGTATTCACACTAAATTAAGGTGAGTACTTCTCGAGATTACACTTATATAGATTTTTCTGAAATATCCTTCGAGATCGCTAAAATAAAAACTTCAGTTATTAAAGTCAAGTGCTGTCCATATCGGATTTTATCTTACGAAATGATACATAATGAACTGTATAAATTAAAAGGAAAATATAATTTAATACTTGAAATTCATGTATTCACACTAAATTAAGGTGAGTACTTCTCGAGATTACACTTATATAGATTTTTCTGAAATATCCTTCGAGATCGCTAAAATAAAAACTTCAGTTATTAAAGTCAAGTGCTGTCCATATCGGATTTTATCTTACGAAATGATACATAATGAACTGTATAAATTAAAAGGAAAATATAATTTAATACTTGAAATTCATGTATTCACACTAAATTAAGGTGAGTACTTCTCGAGATTACACTTATATAGATTTTTCTGAAATATCCTTCGAGATCGCTAAAATAAAAACTTCAGTTATTAAAGTCAAGTGCTGTCCATATCGGATTTTATCTTACGAAATGATACATAATGAACTGTATAAATTAAAAGGAAAATATAATTTAATACTTGAAATTCATGTATTCACACTAAATTAAGGTGAGTACTTCTCGAGATTACACTTATATAGATTTTTCTGAAATATCCTTCGAGATCGCTAAAATAAAAACTTCAGTTATTAAAGTCAAGTGCTGTCCATATCGGATTTTATCTTACGAAATGATACATAATGAACTGTATAAATTAAAAGGAAAATATAATTTAATACTTGAAATTCATGTATTCACACTAAATTAAGGTGAGTACTTCTCGAGATTACACTTATATAGATTTTTCTGAAATATCCTTCGAGATCGCTAAAATAAAAACTTCAGTTATTAAAGTCAAGTGCTGTCCATATCGGATTTTATCTTACGAAATGATACATAATGAACTGTATAAATTAAAAGGAAAATATAATTTAATATTTGAAATTCATGTATTCACACTAAATTAAGGTGAGTACTTCTCGAGATTACACTTATATAGATTTTTCTGAAATATCCTTCGAGATCGCTAAAATAAAAACTTCAGTTATTAAAGTCAAGTGCTGTCCATATCGGATTTTATCTTACGAAATGATACATAATGAACTGTATAAATTAAAAGGAAAATATAATTTAATATTTGAAATTCATGTATTCACACTAAATTAAGGTGAGTACTTCTCGAGATTACACTTATATAGATTTTTCTGAAATATCCTTCGAGATCGCTAAAATAAACGAGATCGCTAAAATAAAAACTTCAGTTATTAAAGTCAAGTGCTGTCCATATCGGATTTTATCTACGAAATGATACATAATGAACTGTATAAATTAAAAGGAAATATAATTTAATATTTGAAATTCATGTATTCACACTAAATTAAGGTGAGTACTTCTCGAGATTACACTTATATAGATTTTTCTGAAATATCCTTCGAGATCGCTAAAATAAAAACTTCAGTTATTAAAGTCAAGTGCTGTCCATATCGGATTTTATCTTACGAAATGATACATAATGAACTGTATAAATTAAAAGGAAAATATAATTTAATATTTGAAATTCATGTATTCACACTAAATTAAGGTGAGTACTTCTCGAGATTACACTTATATAGATTTTTCTGAAATATCCTTCGAGATCGCTAAAATAAAAACTTCAGTTATTAAAGTCAAGTGCTGTCCATATCGGATTTTATCTTACGAAATGATACATAATGAACTGTATAAATTAAAAGGAAAAATATAATTTAATATTTGAAATTCATGTATTCACACTAAATTAAGGTGAGTACTTCTCGAGATTACACTTATATAGATTTTTCTGAAATATCCTTCGAGATCGCTAAAATAAAAACTTCAGTTATTAAAGTCAAGTGCTGTCCATATCGGATTTTATCTTACGAAATGATACATAATGAACTGTATAAATTAAAAGGAAAATATAATTTAATATTTGAAATTCATGTATTCACACTAAATTAAGGTGAGTACTTCTCGAGATTACACTTATATAGATTTTTCTGAAATATCCTTCGAGATCGCTAAAATAAAAACTTCAGTTATTAAAGTCAAGTGCTGTCCATATCGGATTTTATCTTACGAAATGATACATAATGAACTGTATAAATTAAAGGAAAATATAATTTAATACTTGAAATTCATGTATTCACACTAAATTAAGGTGAGTACTTCTCGAGATTACACTTATATAGATTTTTCTGAAATATCCTTCGAGATCGCTAAAATAAAAACTTCAGTTATTAAAGTCAAGTGCTGTCCATATCGGATTTTATCTTACGAAATGATACATAATGAACTGTATAAATTAAAAGGAAAATATAATTTAATATTTGAAATTCATGTATTCACACTAAATTAAGGTGAGTACTTCTCGAGATTACACTTATATAGATTTTTCTGAAATATCCTTCGAGATCGCTAAAATAAAAACTTCAGTTATTAAAGTCAAGTGCTGTCCATATCGGATTTTATCTTACGAAATGATACATAATGAACTGTATAAATTAAAAGGAAAATATAATTTAATATTTGAAATTCATGTATTCACACTAAATTAAGGTGAGTACTTCTCGAGATTACACTTATATAGATTTTTCTGAAATATCCTTCGAGATCGCTAAATAAAAACTTCAGTTATTAAAGTCAAGTGCTGTCCATATCGGATTTTATCTTACGAAATGATACATAATGAACTGTATAAATTAAAAGGAAAATATAATTTAATACTTGAAATTCATGTATTCACACTAAATTAAGGTGAGTACTTCTCGAGATTACACTTATATAGATTTTTCTGAAATATCCTTCGAGATCGCTAAAATAAAAACTTCAGTTATTAAAGTCAAGTGCTGTCCATATCGGATTTTATCTTACGAAATGATACATAATGAACTGTATAAATTAAAAGGAAAATATAATTTAATACTTGAAATTCATGTATTCACACTAAATTAAGGTGAGTACTTCTCGAGATTACACTTATATAGATTTTCTGAAATATCCTTCGAGATCGCTAAAATAAAAACTTCAGTTATTAAAGTCAAGTGCTGTCCATATCGGATTTTATCTTACGAAATGATACATAATGAACTGTATAAATTAAAAGGAAAATATAATTTAATACTTGAAATTCATGTATTCACACTAAATTAAGGTGAGTACTTCTCGAGATACACTTATATAGATTTTTCTGAAATATCCTTCGAGATCGCTAAAATAAAAACTTCAGTTATTAAAGTCAAGTGCTGTCCATATCGGATTTTATCTTACGAAATGATACATAATGAACTGTATAAATTAAAAGGAAAATATAATTTAATACTTGAAATTCATGTATTCACACTAAATTAAGGTGAGTACTTCTCGAGATTACACTTATATAGATTTTTCTGAATATCCTTCGAGATCGCTAAAATAAAAACTTCAGTTATTAAAGTCAAGTGCTGTCCATATCGGATTTTATCTTACGAAATGATACATAATGAACTGTATAAATTAAAAGGAAAATATAATTTAATACTTGAAATTCATGTATTCACACTAAATTAAGGTGAGTACTTCTCGAGATTACACTTATATAGATTTTTCTGAAATATCCTTCGAGATCGCTAAATAAAAACTTCAGTTATTAAAGTCAAGTGCTGTCCATATCGGATTTTATCTTACGAAATGATACATAATGAACTGTATAAATTAAAGGAAAATATAATTTAATACTTGAAATTCATGTATTCACACTAAATAAGGTGAGTACTTCTCGAGATTACACTTATATAGATTTTTCTGAAATATCCTTCGAGATCGCTAAAATAAAAACTTCAGTTATTAAAGTCAAGTGTGTCCATATCGGATTTTATCTTACGAAATGATACATAATGAACTGTATAAATTAAAAGGAAAATATAATTTTAATACTTGAAATTCATGTATTCAGTACTTCTCGAGATTACACTTATATAGATTTTTCTGAAATATCCTTCGAGATCGCTAAAATAAAAACTTCAGTTATTAAAGTCAAGTGCTGTCCCATATCGGATTTTATCTTACGAAATGATACATAATGAACTGTATAAATTAAAAGGAAAATATAATTTAATACTTGAAATTCATGTATTCACACTAAATTAAGGTGAGTACTTCTCGAGATTACACTTATATAGATTTTTCTGAAATATCCTTCGAGATCGCTAAAATAAAAACTTCAGTTATTAAAGTCAAGTGCTGTCCATATCGGATTTTATCTTACGAAATGATACATAATGAACTGTATAAATTAAAAGGAAAATATAATTTAATACTTGAAATTCATGTATTCACACTAAATTAAGGTGAGTACTTCTCGAGATTACACTTATATAGATTTTTCTGAAATATCCTTCGAGATCGCTAAAATAAAAACTTCAGTTATTAAAGTCAAGTGCTGTCCATATCGGATTTTATCTTACGAAATGATACATAATGAACTGTATAAATTAAAAGGAAAATATAATTTAATACTTGAAATTCATGTATTCACACTAAATTAAGGTGAGTACTTCTCGAGATTACACTTATATAGATTTTTCTGAAATATCCTTCGAGATCGCTAAAATAAAAACTTCAGTTATTAAAGTCAAGTGCTGTCCATATCGGATTTTATCTTACGAAATGATACATAATGAACTGTATAAATTAAAAGGAAAATATAATTTAATACTTGAAATTCATGTATTCACACTAAATTAAGGTGAGTACTTCTCGAGATTACACTTATATAGATTTTTCTGAAATATCCTTCGAGATCGCTAAAATAAAAACTTCAGTTATTAAAGTCAAGTGCTGTCCATATCGGATTTTATCTTACGAAATGATACATAAATGAACTGTATAAATTAAAAGGAAAATATAATTTAATACTTGAAATTCATGTATTCACACTAAATTAAGGTGAGTACTTCTCGAGATTACACTTATATAGATTTTTCCTGAAATATCCTTCGAGATCGCTAAAATAAAAACTTCAGTATTAAAGTCAAGTGCTGTCCATATCGGATTTTATCTTACGAAATGATACATAATGAACTGTATAAATTAAAAGGAAAATATAATTTAATACTTGAAATTCATGTATTCACACTAAATTAAGGTGAGTACTTCTCGAGATTACACTTATATAGATTTTTCTGAAATATCCTTCGAGATCGCTAAAATAAAAACTTCAGTTATTAAAGTCAAGTGCTGTCCATATCGGATTTTATCTTACGAAATGATACATAATGAACTGTATAAATTAAAAGGAAAATATAATTTAATACTTGAAATTCATGTATTCACACTAAATTAAGGTGAGTACTTCTCGAGATTACACTTATATAGATTTTTCTGAAATATCCTTCGAGATCGCTAAAATAAAAACTTCAGTTATTAAAGTCAAGTGCTGTCCATATCGGATTTTATCTTACGAAATGATACATAATGAACTGTATAAATTAAAAGGAAAATATAATTTAATACTTGAAATTCATGTATTCACACTAAATTAAGGTGAGTACTTCTCGAGATTACACTTATATAGATTTTTCTGAAATATCCTTCGAGATCGCTAAAATAAAAACTTCAGTTATTAAAGTCAAGTGCTGTCCATATCGGATTTTATCTTACGAAATGATACATAATGAACTGTATAAATTAAAAGGAAAATATAATTTAATACTTGAAATTCATGTATTCACACTAAATTAAGGTGAGTACTTCTCGAGATTACACTTATATAGATTTTTCTGAAATATCCTTCGAGATCGCTAAAATAAAAACTTCAGTTATTAAAGTCAAGTGCTGTCCATATCGGATTTTATCTTACGAAATGATACATAATGAACTGTATAAATTAAAAGGAAAATATAATTTAATACTTGAAATTCATGTATTCACACTAAATTAAGGTGAGTACTTCTCGAGATTACACTTATATAGATTTTTCTGAAATATCCTTCGAGATCGCTAAAATAAAAACTTCAGTTATTAAAGTCAAGTGCTGTCCATATCGGATTTTATCTTACGAAATGATACATAATGAACTGTATAAATTAAAAGGAAAATATAATTTAATACTTGAAATTCATGTATTCACACTAAATTAAGGTGAGTACTTCTCGAGATTACACTTATATAGATTTTTCTGAAATATCCTTCGAGATCGCTAAAATAAAAACTTCAGTTATTAAAGTCAAGTGCTGTCCATATCGGATTTTATCTTACGAAATGATACATAATGAACTGTATAAATTAAAAGGAAAATATAATTTAATACTTGAAATTCATGTATTCACACTAAATTAAGGTGAGTACTTCTCGAGATTACACTTATATAGATTTTTTCTGAAATATCCTTCGAGATCGCTAAAATAAAAACTTCAGTTATTAAAGTCAAGTGCTGTCCATATCGGATTTTATCTTACGAAATGATACATAATGAACTGTATAAATTAAAAGGAAAATATAATTTAATACTTGAAATTCATGTATTCACACTAAATTAAGGTGAGTACTTCTCGAGATTACACTTATATAGATTTTTCTGAAATATCCTTCGAGATCGCTAAAATAAAAACTTCAGTTATTAAAGTCAAGTGCTGTCCATATCGGATTTTATCTTACGAAATGATACATAATGAACTGTATAAATTAAAAGGAAAATATAATTTAATACTTGAAATTCATGTATTCACACTAAATTAAGGTGAGTACTTCTCGAGATTACACTTATATAGATTTTTCTGAAATATCCTTCGAGATCGCTAAAATAAAAACTTCAGTTATTAAAGTCAAGTGCTGTCCATATCGGATTTTATCTTACGAAATGATACATAATGAACTGTATAAATTAAAAGGAAAATATAATTTAATATTTGAAATTCATGTATTCACACTAAATTAAGGTGAGTACTTCTCGAGATTACACTTATATAGATTTTTCTGAAATATCCTTCGAGATCGCTAAAATAAAAACTTCAGTTATTAAAGTCAAGTGCTGTCCATATCGGATTTTATCTTACGAAATGATACATAATGAACTGTATAAATTAAAAGGAAAATATAATTTAATATTTGAAATTCATGTATTCACACTAAATTAAGGTGAGTACTTCTCGAGATTACACTTATATAGATTTTTCTGAAATATCCTTCGAGATCGCTAAAATAAAAACTTCAGTTATTAAAGTCAAGTGCTGTCCATATCGGATTTTATTTTACGAAATGATACATAATGAACTGTATAAATTAAAAGGAAAATAAATTTAATACTTGAAATTCATGTATTCACACTAAATTAAGGTGAGTACTTCTCGAGATTACACTTATATAGATTTTTCTGAAATATCCTTCGAGATCGCTAAAATAAAAACTTCAGTTATTAAAGTCAAGTGCTGTCCATATCGGATTTTATCTTACGAAATGATACATAATGAACTGTATAAATTAAAAGGAAAATATAATTTAATACTTGAAATTCATGTATTCACACTAAATTAAGGTGAGTACTTCTCGAGATTACACTTATATAGATTTTTTCTGAAATATCCTTCGAGATCGCTAAAATAAAAACTTCAGTTATTAAAGTCAAGTGCTGTCCATATCGGATTTTATCTTACGAAATGATACATAATGAACTGTATAAATTAAAAGGAAAATATAATTTAATACTTGAAATTCATGTATTCACACTAAATTAAGGTGAGTACTTCTCGAGATTACACTTATATAGATTTTTCTGAAATATCCTTCGAGATCGCTAAAATAAAAACCTCAGTTATTAAAGTCAAGTGCTGTCCATATCGGATTTTATCTTACGAAATGATACATAATGAACTGTATAAATTAAAAGGAAAATATAATTTAATACTTGAAATTCATGTATTCACACTAAATTAAGGTGAGTACTTCTCGAGATTACACTTATATAGATTTTTCTGAAATATCCTTCGAGATCGCTAAAATAAAAACTTCAGTTATTAAAGTCAAGTGCTGTCCATATCGGATTTTATCTTACGAAATGATACATAATGAACTGTATAAATTAAAAGGAAAATATAATTTAATACTTGAAATTCATGTATTCACACTAAATTAAGGTGAGTACTTCTCGAGATTACACTTATATAGATTTTTCTGAAATATCCTTCGAGATCGCTAAAATAAAAACTTCAGTTATTAAAGTCAAGTGCTGTCCATATCGGATTTTATCTTACGAAATGATACATAATGAACTGTATAAATTAAAAGGAAAATATAATTTAATACTTGAAATTCATGTATTCACACTAAATTAAGGTGAGTACTTCTCGAGATTACACTTATATAGATTTTTCTGAAATATCCTTCGAGATCGCTAAAATAAAAACTTCAGTTATTAAAGTCAAGTGCTGTCCATATCGGATTTTATCTTACGAAATGATACATAATGAACTGTATAAATTAAAAGGAAAATATAATTTAATACTTGAAATTCATGTATTCACACTAAATTAAGGTGAGTACTTCTCGAGATTACACTTATATAGATTTTTCTGAAATATCCTTCGAGATCGCTAAAATAAAAACTTCAGTTATTAAAGTCAAGTGCTGTCCATATCGGATTTTATCTTACGAAATGATACATAATGAACTGTATAAATTAAAAGGAAAATATAATTTAATACTTGAAATTCATGTATTCACACTAAATTAAGGTGAGTACTTCTCGAGATTACACTTATATAGATTTTTCTGAAATATCCTTCGAGATCGCTAAAATAAAATCTTCAGTTATTAAAGTCAAGTGCTGTCCATATCGGATTTTATCTTACGAAATGATACATAATGAACTGTATAAATTAAAAGGAAAATATAATTTAATACTTGAAAATTCATGTATTCACACTAAATTAAGGTGAGTACTTCTCGAGATTACACTTATATAGATTTTTCTGAAATATCCTTCGAGATCGCTAAAATAAAAACTTCAGTTATTAAAGTCAAGTGCTGTCCATATCGGATTTTATCTTACGAAATGATACATAATGAACTGTATAAATTAAAAGGAAAATATAATTTAATACTTGAAATTCATGTATTCACACTAAATTAAGGTGAGTACTTCTCGAGATTACACTTATATAGATTTTTCTGAAATATCCTTCGAGATCGCTAAAATAAAAACTTCAGTTATTAAAGTCAAGTGCTGTCCATATCGGATTTTATCTTACGAAATGATACATAATGAACTGTATAAATTAAAAGGAAAATATAATTTAATACTTGAAATTCATGTATTCACACTAAATTAAGGTGAGTACTTCTCGAGATTACACTTATATAGATTTTTTCTGAAATATCCTTCGAGATCGCTAAAATAAAAACTTCAGTTATTAAAGTCAAGTGCTGTCCATATCGGATTTTATCTTACGAAATGATACATAATGAACTGTATAAATTAAAAGGAAAATATAATTTAATACTTGAAATTCATGTATTCACACTAAATTAAGGTGAGTACTTCTCGAGATTACACTTATATAGATTTTTCTGAAATATCCTTCGAGATCGCTAAAATAAAAACTTCAGTTATTAAAGTCAAGTGCTGTCCATATCGGATTTTATCTTACGAAATGATACATAATGAACTGTATAAATTAAAAGGAAATATAATTTAATACTTGAAATTCATGTATTCACACTAAATTAAGGTGAGTACTTCTCGAGATTACACTTATATAGATTTTTCTGAAATATCCTTCGAGATCGCTAAAATAAAAACTTCAGTTATTAAAGTCAAGTGCTGTCCATATCGGATTTTATCTTACGAAATGATACATAATGAACTGTATAAATTAAAAGGAAAATATAATTTAATACTTGAAATTCATGTATTCACACTAAATTAAGGTGAGTACTTCTCGAGATTACACTTATATAGATTTTTCTGAAATATCCTTCGAGATCGCTAAAATAAAAACTTCAGTTATTAAAGTCAAGTGCTGTCCATATCGGATTTTATCTTACGAAATGATACATAATGAACTGTATAAATTAAAAGGAAAATATAATTTAATATTTGAAATTCATGTATTCACACTAAATTAAGGTGAGTACTTCTCGAGATTACACTTATATAGATTTTTCTGAAATATCCTTCGAGATCGCTAAAATAAAAACTTCAGTTATTAAAGTCAAGTGCTGTCCATATCGGATTTTATCTTACGAAATGATACATAATGAACTGTATAAATTAAAAGGAAAATATAATTTAATATTTGAAATTCATGTATTCACACTAAATTAAGGTGAGTACTTCTCGAGATTACACTTATATAGATTTTTCTGAAATATCCTTCGAGATCGCTAAAATAAAAACTTCAGTTATTAAAGTCAAGTGCTGTCCATATCGGATTTTATCTTACGAAATGATACATAATGAAACTGTATAAATTAAAAGGAAAATATAATTTAATACTTGAAATTCATGTATTCACACTAAATTAAGGTGAGTACTTCTCGAGATTACACTTATATAGATTTTTCTGAAATATCCTTCGAGATCGCTAAAATAAAAACTTCAGTTATTAAAGTCAAGTGCTGTCCATATCGGATTTTATCTTACGAAATGATACATAATGAACTGTATAAATTAAAAGGAAAATATAATTTAATACTTGAAATTCATGTATTCACACTAAATTAAGGTGAGTACTTCTCGAGATTACACTTATATAGATTTTTCTGAAATATCCTTCGAGATCGCTAAAATAAAAACTTCAGTTATTAAAGTCAAGTGCTGTCCATATCGGATTTTATCTTACGAAATGATACATAATGAACTGTATAAATTAAAAGGAAAATATAATTTAATACTTGAAATTCATGTATTCACACTAAATTAAGGTGAGTACTTCTCGAGATTACACTTATATAGATTTTTCTGAAATATCCTTCGAGATCGCTAAAATAAAAACTTCAGTTATTAAAGTCAAGTGCTGTCCATATCGGATTTTATCTTACGAAATGATACATAATGAACTGTATAAATTAAAAGGAAAATATAATTTAATACTTGAAATTCATGTATTCACACTAAATTAAGGTGAGTACTTCTCGAGATTACACTTATATAGATTTTTCTGAAATATCCTTCGAGATCGCTAAAATAAAAACTTCAGTTATTAAAGTCAAGTGCTGTCCATATCGGATTTTATCTTACGAAATGATACATAATGAACTGTATAAATTAAAAGGAAAATATAATTTAATATTTGAAATTCATGTATTCACACTAAATTAAGGTGAGTACTTCTCGAGATTACACTTATATAGATTTTTCTGAAATATCCTTCGAGATCGCTAAAATAAAAACTTCAGTTATTAAAGTCAAGTGCTGTCCATATCGGATTTTATCTTACGAAATGATACATAATGAACTGTATAAATTAAAAGGAAAATATAATTTAATATTTGAAATTCATGTATTCACACTAAATTAAGGTGAGTACTTCTCGAGATTACACTTATATAGATTTTTCTGAAATATCCTTCGAGATCGCTAAAATAAAAACTTCAGTTATTAAAGTCAAGTGCTGTCCATATCGGATTTTATTTTACGAAATGATACATAATGAACTGTATAAATTAAAAGGAAAATATAATTTAATACTTGAAATTCATGTATTCACACTAAATTAAGGTGAGTACTTCTCGAGATTACACTTATATAGATTTTTCTGAAATATCCTTCGAGATCGCTAAAATAAAAACTTCAGTTATTAAAGTCAAGTGCTGTCCATATCGGATTTTATCTTACGAAATGATACATAATGAACTGTATAAATTAAAAGGAAAATATAATTTAATACTTGAAATTCATGTATTCACACTAAATTAAGGTGAGTACTTCTCGAGATTACACTTATATAGATTTTTCTGAAATATCCTTCGAGATCGCTAAAATAAAAACTTCAGTTATTAAAGTCAAGTGCTGTCCATATCGGATTTTATCTTACGAAATGATACATAATGAACTGTATAAATTAAAAGGAAAATATAATTTAATACTTGAAATTCATGTATTCACACTAAATTAAGGTGAGTACTTCTCGAGATTACACTTATATAGATTTTTCTGAAATATCCTTCGAGATCGCTAAAATAAAAACTTCAGTTATTAAAGTCAAGTGCTGTCCATATCGGATTTTATCTTACGAAATGATACATAATGAACTGTATAAATTAAAAGGAAAATATAATTTAATACTTGAAATTCATGTATTCACACTAAATTAAGGTGAGTACTTCTCGAGATTACACTTATATAGATTTTTCTGAAATATCCTTCGAGATCGCTAAAATAAAAACTTCAGTTATTAAAGTCAAGTGCTGTCCATATCGGATTTTATCTTACGAAATGATACATAATGAACTGTATAAATTAAAAGGAAAATATAATTTAATATTTGAAATTCATGTATTCACACTAAATTAAGGTGAGTACTTCTCGAGATTACACTTATATAGATTTTTCTGAAATATCCTTCGAGATCGCTAAAATAAAAACTTCAGTTATTAAAGTCAAGTGCTGTCCATATCGGATTTTATTTTACGAAATGATACATAATGAACTGTATAAATTAAAAGGAAAATATAATTTAATACTTGAAATTCATGTATTCACACTAAATTAAGGTGAGTACTTCTCGAGATTACACTTATATAGATTTTTCTGAAATATCCTTCGAGATCGCTAAAATAAAAACTTCAGTTATTAAAGTCAAGTGCTGTCCATATCGGATTTTATCTTACGAAATGATACATAATGAACTGTATAAATTAAAAGGAAAATATAATTTAATACTTGAAATTCATGTATTCACACTAAATTAAGGTGAGTACTTCTCGAGATTACACTTATATAGATTTTTCTGAAATATCCTTCGAGATCGCTAAAATAAAAACTTCAGTTATTAAAGTCAAGTGCTGTCCATATCGGATTTTATCTTACGAAATGATACATAATGAACTGTATAAATTAAAAGGAAAATATAATTTAATACTTGAAATTCATGTATTCACACTAAATTAAGGTGAGTACTTCTCGAGATTACACTTATATAGATTTTTCTGAAATATCCTTCGAGATCGCTAAAATAAAAACTTCAGTTATTAAAGTCAAGTGCTGTCCATATCGGATTTTATCTTACGAAATGATACATAATGAACTGTATAAATTAAAAGGAAAATATAATTTAATACTTGAAATTCATGTATTCACACTAAATTAAGGTGAGTACTTCTCGAGATTACACTTATATAGATTTTTCTGAAAATATCCTTCGAGATCGCTAAAATAAAAACTTCAGTTATTAAAGTCAAGTGCTGTCCATATCGGATTTTATCTTACGAAATGATACATAATGAACTGTATAAATTAAAAGGAAAATATAATTAATACTTGAAATTCATGTATTCACACTAAATTAAGGTGAGTACTTCTCGAGATTACACTTATATAGATTTTTCTGAAATATCCTTCGAGATCGCTAAAATAAAAACTTCAGTTATTAAAGTCAAGTGCTGTCCATATCGGATTTTATCTTACGAAATGATACATAATGAACTGTATAAATTAAAAGGAAAATATAATTTAATACTTGAAATTCATGTATTCACACTAAATTAAGGTGAGTACTTCTCGAGATTACACTTATATAGATTTTTCTGAAATATCCTTCGAGATCGCTAAAATAAAAACTTCAGTTATTAAAGTCAAGTGCTGTCCATATCGGATTTTATCTTACGAAATGATACATAATGAACTGTATAAATTAAAAGGAAAATATAATTTAATACTTGAAATTCATGTATTCACACTAAATTAAGGTGAGTACTTCTCGAGATTACACTTATATAGATTTTTCTGAAATATCCTTCGAGATCGCTAAAATAAAAACTTCAGTTATTAAAGTCAAGTGCTGTCCATATCGGATTTTATCTTACGAAATGATACATAATGAACTGTATAAATTAAAAGGAAAATATAATTTAATATTTGAAATTCATGTATTCACACTAAATTAAGGTGAGTACTTCTCGAGATTACACTTATATAGATTTTTCTGAAATATCCTTCGAGATCGCTAAAATAAAAACTTCAGTTATTAAAGTCAAGTGCTGTCCATATCGGATTTTATTTTACGAAATGATACATAATGAACTGTATAAATTAAAAGGAAAATATAATTTAATATTTGAAATTCATGTATTCACACTAAATTAAGGTGAGTACTTCTCGAGATTACACTTATATAGATTTTTCTGAAATATCCTTCGAGATCGCTAAAATAAAAACTTCAGTTATTAAAGTCAAGTGCTGTCCATATCGGATTTTATCTTACGAAATGATACATAATGAACTGTATAAATTAAAAGGAAAATATAATTTAATACTTGAAATTCATGTATTCACACTAAATTAAGGTGAGTACTTCTCGAGATTACACTTATATAGATTTTTCTGAAATATCCTTCGAGATCGCTAAAATAAAAACTTCAGTTATTAAAGTCAAGTGCTGTCCATATCGGATTTTATCTTACGAAATGATACATAATGAACTGTATAAATTAAAAGGAAAATATAATTTAATACTTGAAATTCATGTATTCACACTAAATTAAGGTGAGTACTTCTCGAGATTACACTTATATAGATTTTTCTGAAATATCCTTCGAGATCGCTAAAATAAAAACTTCAGTTATTAAAGTCAAGTGCTGTCCATATCGGATTTTATCTTACGAAATGATACATAATGAACTGTATAAATTAAAAGGAAAATATAATTTAATACTTGAAATTCATGTATTCACACTAAATTAAGGTGAGTACTTCTCGAGATTACACTTATATAGATTTTTCTGAAATATCCTTCGAGATCGCTAAAATAAAAACTTCAGTTATTAAAGTCAAGTGCTGTCCATATCGGATTTTATCTTACGAAATGATACATAATGAACTGTATAAATTAAAAGGAAAATATAATTTAATACTTGAAATTCATGTATTCACACTAAATTAAGGTGAGTACTTCTCGAGATTACACTTATATAGATTTTTCTGAAATATCCTTCGAGATCGCTAAAATAAAAACTTCAGTTATTAAAGTCAAGTGCTGTCCATATCGGATTTTATCTTACGAAATGATACATAATGAACTGTATAAATTAAAAGGAAAATATAATTTAATACTTGAAATTCATGTATTCACACTAAATTAAGGTGAGTACTTCTCGAGATTACACTTATATAGATTTTTCTGAAATATCCTTCGAGATCGCTAAAATAAAAACTTCAGTTATTAAAGTCAAGTGCTGTCCATATCGGATTTTATCTTACGAAATGATACATAATGAACTGTATAAATTAAAAGGAAAATATAATTTAATACTTGAAATTCATGTATTCACACTAAATTAAGGTGAGTACTTCTCGAGATTACACTTATATAGATTTTTCTGAAATATCCTTCGAGATCGCTAAAATAAAAACTTCAGTTATTAAAGTCAAGTGCTGTCCATATCGGATTTTATCTTACGAAATGATACATAATGAACTGTATAAATTAAAAGGAAAATATAATTTAATACTTGAAATTCATGTATTCACACTAAATTAAGGTGAGTACTTCTCGAGATTACACTTATATAGATTTTTCTGAAATATCCTTCGAGATCGCTAAAATAAAAACTTCAGTTATTAAAGTCAAGTGCTGTCCATATCGGATTTTATCTTACGAAATGATACATAATGAACTGTATAAATTAAAAGGAAAATATAATTTAATACTTGAAATTCATGTATTCACACTAAATTAAGGTGAGTACTTCTCGAGATTACACTTATATAGATTTTTCTGAAATATCCTTCGAGATCGCTAAAATAAAAACTTCAGTTATTAAAGTCAAGTGCTGTCCATATCGGATTTTATCTTACGAAATGATACATAATGAACTGTATAAATTAAAAGGAAAATATAATTTAATACTTGAAATTCATGTATTCACACTAAATTAAGGTGAGTACTTCTCGAGATTACACTTATATAGATTTTTCTGAAATATCCTTCGAGATCGCTAAAATAAAAACTTCAGTTATTAAAGTCAAGTGCTGTCCATATCGGATTTTATTTTACGAAATGATACATAATGAACTGTATAAATTAAAAGGAAAATATAATTTAATATTTGAAATTCATGTATTCACACTAAATTAAGGTGAGTACTTCTCGAGATTACACTTATATAGATTTTTCTGAAATATCCTTCGAGATCGCTAAAATAAAAACTTCAGTTATTAAAGTCAAGTGCTGTCCATATCGGATTTTATCTTACGAAATGATACATAATGAACTGTATAAATTAAAAGGAAAATATAATTTAATACTTGAAATTCATGTATTCACACTAAATTAAGGTGAGTACTTCTCGAGATTACACTTATATAGATTTTTCTGAAATATCCTTCGAGATCGCTAAAATAAAAACTTCAGTTATTAAAGTCAAGTGCTGTCCATATCGGATTTTATTTTACGAAATGATACATAATGAACTGTATAAATTAAAAGGAAAATATAATTTAATATTTGAAATTCATGTATTCACACTAAATTAAGGTGAGTACTTCTCGAGATTACACTTATATAGATTTTTCTGAAATATCCTTCGAGATCGCTAAAATAAAAACTTCAGTTATTAAAGTCAAGTGCTGTCCATATCGGATTTTATCTTACGAAATGATACATAATGAACTGTATAAATTAAAAGGAAAATATAATTTAATACTTGAAATTCATGTATTCACACTAAATTAAGGTGAGTACTTCTCGAGATTACACTTATATAGATTTTTCTGAAATATCCTTCGAGATCGCTAAAATAAAAACTTCAGTTATTAAAGTCAAGTGCTGTCCATATCGGATTTTATCTTACGAAATGATACATAATGAACTGTATAAATTAAAAGGAAAATATAATTTAATACTTGAAATTCATGTATTCACACTAAATTAAGGTGAGTACTTCTCGAGATTACACTTATATAGATTTTTCTGAAATATCCTTCGAGATCGCTAAAATAAAAACTTCAGTTATTAAAGTCAAGTGCTGTCCATATCGGATTTTATCTTACGAAATGATACATAATGAACTGTATAAATTAAAAGGAAAATATAATTTAATACTTGAAATTCATGTATTCACACTAAATTAAGGTGAGTACTTCTCGAGATTACACTTATATAGATTTTTCTGAAATATCCTTCGAGATCGCTAAAATAAAAACTTCAGTTATTAAAGTCAAGTGCTGTCCATATCGGATTTTATCTTACGAAATGATACATAATGAACTGTATAAATTAAAAGGAAAATATAATTTAATACTTGAAATTCATGTATTCACACTAAATTAAGGTGAGTACTTCTCGAGATTACACTTATATAGATTTTTCTGAAATATCCTTCGAGATCGCTAAAATAAAAACTTCAGTTATTAAAGTCAAGTGCTGTCCATATCGGATTTTATCTTACGAAATGATACATAATGAACTGTATAAATTAAAAGGAAAATATAATTTAATACTTGAAATTCATGTATTCACACTAAATTAAGGTGAGTACTTCTCGAGATTACACTTATATAGATTTTTCTGAAATATCCTTCGAGATCGCTAAAATAAAAACTTCAGTTATTAAAGTCAAGTGCTGTCCATATCGGATTTTATCTTACGAAATGATACATAATGAACTGTATAAATTAAAAGGAAAATATAATTTAATACTTGAAATTCATGTATTCACACTAAATTAAGGTGAGTACTTCTCGAGATTACACTTATATAGATTTTTCTGAAATATCCTTCGAGATCGCTAAAATAAAAACTTCAGTTATTAAAGTCAAGTGCTGTCCATATCGGATTTTATCTTACGAAATGATACATAATGAACTGTATAAATTAAAAGGAAAATATAATTTAATACTTGAAATTCATGTATTCACACTAAATTAAGGTGAGTACTTCTCGAGATTACACTTATATAGATTTTTCTGAAATATCCTTCGAGATCGCTAAAATAAAAACTTCAGTTATTAAAGTCAAGTGCTGTCCATATCGGATTTTATCTTACGAAATGATACATAATGAACTGTATAAATTAAAAGGAAAATATAATTTAATACTTGAAATTCATGTATTCACACTAAATTAAGGTGAGTACTTCTCGAGATTACACTTATATAGATTTTTCTGAAATATCCTTCGAGATCGCTAAAATAAAAACTTCAGTTATTAAAGTCAAGTGCTGTCCATATCGGATTTTATCTTACGAAATGATACATAATGAACTGTATAAATTAAAAGGAAAATATAATTTAATACTTGAAATTCATGTATTCACACTAAATTAAGGTGAGTACTTCTCGAGATTACACTTATATAGATTTTTCTGAAATATCCTTCGAGATCGCTAAAATAAAAACTTCAGTTATTAAAGTCAAGTGCTGTCCATATCGGATTTTATCTTACGAAATGATACATAATGAACTGTATAAATTAAAAGGAAAATATAATTTAATACTTGAAATTCATGTATTCACACTAAATTAAGGTGAGTACTTCTCGAGATTACACTTATATAGATTTTTCTGAAATATCCTTCGAGATCGCTAAAATAAAAACTTCAGTTATTAAAGTCAAGTGCTGTCCATATCGGATTTTATCTTACGAAATGATACATAATGAACTGTATAAATTAAAAGGAAAATATAATTTAATATTTGAAATTCATGTATTCACACTAAATTAAGGTGAGTACTTCTCGAGATTACACTTATATAGATTTTTCTGAAATATCCTTCGAGATCGCTAAAATAAAAACTTCAGTTATTAAAGTCAAGTGCTGTCCATATCGGATTTTATCTTACGAAATGATACATAATGAACTGTATAAATTAAAAGGAAAATATAATTTAATACTTGAAATTCATGTATTCACACTAAATTAAGGTGAGTACTTCTCGAGATTACACTTATATAGATTTTTCTGAAATATCCTTCGAGATCGCTAAAATAAAAACTTCAGTTATTAAAGTCAAGTGCTGTCCATATCGGATTTTATCTTACGAAATGATACATAATGAACTGTATAAATTAAAAGGAAAATATAATTTAATACTTGAAATTCATGTATTCACACTAAATTAAGGTGAGTACTTCTCGAGATTACACTTATATAGATTTTTCTGAAATATCCTTCGAGATCGCTAAAATAAAAACTTCAGTTATTAAAGTCAAGTGCTGTCCATATCGGATTTTATCTTACGAAATGATACATAATGAACTGTATAAATTAAAAGGAAAATATAATTTAATATTTGAAATTCATGTATTCACACTAAATTAAGGTGAGTACTTCTCGAGATTACACTTATATAGATTTTTCTGAAATATCCTTCGAGATCGCTAAAATAAAAACTTCAGTTATTAAAGTCAAGTGCTGTCCATATCGGATTTTATCTTACGAAATGATACATAATGAACTGTATAAATTAAAAGGAAAATATAATTTAATACTTGAAATTCATGTATTCACACTAAATTAAGGTGAGTACTTCTCGAGATTACACTTATATAGATTTTTCTGAAATATCCTTCGAGATCGCTAAAATAAAAACTTCAGTTATTAAAGTCAAGTGCTGTCCATATCGGATTTTATCTTACGAAATGATACATAATGAACTGTATAAATTAAAAGGAAAATATAATTTAATATTTGAAATTCATGTATTCACACTAAATTAAGGTGAGTACTTCTCGAGATTACACTTATATAGATTTTTCTGAAATATCCTTCGAGATCGCTAAAATAAAAACTTCAGTTATTAAAGTCAAGTGCTGTCCATATCGGATTTTATCTTACGAAATGATACATAATGAACTGTATAAATTAAAAGGAAAATATAATTTAATATTTGAAATTCATGTATTCACACTAAATTAAGGTGAGTACTTCTCGAGATTACACTTATATAGATTTTTCTGAAATATCCTTCGAGATCGCTAAAATAAAAACTTCAGTTATTAAAGTCAAGTGCTGTCCATATCGGATTTTATCTTACGAAATGATACATAATGAACTGTATAAATTAAAAGGAAAATATAATTTAATATTTGAAATTCATGTATTCACACTAAATTAAGGTGAGTACTTCTCGAGATTACACTTATATAGATTTTTCTGAAATATCCTTCGAGATCGCTAAAATAAAAACTTCAGTTATTAAAGTCAAGTGCTGTCCATATCGGATTTTATCTTACGAAATGATACATAATGAACTGTATAAATTAAAAGGAAAATATAATTTAATATTTGAAATTCATGTATTCACACTAAATTAAGGTGAGTACTTCTCGAGATTACACTTATATAGATTTTTCTGAAATATCCTTCGAGATCGCTAAAATAAAAACTTCAGTTATTAAAGTCAAGTGCTGTCCATATCGGATTTTATCTTACGAAATGATACATAATGAACTGTATAAATTAAAAGGAAAATATAATTTAATATTTGAAATTCATGTATTCACACTAAATTAAGGTGAGTACTTCTCGAGATTACACTTATATAGATTTTTCTGAAATATCCTTCGAGATCGCTAAAATAAAAACTTCAGTTATTAAAGTCAAGTGCTGTCCATATCGGATTTTATCTTACGAAATGATACATAATGAACTGTATAAATTAAAAGGAAAATATAATTTAATATTTGAAATTCATGTATTCACACTAAATTAAGGTGAGTACTTCTCGAGATTACACTTATATAGATTTTTCTGAAATATCCTTCGAGATCGCTAAAATAAAAACTTCAGTTATTAAAGTCAAGTGCTGTCCATATCGGATTTTATCTTACGAAATGATACATAATGAACTGTATAAATTAAAAGGAAAATATAATTTAATATTTGAAATTCATGTATTCACACTAAATTAAGGTGAGTACTTCTCGAGATTACACTTATATAGATTTTTCTGAAATATCCTTCGAGATCGCTAAAATAAAAACTTCAGTTATTAAAAGCCGTAAAACTCAATGTCATTTCAAATATTCCTTTATTTTGAAATCTATAATTTATTTCAAAACACTTTAATCCATTTAACATTCATTTATTTATAAAATTATTATAATATAAATACTATATTTATAAAATTACTGTAATATAATTTTAAAATCTTTTTATACACTACTAATTCTATTCGTTTTAATATTTCAATACTTCAATCTATTTCAAATTTATTTAATCAATATTTAATATTTCAATCCATTTAAAATTAATTTAATCAATATTTAAATTCAATATTTAATATCAATTTTTATTCATTTTAAATTAATTTAATCAATATTTAATACTTCAATCGATTTAAAATTATTTATAAAATTATTACAATATTCATTTTAAAATAAAATTTACACACTATTATTTTATTTTCTCACTTTTTTCCTATTAACATTAATCATTCCCCCCCCCCTCCCAATAAATCATTTTATCTTGAGATATAATGATTATAATGATATCTTACTTTTCTTAACGTTTAAGAATCGAGATCCATTATTGATAGATTCCAATATTGCAAATTAATTTATGCATTGTTCTGCTATATAGGTTAGCTATAATATTTTTATTTTATATGTTAATTATTACATGTTAATTTGCATGTTAACTACATGCTTATTTTCATGTAAATTACATGTTATTTTGCATGTTAACATATAATATTTTACATGTTAACATATAACATTTTACATGTTAACATATAACATTTTACATGGTAACATATAACATTTTACATGGTAACATATAACATTTTACATGTTAACATATAACATTTTACATGTTAACATATAACATTTACATGTTAATATATAACATTTACATGTTAATATATGACATTTACATGTTAACATATAACATTTACATGTTAACATATAACATTTACATGTTAACATATTATTTTACATGTTAACATATAACATTTACATGTTCATATATAACATTTACATGTAAACATATAACATTTACATGTTAACATATTATTTTATATGTTAGCATATTTTTTTTATCCTTTGAAAGAAAGGTAAATAGAGAGAATAAATGCATTTAATTTTGGCACGAATTCTGATGACTGTTGTTTTCCGCGTCGAAAGAATGGGACAGCAGTAAAAACGCTTTTACAGACCATTAGAAGCGCGATATACCCAATGGATTAGGGTTGACAGTCAATTGTTGTAGTGTCAAGCGATGGAGTAGATGGGAATTTCCACATGGTGCTATGCGTACAAAGATGAAGTCCTTGGCCATTCTTCCAGCTATTACATCTATTAGAGCACCCTGATACGTGTGACGTATATGAAAAACGTTGTTGTTATTGTTGTTGAGACCCAGACCGTCCGACCTACCAGAAAGGTGTAAGGTAACTGTTTGGACGGCCGGGAAGTGCCACCCAATTTAGACCGGAACCCAGTGAGGGAGGCATCCACAGGGACCGTACCCTCCTTCCCTTACCACCAACCTCTCGGAAGGACTTACGACATGTTTAACGTGATCGTACTCCACATGAACACGGCGGCAGTTGTGGCAGCGTGCGAATCCAACGCGCAAACCACCGGGCAACCGGGCCCGAAATGTGACAACAGCACGCGGTGTTTCCAGGTGGTCACTCACCCAAGTACTAACCGCGCCCGATGCTGCTTGACTTCGGTGATCTAACGAGAACCGGTGTTATCAGCACGGTAGGGCCGTTGGCGTATATGAAAACTGTGTATTTCATTTGAATAAATAATATTTCGCAGGTTCATTACATAATATAATATGCAATATAATGCACGTTTAAAGTTAACGCGTAGTTAACTTAGTTTAAAGTTAATACGTAGCATAATCATTGTTTCGCAATGAAGCTCTTATTTTCCTAGTAGTGTTCAAATTGTTATATTATCTAAAAAAGAGTATTACACTATCCTTCACTATTAAGTTCATGAAATATAGTTCTAAAATTTTATTGAAAAAAAAAATATTGTTTTCCTTATATACATAGTATAATGCATAGGAATAGTGTTGCAACGAGGTCGAAATTTCAAATTCCGAGTTTGGGACAAAAGAACACGTTCTAAAAGCATTTCTGAACTCGAATAGAATGTTTTTGAAGTGGTGACTGTGTATGTGTATGTTAGTGTGTGTGGCCGTGATAACTCACGAACAAATGGGGCATATCAAGAATAATTGGGTGAGATTATTACAATCAATGCATACTGGAAATTTATTGATTTTAAACGCAAGGGATCGAACTACCTTCCAGTTCTAAATACTTTTTTTAAAAGGGGGGGTGTAAAGTCTCTCAGGACCCTCCTGAAGTCCTTTAAAAAATTTGGAGTGTTATGCATAGAAGTTTGTAAAAAAATGAGTTATTTCATGCAAAGCATGTACAATTTAAAAATAACAAATATTTTACTTGTGGAACTTTAATTCATTATATTTTGTTCACTGGTTTCTACATGATGTAGGCATGGTCTTCATTCGTAAAAAATGCTCAATAAAAAAAAATTTAAAAGCTATGAACACGCTAGCACAGACGCCCATGGGATATTGACACTATTCTTCCAACTCGATACGAAACTAACTGTCTCTGTATCCTTCGCGAGTTCACGACAGATTTCTTTTTTTAAGCCTTGCGGTTGTGCAGTCATTTGTTACTGGGTCTAGCCAGAAACCTTAAAAATATCTGATCTCAGATTTATAAATCCGTAAGAAAAAGAGAGGGAGGAACTGAAAATTGTGGGAGAAAGGGAGCAATTATTAAGTAAAAGGAGCGTTTGCGCAATTTGTAATGGGAAGTGCTAGCACCCCTAGCACCCTCGTGGCGCCGCCTATGAAGATTAAGACTGTTCCACGGAGCAGAACCTAACTGGGTCGATTTTCAATTGAGACAACTATTTTTGACGCTAAATTAATACATTGTTAAACCAAATATAAATGAACGAGTGTTTGTTTCTTTAAAAAGCTTAGATCCTAGTATTGACATCAAATATATATATAACTCATATATATATATATAACTCATTTATATATATATATATATATATATATATATATATATATATATAAGTCAAAAAGTGAAACCAATGAAGAGAGTTTTAATTATAGGTTTAAATTTAAACTCTCGTTGTATTGAAATGAAACCTGTAAAAATAAGACTGGAATTAAGTCTGTCGTACAATCTGATTTAGCTTCTTAATTCAGCTTTTGATTTTTCTCGTCGTTGACTACCCCCCCCCCCCCCCCGATTTCTCATTTGCACTTTCTGTTTCAGAGCTGACGTCCACTTAGGGAAAACTCTGCAGTTTGAATTCCGAAAGCAAACAAAGACATTTGAAAGTTCAAATATATAAAAGTATGCAACTTTAAATACTTAATTATTCATAAACATATTTCAACATTTAAAAGAAAGCAAACATGTTCGAAAATTAATATTCAAAACTCTGCAAAGTCCACTTCAACGATAAAAGCTTGCAATTTCGTCCCAATAGCTCAACCATAGAGCATCGGCTGGCCATTTCGAAAGTTCAGGGTTCGATTGCCGATCGGGACAGCAAGGCTCTTTACAATGGATTCCGAAAAAATGAACCCTGTATATTAGTGCAAAAATGTCGGAGGTCTGAAGAGGATCATAATACGACTAGTACATATTCGGTGGATTCTGGAAGATTGAGCGCTAATTTCAAATTGAAAGAATAACGACCACGCAGGATACTGACCTGGGTAAAAAAGTAGTTGCAGGAGGCTAACCGGAGGTAAAAATACCAGGAAGTGGTCAGTCAGATTGTCAGTTGCTCGGCAATCTGACATTAGGGGTAGAGAATACAGAGTTCACTTCGACGATAAGAGCTTGCAATTTCGTCCCAGTATCTCAACGATAGAGCATCTGCTGGCCAGTTCGCAGATCCAGGGTTCGATTACGGGTTGGGGCAGCAAGATTCATTACAACTCAAGCAAAATCATTTCAAAATGATATATCCAAATGACTCCGAACTGACGTGAATGGAATGCTGAGAACCCATTGCGAACAGAAGGGAAAATGATACATTGGAGTGGCAAACGCATCTGTCTATTTAGTCATTTGAGTGTTTGTCAATACTGGAAAGGCATAGATCAGAAAGAGATTGACATCAAGATGGACCGCTTCTAAATAATTCTCTGTAAAACATATTGTAAAAATCACAAAAAAAGAAAATATTCCAAAGAGTCAACCAGTTATCGAATTTAATAAGATAGAAACACAAAGTGGCTTTTAAAATATTTTCTGTCTTTCATTGTTAAGGGAATATTTTCAATCTTTCATTGTTGAAGGGATATTTTCAATCTTTCATTGTTGAGGGGATCTTTTAAATCGTTCATTCTTGAGGGGATCTTTTCAATCTTTCATTGTTGAGGGGATATAACAAACCTCTTCAGACAGAAGAGACATTATTTTAATGTAGTCAACGAGACGAATCAAAAACTGAATTAAGAAGCTAAATCGACTTCTAAATTACATTCCAATTCAATCTTCTTTGTTCCAGTTTTAAAATAAGAATTTACGAGAATTTCTTTCTTGGAATTGTTTTCATATTTCTGATATGTCTACAAAAGCTATTTCATGAATACATTGTAGAATTTGAATTTATTGCATTTCAAAGTTTTCACGCTAAACTTTATTAGCTACTGAATCTTTGATGCAATCAATGATACATTCAATTTCACATGTTTTAACAGAATGCCCTATTTTTTTGCAGTCGGTTCCTAAATAAAAATGCTACATACATCTAAAGTGGAATGAAAACTGCATATTATTGTATGAATGCAAAAGTAATAAACATGAAAAACAAGCAACTTCAATATCATGTGAGATGCTTGAAGTTTCAAGCGTTAGATTTTCCAAGCAAATATCTTCAGCAAATGTTCATAAAGCAACATTAAAAGTCGTGAGCTGAAGACATGTTTAGCTAAACACTATAATGCTTGCCTACCACGCTTTGGCATTCGCCCCGATACTGTCAAGTTAGTGTTTCACCCACTTGCTATTTTCGCTTGAGTATTTTTTCTGTTTAAATTTAATATCCCTTGAAAACATTTAACATTATTTGACATTCTAAGCACCTACCTAAAAAGACAATGTAATTTGCACAAATATTTAAAATTATAAAATTAAAAAAGATTTTTGGATTATTCACTAAAATTAAAAAAACTGGAAAAGAATGGAATATTTCTATAAAAGATATATACGGATTTTGCATTAAGATCAGAACGCATTTATTCTAAACAATACGAAACATTTGAACAGACACACATACATGGAATGCTAATTTACAGAAGCATTCCTTTACTTTAAAAATCATTCCTTTTTCTTTTAATACTTCAAAAAAATATTACTAAAAATACTTTTCAGATTTTTAAAGCTCTAATAAAACTTTTCTTCTTAAATTAATTTTACAGTTTTAGTTTTCGTATTTTAAACTTTAATGTTGAATTTAGCTTCAACAAACTGTTAAATTTTATTTGGAAAAAAACGTACGTTTTCTTTTATCTTTAACTACAAAATGCTATTTTGGTAGTAAAACACGTTATTAAAACTTCTCCAAAACCAGGAAGCGTTCATCCAGTTCACTTATTGTTCACATTAACGTAGAATTTGCATTCATCCAATGTCCCAGTGTACATATTGAATTTTAATTAGTCCCCGCAATTTAACTTTGAAATTTAAATCCATTTCAACGTGTTTCAATAAAATATTCAGATTTTTTTTCTTATAATTACGTTCAAAAATAGAAATGTTATTTAAGTTTTAATTTTACCGTCACTGAAATTCTAAATTTTTCTGGGTTTACAGCGAAGTGACTTCTTCTGTATAACAGAGTTTTGCATAAAAATAAAAAAGTAATCATCTATCACTATATGCTATTTATAATCTCGGGGCACTGCCGTTCTTTAGCACAGGGCAGGCAATAAAATGTCTATGAGTGTCGTTCAGGACAGAGCGCCAGGCGCCTTTAATCTCCGGTGTCAATATGTGGTTCTTATCGTCAAACTGTGACATTCATTCAGTGACCCTAATTGGAGGTTCGAGGTTTTTATTTATTACTTTTTATTTTTTTGTCCTAGCTCCTAGTGTGGCAGTTTGTTGCACATTAAGAGTTTAAGCAGTTTGGGGGGTTGATGCAGATCTAAGGGTTATCTAGCATTTTGGCAGCTTAGAGTTTTGAACATTAGTCGCGAGGTTTATTTAATATCAGATGTTTGAGGTGGGATTTTTAATTCCGATTATCGATGTTTAGAACAGCGCGGGGTCTCTTACGAGATTTGGCCTTGCGATGATCATAGTCATGCAGATTGAATAACAGTTCATTTGGAACGGATGGCAAATTTTTGTAAAATTTAAGCGCTAGCTTTTTAATTTGGGTTCTAACAGTTTTTATTTTGAAGTCATTCCTAATTACCGAGTTTCTTAAATACCTGGGAGCTTTCCTGATAATCCGTAGGATTTTGTTTTGTTTTGTCTCTAGGAGGTCTATTGTAGCTTTACAGGCATATCCCCATACGGGTGCTGCATACAGCATTCCCGGGCGGATGACCGATTTATAAATTAGCAGTTAGTTTTGATGACTGAGATTTCCGCTTCCTATCATTGGGTATAAGGCTCCTGTAGTTATATACGCTTTTTTGATTAAGTTCGTTACGTGCTGTTTCCAGGTTAGGTGGGAATCTATCGTTACACCTAGGTATTTAGTAGATTTTTCCACGCGTAAGGCATGATTGTTTATGTACAGTGGCGCGGCGGTTTGTTTTTCCTCGAGAAATAGATCCAATGACATTTATTGGGGTTTAATTTTATTCGCCATTTTTCCAGCCATGTTTGGAGTATGTCTAAGTGTTGTTGTAGCTATCTGTGCATTACTGAGACATAGGGGTGTTTTGCAAGTATCGCACTGTCGTTTGCATTGAGTGCCAGCTCTGTGTTTGGAGTCCTGGGGATGTCGTTCAGGTATATGTTAAAGAGCAATAAAATGAGCAGAGAGCACAAAATTTTTAAAGGAAAAATTTTAGAAATTTTCTGGTAGAAATATTCACTTTCGATTTCAATACCGATAGATGACATTAAAGACTCGAAGTGATCATCTATCACTACCTGTGATCCATGATCCCGGATCACAGCCGTTATTTAGCACAGGGAAGGCGATGGTACGAATAGCTAGCACAAAATTTTCTAAAGCAAGAATTTTAGAATTTTTCTGGTAGTAGTTCGATTCCAATACCGAAAAGAATTTGTGGTGGACCCCGCCCACCGTAAATAAAACTCTTCAGCGCTCAAATTGTGAGCGCAAGCGATGCAGGCGAGCATGAGAATGGTGAGCATACAGAACTAGATATTTATGAGAAAGTAAACACCATAGTATGTAGGAATGGTCATGCGCAGTCCCGCATCGAATTTGAAAAATAAGTCAGATTTCTAATCATTAAAATCGGATTCATTCCTCGCCGGAGATAAAACGATCATTTTCTGCGAACAAATTTGTGTTTCAAGTTTACGAAGTTTTGAAGGACTTTCAGAAACCCTGTAAATGACATACGCGGATACTTTTAAAATCTTAATTTTAAAGAATAAACAAGTCATCGTGCATTTAAATCGTATTTTACATCTCCAAATACTTAAATGACAAAAGCTAACAAATTAAAGTCACACAAAATTGCGAAGAGATCATTAGAAATAGAGAGAAATTGCATAGATTTCATCTTCAGCAGTGAGGACTCACAAATGACTTTACGATTCCGAGTATCGATTTAAGAGGGTTTATGTGTCTCGATGCCATACGAAATGCTTTAAATGGTGTCATTTCTATTTCCGACAAAGTTTGTTGACGGAAATAATGTCAAAGTAAATAATCGTACGTGGAATGGATTTTGAAAATTAAGAATGGATACGATCGTTTATAGGACTGTAACTGAAATTAAGGTTATTCATTTATTTATCAAACAAATGAAAAATGAGTCTTGTTATTTACAAGTTACCTTGTTGTGAGACACATTATAGAAAAAAAAGGATATATATTTCATAAATTTGCGAAATTTTGAAGAATTAAAAATTTTCTTTTAAAATGATAAAACTTCAACATGAAGTATGATACAAATTTACTCTTTGTGTTTTGTGTATCATTCATTATATCTTCGGTTATGAAAGTATGCATTCCAATTTTTAATATTATTGGGAATGTATAATATTCTCTCACTGGCGTCCCCAGTCTTGTCTTTTGTCTCTATCACAGACCAAACGGTGTCGTCGGAGTGTTTTCTCCTGAAGATAGAGGTAGGAATATTCTTTCCGAGACGTCACTCTATGGTTTCCAGAATTTCGAGTCAAAAGAAGGGTTGCCAATTTGGTGACTTCCCGAACATCGCCAAAGAACGATTATTCTACGAGATATTACATAATTCTGGAAATTTACAGAGAGATTTCCATAGAGAATTTCTATAGAGAGACTATAGAAAGGACTCATCACTCCGTTAGAATTGAGTTGGCGAGGTTGAAGTCCCAGGCCGCACGACTCATACGAGGATTCGAATAGCTGTTTAGGCGACCAAACAATTGAAGTGACAATGTACTAACTACAGTGAACTGTGAATTTTGTCACTGCTTCGAGAATAGTAGCTGTTGTTTTGTTGTTGTTGAGACCCAGACCATCCGACCTACCAGAAAGGTGTAAGGTAACTGTTTGGACGACCGGGAAGAGCCACCCAATTTAGACCGGAACCCAGTGGGGGAGGCATCCACAATGACCGTGCCCTCCCTCCCTTACCAACAACCTCTCGGAAGGACTTAAGGACTCACATGTTTAACGTGATCGTACTCCTCGTTAACACGGCGGCAGTTTTGGCAACGGAGGGAATCGAACCCGGGCCTACCGAGTGCATTTCCCGCACGCTAACCACTGGACTACCGCGCCCCAGCTGTTGCTTTGTGAAAGTATTTTCAACGGTATTTTGTGTTTTATGATATTATTTTCGTGAGTATTTTGAGAATATTATCGCCTATTCTATGAAATGAGGAGCAATTAAGTGCTGTTTGATTCCATATTGTTCCTGTTTACTTTGTGCTTGTGAATAAACGTAAGTTTTCCCGAAACTTGGACTCGTTCTTGTATCCTGTGTACACCCACGATTCCTGAGGATACGTTTCGTAGCAATATCATTCTCCAAAAATATTTACAATACATTTACTTTTATCACAAAAAAAAATGGCCGGCCGTCCAAATGGTTGCTCAAGTCCTCAGGATGAGTCGGACGGTCTGAGTCTTCAACATAAATATTTTGTCGAAATGTGCGTATTTTTCAGATATATTAATATTTTTCAAAATTATAATGTTACAATAGAAAAAAACATGTATACATTTATAGTACATGTTTTGAACATTATAAATATACTAAAATATTTATGATTATTGTAATTTTAAAAAAAACCTCAGCAATTACAATAAAATACTATATGTGATATTTGTATTCTGAGAAAAAGGCAAATAAAGTTTTCCTTTTATTAAGAGGATTACGAAATAACACTTTATAAAATCACTTTTAAAGAGCACTTTGGTTTGAAATAGAAATTGAGAATTTTGGGAAGCGAGTTTTAAAAATATATAGATTTAAAATTAGGAAGGAAAAATATCGATTTTTTCAAGTTAAATTTCAAATTTCTGTGTAAAGATCCCCTTTAAAATGAGGTTTTTGAAGTATAGAAATGTGGTAAGGGTATGTGTTCGTTGTTTTTGAAATATGTTCCGAGTTACTTTATATATTTCCTATAATACAGATACTAGAAAATCGGAAACGAGTATCCGTAGTGAACCCTCCACCCCCTCTGAAATTGGATACTAAATCCATCAGTTTTCATCTAAGCTTTGTCTGTAACCAATCCTAAGAAATGACTGCTGTAGTAAAAATACAAACTTTTGATTCGGAAGTAACATCTCCAAAGCTAGAAGTGAAACCCTTCAATCCTCTACGGATTATAATACAGATATCAGTCATCATCTCTATTGTAGGTTCTATCTATTACCAATCTTGAAATAAATGTTTCAAAGAAATTATTTAAATCGAAAATGGCAAAAGAACCGGAAGTGAAAATCCTTAGTAAACCACCTCATCCATTTCAGAATGTTATGATGAATCCATATCAGTCATTATCTAAGCTCTATCTATAGCAGATCCTGAGAAATAAATGCTTCAAAACAATAGTATGACAGAATATTTTACACCAAAAATACTTTGTTAAAAACAGCACAAATAGTTAATAAAATATACCAACTAGTTTTGGAGATCCAATCGGCTTCTTTTAAGATAAAAGAACGAGAACAACCACAGAAGCAAAGGCTAGAAGACGTCTGTGGCAAAAAAGACATTGTCTGCTAGTGTAGTCGATTCAGGGAAGAAGGAGTGTGTTTTTGCCTCTCTTTAGAATCTCTTTATTTTGTTGCTATCGAAAAATTTTTAATTTGAGAATGTAGGCTTCAACTTATTATTTATACAGTTTTATCTATATGGTGTTTTGGCCCTATACGATTCTTTTAATGTATGTAAAATATTTTTTAATCTACCGATATTTATAGTTTAGTAGCGATTCAAAAGTCTTTAAAGTATATAAAGCTTTGACCTACTCAAGGCTCCAACTTCTACCTGAATACCTACCTACAAGCCATCCTTGGATCTGCAGAGCAGAGTACGAACTGTTCGACTACAAATGCACCTCACATTTCGGGAAAAGCTCCCAATGGGCAGCATGTCCGCGTTTTCGACTCGAGACTGGATTCATTTCTCGTCTGAATTCTCCACACGGACGGTTTGCATTCGGAAAACTTTGTTAACAGAAAAAACAATACGTACAGTTCAAACTGTATTTAAAGCATAAAATTCAAATAACTTTGTTAAACGCAGCATATAATAAAAAAAATTAAAAGTATCGACCGGTTTCGAGGCAAAAACAGCCTTCTTCATCAGAATTCACAAGAAGCGCGACCTTCGCTCGCCCAAAAAGAAATTGGCGACGAATACAGGAACAGCACAAACACGGCAGAAGCAGGGATTTTGCCAAAAGCAAAAGAAGAAACGAGGAATAAAAATCCAAGAGGCGGGTTATCCCCTAGTTTTATTCGGAAGAACCGAGAATCGAACTCGGTTCTACCCGAATTGTCTTCGTGTTTACGCGGCACGTTAAATCTATAGGTCCGAAAGACCTTCCCAGAGGTTGGTGGCAAGGAAAGGAGGGTGACACCCCCAATGTGTTCCCGTCTAAAATGGATGACTCACGCCTTCGGGTACATTGGATGGGGTGGGTCGAAAAAAAGGCTGCAGGAACCGTGGGGTAGAATGAATACCAAATGGGGTAGAATACCAAAGTAAGAAGTGAACGTCCAACAACAGCTTCAAATCACTTATTCACAAAATCCCAATTAAATTCAGAAACAAGAAAAGGAATGAAAATTACTAAAATAAAAGAGAGAAGCAAACAAATGAATTCAAATATTTCCAAGCAAAAGAAAAGAAGTGAAAATTCCCATCCATAAGGGGTTTGGACTGAGAAACTTTCTCAAAAGACCGTTTCGAAAATGGAGTCAAAACGATCTTAGCTTTCGAAAAATTTGAAACGTAAATAGCGTCTCCAAAAGGTTAGCAATTGCAGACTTCATTTAATTGGGATTTTATGAGAAAATGGGTTGAATTTTGGATCCTTTGGTGGACGTTTGGTATTTTACCGTTTCGTTTATCTTTGGTATTTTACCGTTCATTCATTATGTACCATTTGTGGTAACCGCCTCTTAGATATTTAACCCGTTTTCTTCACTCGCCTTTGGTAACGCCCTTTCCCAACTTCTACCATGTTTGCTGTCCTGCATCAGTTGCCGATCTTTTTCTTAGGAGTGAAGATTGCGTTTTATATGTGTCCTGACGAAGAAGGATGTTATTGCTTTCGAAACCGGTCGATACTTTTACCTTTTTTTATTATATGCTGATTTTATCGAAGTTATTTAAATTTTAGAAAAAACAATATTTTCTTTTGCAGCTTAAAACATATAGAGGTTTCTTGGGAAAATTCTTAAGCACCCAATAACTTTGTGAAGAAAAGTTCATGAGTGTACACGTTAAGTGTAGTAGAGTGACCCTACCCGATGGAATCAATATGATTGAAGCGCCTTTAAAACGTTGGGATGACGAACTCAGCAACAAAGCGAGATAGACGAAAACAGCCGATCCTAAAGTTTGTCTAATAAATAGTAATCGGCATCAGAAACAAACTAAATCCTTATACGGGACACAACCAATTAATAGGAATTGGTACCAATTGATTGGAAACAACCAATTCCTATAAAAGAGTAAGGGAGCCTATTCCTTCTGCATTACAAACGTGCACGGTCTCTGGCGAAGGGAATTTTAAACGAGCTCTACAGGGTGATTCAAAAAAGATGGGTAAATTTTACGAGATGATAGTACACCCCCAAACCAAGCATTTTTCTTCATAATTTACTGGGTCGAAAATGAAACGTAAAGGGGTTACAGGACGTTGGAAAACGGCTGCTCCGCAAACTTAAAAGAGTCATTCTAGTTATTATTTTGTGGTTCAAGAAGAAAACCCCGTATGCAAATGGGAAGAAGAACCCTCATGCAAATTTTCGTAACACCGAATATACGGCCTTATCAGTTTTCAGCAATTATTCACAGCACCAACTTTTCAGACGATGGAGGGATTTACAAATAGGGAGAAAGCCGATATGCATTTCCCCTATGGATTTTCTTAGTGGGGATATCTCAAGAATTTCGTCTATGACACTCCCCTTGAATCTGAAGAGGAACGCGTCGCAGAATTTCAACAGCTGCTGCCGAAGTGCGCGACATGCCGGGTCCGTTCGAGAAAGTTCGCCAATCCCTCCATCGCCGCTGTGAGACGTACAGTCAGGTTGGCGGTGGCTCTTTTAAACCATTACTGTAATTATTGTTTGTTAAATGCCATTTTATAACTTTTAAGTCATTGTGTTTTCGCTTCCCCTCGTCGGTTTCACCATGAAGCGCCCACTGGCGCCTTTACATTTCATTTCCGATCCAGTAAACTATGACGAAAAATGCTTGGTTTGGGGTCTACGATCACCTCGCAAAGTTTGACCCATCCTTTTTGAAGCACCCTGTCTATTAGATTTATGTTCGTGCTGTTTATTTATTTTAGTATTTCTGGATAGGATTCGTCGATAGCTCTAGTGCGTCGAATAAATAGTAACCGTTTCAGTGTCGAAAACGACTCGTTATGCAATGCCTGCAACTGTGTAATCGGCTTTTCCCGTCTTCCTCACTTTGCTGCAGAGTTCGCTGTCCTAACTTTTTTAATTTTCCACTAGGAGCGCATCCAATTTTACGACGGTAGAATTCGCTCTTGAGTGAACGTCTTCACATCTCACCCATACACATATACAGACTAGCAGCTTTCAAAAGCTTTTAAAATAGGTTCAGAAGAACCTAAAACATGTTTATCTGTCAAAATCTCAAATTTACTATTTTTTAAAAAGAGGATACTTTATAGAATAACTTATCTATCCAATTTTGGGAAATTGAATACATTAGCTAGAGTAGATACATATATTATACAGAGAGACAGACACAAACAGAGACATCACGCTAAAAATAGTTTTTTCGTATTCTAAAGTGCTCGAACCGCGTAGATCCGTCGAAAACTCAAGTTGCGATTTTCGACACCTTTCCAAAACTTTCCCTTTACATGACCATGCATTGCAGGGGAGATAAAATAGGCTTAATGCGTATATTTGTGCAGCATCTAAAACAAAATACATTTTTAGAAACTTATCTTTTACCATACGATGTCGAAGATCCAGACCACTCGACTCGCCCAAAGGCATGAGCGGCCATTTGAGTGGCCGGTGTTACCATACGATGTAGAAAAACTCATAAGATAATATGGGTTACCGATTTTCTAAAATGTCTGTTATTTGTTGAAATACGGGAGTTTTATCGTTGTGAGCTCGTCTAACTCCCACATTTTCAGAAACAACTGTTACAAAAATTACAAAATTCTTACACTTTCTACAAAAAATGTCCGCTTAATTAATTTGCTTTGTGCCTTTTCTCTTGATACCATCATGAACTATTACGTATTTTTCCTAGAAACCGCAAAAACAACTACTTCCCGACATGATTCATTTTGAGTCTGTACCCTCCCCCCCCCCCCACACACACACATATACTGACTGGTTAATTAACCAAACACAGAGATAGGCAAAACATTTTCATTTCCCTTTGAATCGAGAGCAGTTATGTATTAAAAGAAAGCAAAATCGGCACAAATAGATACATTTCTACTCTGTTAACTCGAGACCATTTAATGGAATATTCTGAAGATTAATTAGATTTAAAGCAAACGTAATGCTTCTGAAATTGTTATAGGATTTCAAAAAGTAAGCATCTGATTTCATTCAAACAACGTCTCGATTGACTTGTTAAAAGCCTAGAAATCGCATCATGTCATAACACTGATAGGATGTGTTAAAAATACAATGCAAATTGAAATTTTTTTTTCCCGAACGCCACGCAACACCCTAGTAAAGTGATTCAATAAATCTACTCATTCAACTTGTTAAAATGGACATTTCGAATACAAAACTATATATAAAATAGCTGTTATTGAAACAAAATTTACCCTATTTATATTTAAACAGGTTTCACTTTTAAAAATATATATATGAGTACAATTAAAATGCCTTCCCCCACTCCAAACCGCTCAAAAAAATTTCCAATTTCTCAAAATTTTTCGCCAAAATAATCGTACAAAATTTCATTCGATTGGATCACTTTTTTCTAAAGATATAGAGCTCCGCGAATAACATTTCTATTTATTTTCTATTATCGCGAGGACGGCACATGGTAACTCCCAAACGATTATAACAATTTTTTTCTGGTTAGACGTACTTGCAAAGCGTCTACATATTTAATAATAAGGAATATATTTATGTCTATAATGTTTTATAATTTCGATTTTACAAAAGTATCGAGAACGGCGCAGACTAACATTCGAAATAGAATTTCAGACACTTTAAATAAAAAACATATATGAAATGATTATTTTTGTAAAAAGTATAAAGTTAGCACATTCATGTTCTATAATGTTTTATAGCTCTTCTTTTTCTTTTAGATTTTCGAAAGGAATTATTCAAAACATTAAGAACTTCATCTTCAATCCGACCATTTAGGCCCCTCATGCTTATCGATTAAAATAATCGTACCAATTGCATTTCAATTATCATAATTTGCTCGTGAAATATCGTCTTTACCTACCCACACACAGAAAAAACAAGCACACATACATAATTGAAAAAAGGGTCGATTCGCGTTCAAAGAAACTCAAAATATTTTGATGTATTCTAGCGTCGGATTTTTGACAGTACTTTCTTTTAAAATGGACTACGCATTGTTGATAAAGTATAAAAAGTGTTCAGCAAATCAAAGCAAAAAGAAATTCAAAATTGTTGCAGAGAGAAAATACTATCATTTACTATCGATCCAACATATTAAAGACAAGTGACACTCGCTTACCTCGTTTCCTTAGGCAGGATGAAGGCGGGTGGTGATACACGCTGGAAACTGCATCAGCCCGAGACATGATGACTCGTTTACGCAACCAACACTTTATTAGTAACAACTCATTTATTACAGTCATTAAACAAATAGAAGAAATACGCCATTTAACAGCGAGGCTAGGTAGCCACGAAGGCGCTTTTTCCGTCGGCTTCCCAGAGAATAACACGATGCGTACTGCTCGGGGCAGTCGTCGGTCGTGTGCGACTACTCGAATCGCTAGCTTCCGAGCGATGGAAAGGGTTCGAAATCCAAAGCGAGAGCTATTCTGAACTAACAAAATTAGCATAAGTGTTGATCTAGTGCCGGTTCGAGACGACCATTCAAAAGCCCGCCCTACTCCCTACTCTCCCCCCCCCCCCCGCGTTCAAATAACAACAGTTCAAGGTAAATCGTAAATTGGCAAGGAATCATCGGAAATGGACAAAGATTCGCTGGGTGACTTCCAGTCCGAAGGTGCTATGTTTTCGTCGTCTCCAGAAACACGAAGCATGTGACAGAACGTTCATCGTCGTGTATGGAAAATCCCTGTGATCGGGATTAGATTCTGGATTGAGGTCCCTGGGGCGAACAATGTTAAGCAGGACCTGATTACCGAAAAGGTAGCTTCCCTTCAAATGATTCAAAATGTCCCCAAATGACCTCCCCGATTTACACTTTAAATGTAAGTTACTGTATTTTTAAATAGATAGGTTTGCACTTTTTCTGATGTAAGTTATTTGTCAAATAGTGAAGTTAAATAGTATCTTTCCCTTACAGGCAAACACACAAATATTTGGGTGATCGGAGCCCAAATTTGCATTGGCTGTGTTTTATTTTACATTTAAATATTAAACTGTTACCGAAAAAAGACATAGCATGGCAGTTAATATTGAAGTCAGCATTGCAAAAGGAAACATGCACCATCCGGGATTCAATCATAAAATAGACCATGGTTTAGGAATTTTGGTATACGCAAACAGTTTTAAAAAAATCAATTTGTTGATGAGAACGGTTAGTTGACCAGGGGAATGTTGTTATAGAAATTTTCGAGCACTGATGACTGCATGGAGAGCGTCTTGGCTCATGCTCACAAAATCAAAATGGGCCCCCCAAATGGGGTTGTGCTTTATACACGACTTCTACACGAAATTAAAGAGCGATTTCATACAGAGAATTCCAAAGAAATGTCCTGATATAGAGTTGTTCCAAAAGTATTCCCAAGAAATGTCCGGCAGTACGATAGGATCGATGAGTACGAGTGGGAGTACTACGCAGCGAGTTAGTTCCAGTACAATAGGATCGACTTAAGCACGAACTGTGTCACAAAGTCTAAAGACAACCAGCAAGTATTATAGAAGGTCGTTAATGCAATTGAGGCATTTTTAATTTATCTGGTCTCACATTTTCGATCTCCTCCGCAAATAGTAATATGATAATTGTTGTAATCAATTTAATAATTCATCAAATGTTGTTAATAAATGATTTTATTTTAAAGTTAAATGGGTGCAATTAATTGTGGTAGTATATTAATATATTCTATTCCAGGAAGTCGCACTGAAAACAAATAAGGTGGGTTTAAGCGGCACACAACGCAATGTGTTTATGAGTTTCACGATGTACGATGTACGACCAAGGTAATTATAAATAATTTAATAAGCCAACAATAAGTTTCCTTTTTCAGCATCTCATTTTTAATATCAAACTGTATGTGTAAATAAACACGTTTATATATTTAAAATAGGGTTTACTTGAAAATATAGACAGGGTACTTAAAATATATAGTATAAAATATTTATATTAAATTTATATTTATATAACCATAGTTTTATTTCCCAATTTCGGACGTAAATTACATAGAGCTAAAGGTCTTCAGCGCTTTTGGGCGTTACACACCCATTTTCATAATGCATCAGGAAAAATACTATTGCGTAAGATATTTATACACAACGCAGCACACACACACACACACACACGCAAATTTGTATATTGCAACAAACCGTATCAAGACACAGTGGAAAATTTTCTTATTAATGATACTAGCTCACTTATTAAAATGCAGATTATAAAATAATGAAAATTTTATTTTTAATACTATATATATTTTATAATAAAAACTGGTATTTAAACCTGTGAAAGACTAGTAAACTAATACTCTAAAAAATGAGTTGCAAATTTATTCTAAAAAGATTTTACTTTGTTTAACGATGCATAATGCTTGGCGTCGAAAAGAGTCATCCTTTTTATAGTTAACCCTGTTAGGTTCTTTTCCGTGGTCGAGTTTCAGTCTTGTAGGTCACCGGAGGAGGGGGAAGAGGGGGCTAAGAGGCTTTGCAGCCGAACATCCTCATTTTATCCACTCCGCCGGAGGAATTGAAAATCCAGCTCTGTTAGATTCTGTTCCGTGACGGATGCTATAAATGCGCAAAAATCCAGCTTTCCTAGTTAACATAAGATCTAGAAAGGCACAAACACGCTAGACAATTATTATATAGATATGTGATGAAAGAGGATCTATTTTAATGCAATTCATATAAAACACAATATATGGCAAAGTCATTTTCTGCTTCTGATCTATTTTTAGTTGCTCTATTTATATATAAAAACATACACCTTAAGAGCTCCTTATTTGACACTAAACATAACATTTTGTATTCTATTTTACCTAGGACACGAACTATGTGTTATTACTTGATACTGTCATGTAAAAGATATTTCTTCAAGTATATTCGCTGTTATAAGTTATTCTATTTCTCATTCGCAAAAACATAATTTCCATTTCCAATAAGTTCGACAATAAATGGCTGGACTAAATTAAAGCGCATTGGGAAAAAAGAGCGTCCATTTTTGCGGAAATTGAAGACGAAGATTCGTAACTGTAATTTCAAACTTACGACAGAAAAATTCATAAAATGCCAATCTAGACGAAATCATTTTGAAAACGGATTTCAGAAGGGGCGATCGAGTGGATCGTGCAGAAGAGATCGTGCATAAGTTGTGTTGTTTGTGTTACTCAATTCGCTGGATACGCAGGGTTTCTAGGAAAAGTCCTTAAGCACCCCAATAACTTTATAAGAAAAGGTCCGCGAGTGTCTCTGTTAGGCCTAACTGTAGTAAAGTGACCCTTCCCGATCCAATAAAACTATAATTGCTGCGCCCCTCATGGAACATTTAAAAGTTAGGCAAAGAACTGGTCAACAAAGCGAGATATACGAAAAGGGGGACAATTACAAAGTTGTAACGCATTGACTCATGTGCAGGAATGGACACTAAAAGTTTTACAGAAGGTATTTTTTGACACAGTAGGTGTTCAACTCAAACCTCCAAGATAACCAATAGGTTTATGCCGATAGAAAAAAAGCAGAAAATCCTTCCCAACGAAGCCACAAACAGGTGAGCGAGGTCGGCCAAACCACCGGTCCGAAAAGACAGTCCGCCGAGTCTCGACCCCAGTCGCCGGCGGGTCTGAAAACTGACCTCAAAGATAAGTTCCTCTCCGCCACTTGGAAGAGTCAGTTCATGAATCCCTCGGATATTACACCCAGTGGACAATCCCACGATATGAATATCCCATTAGAGATGGCGAGTCAGGGCCCATACACGGAGGCGCCCCCCCCCCAGGGAAAATGGCACAATGGGGTTATAAGTGAATAGCTATACTATTCAGGAATGCTAAAATTAACACATTTATGCACTTGCATAACTTTGCTTAAACTTGTGGTGGGAGCGACTTTCCAACATCCATCGACCATGCTAGCAATCGATACCCGAATTTTAGGTTCAGACCAGAAAATAGCTTTTGTCCTAACCTTATGGTGTCGGTCTTGTAAGCTCATGGTCCCGAGTTCAAACTGGGTCGGGACCAAAATACAACCATTCCTAAACACTTGCATGCACATGTATCCAATGTACAGATCGTTTAAAATGTCAGTATAATTTGATTCTCTTAATTATTATCGGAATCGCGTGATTTCTGCACAGATGACCACAGTCAAGAAATAGGCCTATATATCCAATATGAATTAAATAGCTATAGCAATGAGAAAGTTAGAATTTTGCATTTTTAATTCTCACTCACTATTACAGCTACTGCTCGCCCGACATGATGTGACAGATCGTTTATGATAAGAATGATATCATACATCGAATTCGTCATTCTTTTACAGAAAAATAATCGAAAATGCCCAAAAATTCTACTTAGACAACAAGAACTTTTTAACTAAATCGAATTTTTAAAAAAAATCGCTCCGAATTAAACTCTATAACAAAAAAAATCGACGCACCAAGAAGGAGTTGTCCGATTGTAATGAAATTTCGTATGCAAAGACATTGAGTCTTTAGTGACGAGTTCCGTTTCCAACTGTGTCCTGACGACAGCCACAGACGTGTCTGGAGACGTTCAGGGCAGGGTGGGAATCCTGCCCGTACTATCGCACCCCACACATGCCCACAACAGGGCGTTATGGTCCGGGGTGCCGTCTCCTTTGACCCCTTCGGTAGTCATTTATGGCACACTGACAGCACAGCGGTACTTAGACAACATTCTATGACCGGTTGTGTTACCGTTCCTTTTGCGACACACCGGACTTACATTTCAACAAGATTACTCTTGACAAGTCTCTTACACCTTTCTGGTAGGTCAGACGGTCTGGGTCGAAGAACAAGATAATGCCCGACCGCACACACACGGCACGTGTTGCTATGAATTGTCTTCAAGCTTGCCCAACACTTCCTTAGCCAGCTAGGTCTCCTGATCTCTCTCCCATAGAGCACATTTGGGACGTTATGGGACGGCTATTGCAACCATCCCGAAATGTTGACGATTTAACCCGACAGTTGGAGACAATTTGGCAAGACATTCCGCAGGACACCATCCGTGAACTCTATCAGTCAATGCCACGCCGAGTGACATCTAACATCCAGGTCAGAGGTGGACCAACGCCTTATTGACTTCCTCCCTTTGTATACGGTCAAACTCTAAGTCATTAAATTGTTCTGAAATTTTAATCGTTTCTTTTTCTATGTATGTTCTTCACATCCACCCATTTTTATCACAATCGGACAACTCCTTCTTGGTACGTCGATTTTTTTGTTATAGAGTGTATATCGGGGTCTTACCCCGTGTCTATCCCTTCACCGAATTTCGTGGTTGCACGTCACTTGTATTTTCCCTATAAGTTGCACGTAGACAGATAAGCAGATTCTTTTACACTTTTACATGTCAAAAACTCTAATTTTATATCTCATTCAATGCTTATTTTTTCATATATACCATCGTTATGAAATATTGTGGATGTATTTATTCTCAGAATAAGAGAAGGAATCCGGACAACTAATGTTTTATTTAAAACACCCAAACGAGCAAACAGGAACACTATACAGAAAATAGCTGTCTTACAAGATCAGTAAACAACTGTCAGGTGCAATTACGAAATGCTCAACAAATTTACAAGACAGATTATTAAATTCTCAAAACACTGGCAATTCACTTGCACTCGTATACACTGTTCCGAACGTACAGCTGCGGGGAAAAAACGCCCCACCCTCTGTTAATCGAGCATCGTTCATCGTAAAGAAAATTGAAAGATACCATTCGATTAGGAATAACATCCTCTACAAATTAATATGCGTAAAATTTGCATAAGGAGCCGTCTTCATATCTAAACGCGCACAAACTTTGAAATTTTCAATGGCAATACCCAAGTTTGACAACATAGTGCGAATCTAGAGCAAAAATTCAACCTGTGATACCAAATTTCAAGTCATTTGGGTGAAGCGTTTCTGAGTTGTGAGTATGTAAAGTTTGAGCTCCTAATGTTAAATTGGTTTCTAAGACTTCCATTCATATCTTCTGTAATAATTATCTGCTCACGCTGATTATTTGTATGACGTTACTACTAAGCAACCCAAACACATTTACGTGATTTTTATTTTTGTAGAAATAATTGTTTGTATTAAATATTAATTATGAAATCAATAATCGAAAAATATGAATACAAACCTGGACACGTTTTGATAAAAATCGATTCACAAAAACATTTTATATGTTTATGTAAAATTCCAGGTTTTTCCTCCCTCTAGTTCTTTCGAAATGTTTAAATATTCAGCATCAAGATGGTTTTAGAGGTCGTATATTAGTTTAAAAAAATGACTAATTTGAAAAAGTTATATTAATTGTAAGTTAATCTTTATTTAAGAAAACGAGCATTTATTTTTACCCAGTTTTAATAAAAACTTCGTATAAACACTGTTGTATAGATGCAACCTAATCAACGTAATTCTGCTACTGTATTGAAGGGTAAAAACTTGTATTGTTATAAATGGGATCTACTTATGTTACTGTCGATTAATATTTCCGGAGCTACTGTGAGTTGAATTCACTCACAAAATGTGTTAATTTATAATAAAAAATATTTATATAAAACAATAACAAATTATAAAATTATGCGATACTAAAAACCAACAAGACTTCAAGCGGTGATTGATAATGACAGAGGTTGCACACCGTATTGATACTTTTAAATTCGTCACCAAGTTCTAACGGAGTTGTTTTGTCGCTTGATCTGCAGATATTTGTTTGTCTCATAAATTGTTTTTGAAACAGCATTATAAAATAACATTTGAAAATAAACATTTCATTATTCTTTATTTCTTCTTTCTTTTATTGACCCTGGCACGAATGCCCCATTAATTTTTAGCAACGTACCCAGTAAGGATTTTTACCCCTAATAATCGTGCCCTATTTGAGGCTCACATAATCCTACCCATTACAGGCTCACTGCCTTAGTAACACACACACACACAAGACAACACCACACCCAACCATGAAAATGATCACCCTCTCATGCAGGAATCGAACCTGCGACCCTTTGGCTGTAAAGTAAGCCATAATGCTGAATGTCAAGAGGATAGTTCAATAATTTACAACAGTTCTGTGGTCAATCAACATCGCTCTTTAAATTGCGGTTTTCAATAGGGAGCTGATTTTCAATAGGGAGATAGAAACGTCGTGAAAATTTGAATTTGGACTAATTTGGAGGTCTAGAACGTGTGGGTGACGTCAAAATTGGGAGTTGCTATTGAAAATTTCAAAGTTTGTGCGCGTTTAGATATGAAGACGGCCCCTTATGCAAATTTTACGCAAATTAATTTGTAGAGGATGTTATTCCTAATCGAATGGTATCTTTCAATTTTCTCTACAATGAACGATTCTGGATTAACAGATGGTGGGGCGTTTTTTTTTTTCCGCAGCTGTACAATATTCTCTCAATGGCTTCCCCTGTCTTGTCTCTATCGCAGAACGAACATTCTTTCTCTGACATCACTCCATGGTTTCCAGGATTTCGAGCCAGAAGAAGGGTTGCCATATTGGGCGATTTATTGCCAATTTGGCGACGTCCCGAAACTTCGAGTAACATCGCCCAATAACGATTATTCTACGAGATATTGGATCATTCTGGAAATTTCTACACAGAGATTTCCAGAAGTTTCTATAAAGAGATTATAAAAAGGACTCATTGACGAGTTAGCACTATACGAGCTACAGTGGATTGTGACTTTTGTCAATATTTTGAGAATAGTAGCACCTGTTTTGTGACATTATTTTCGCCAGTATTATAAGCATATTATCGCGTATTTTGTGTAGTGAGTAAAGCATTTAAGTGCTGTTTGACTGTGTAGTGTTTCTGTTTATTTTGTGCTTGTGAATAAACGTAAGTTATCCAGAAACTTGGACTTCATTGTATCCTGCGTATGCACCCACGATTCTAGAGTATACGTTTCGTAACAATAGGTTTGACTTGTAGTCAGTAACTAACAGCTTACATGCCTTCGGTGGAAAGTTGTGATAAAAACATGAAATTCTCGACCCATCTGCGATGTTTCCTAAACACGCCAAAAGTCGTCACGTGGGTCATATTTTGACGCCAAAGTCGAGAGACAACTACTCTTGAATAATAGCAATCTGTCCGCGTCGTTTGCCCTCGGAGACAGACACTATGCCGCGAAAATACTACAAGTAGAACACAATGTATCATACAGAAAGTAAAATTTCAGCATTTTCATTGATTTTTGACACTTTATGACATAGTTGAAAAGTGTTTATGACTTTATTCATTCTGTCTGTCTGTCCGTTAGCACGATAACTGCCGTAAAAATGGCTTTATTAGAATGAAATTTTAGTGTGTTGTTGAGACGGTCTCCGGGAAATTTACAAATGGCTTCGAAAATTTTAGTAAACATTCAAATGATCCCATAAAATATATAAAAAAAAATTCAACAAAATGGGTTTGATAGTTTATTAAATAAAAATTAAAATAATAATGACACCCATATAATACGAAGAGATCACATGATGCACTTCAAAATAAAATAGGGCATCCATCTTTTTCCCAGTTTCAAAATCATGATTTTAAAAATTCTTTCAAATTTATATTGAGTGACGCATCCGTCGTAAAGTCGTAAAACAGCTTTATTTTTGGGTATTTTCTGTGCATGTATATTCTGTGCCAACACAATGACAATATTTTTTAGTTTAAATGAACATGAAACTTTGATTAGTTTTACAACGAAGCCTAATTTCGATGACGTCATTTGAATAAATTTTATTTTTTTTGGACGAAGTTTTAAGTTTTAAAATATAATAAATTATTGTAGTACTGTGATCATTTAAAATAGGTCAGCGCTGAATGTATCGCATTTTACAGATGTTTAAATAAAATTACATTTGAGTTGGAAAATGCTTCATAATCAATGCTTTATCCATGATTGATTTTGAAACACTTTCCAACTTACTACACTTTCAAATAGTTTCTTTGAATTTAAGTATTCTCAATGATCGAGTATAAAAAAATCCATGGGAAAATTTGAATGACTTGAAATATGAAATATTGAAAAAGTTCGGTAAATAAAGTATGTTCTTTTAGAACTTGGCGATCGTTTCAGAGTTTGGCTTTTAACCTCATTTGCGTTTCTAACCTCACACGAAATAAAGAATGAATAATATGGAAGTGGTATGTTTATGCAAATAAGGTTGAAAGAAAATCAAGTAAAATTTCAAATGTATGTCAATTTCGTATTCTAAAATTCTAAATTCCAAGCACAATCTAATATTTATACCATTCAAACAAACATGAACTTTCATGAACTTTCATGTGAAATTTTTCAGAAAAGCGGCTGCATTTTAACAGCCATTTAGTTCCAAAATCTTCTGTGCTTTACGAACTATTAAACAAGTACAATCCGAACCCTTGATTCATCTATGTTTAATACTAATTTCCCTACAATACATCGTAATGTATAGAGGAATTATTTGAATGGAGTCGAAAATTGAAATTTGAGTTTTCGACGGACCTCTGAGTCACTCTAGAACACTATTACTTCGTTTGTAGCGTGTGTGTGTGTGAGCATCCAACGAAATTTTCTAAAATTTGGTAATAAAATCACTTATAGGTTATTTATTCTTGTGTTATCTAGGTTATTTATTCTTGTGTTATCTATATCCATGCGTAATTTTTTTCAGAATGAATAATACCCACTCTGTTACGCTAGAAAAACCATTATAGGAATATTTCAGGGGGGGGGGGGGGGTCTTTCAATTTTTGTGAGCTTATGACGTTTTAAAATGCGCTATGTCGCCCAATACAAAGGAAAATTTTTAAACACTACGAATTCAATCCAATTTCGAATAAATATATATTTTATATATGATTGTAATCAATTAAGCGTAAATAAATACGAGATAGAACACATGAAAAAAATTCATATGGAGGAAATGTATAGGGAAAGTGATGCCGCGGATTCAGCTTCAAATTTATTGAAGTGAGAGCTTAAATTCCACAAAACTGCAATACACAAAATTCACAGTCAGAAAACATAGCTTTGGGAACGCCCCCTATCGCCGATTCTGTAACTATGAACATGGCCATTGTAACCTCATATCGTCTGACCTACGTTTTTATCAAATAATCGCTCAAAAAATACCACAATAAAAACACAAATAAAAACTTCATAAATACCACATACATACAAAAATGGGTGTACTTCTGTAAAAGGAAAAATAACAGTCTTTCTCTTCAGAACCAACAAGAAATTCATCCTCATTTATTGAAGTAAGCGAGCAAGGAGTTGCCGACTTTACCTATTGAGTGTGCACTTCTTATCGGCCCTGAAGAAGGCTGTTATTTGCTTTTAAACCACTCTGTTGGGTTTTCTATACTTACGAAGCTTTTATTTATTGCGTCTACATTTTCAAATATGAAACCGAGTGCATGGTATGACTGACTCTATCGATCCCTAGAGAGGTTCGCAAAACGGCGGCACATCGTACCTTGGGATCTTACTGCACCTTGCACAGGTACCTTGCTGCCAGTGGTTAAAAGTGATTAAAATTCAGTGATTAAAATTCTTAAAACTGTCTATGATGGCTGCTGGTTGCGGCGATCCCTAGTACGTTCATATTATTTATAAAATAAAACTTTACAAACCTGGCTGCACAAACAATTTATTTGGCATAACAAATAACACTGATATAAAATGTGAAACCGTACATCAACAAGACTTGACAATCCAACCACAGACAGTTAGTTATTTGCTGATACAAAACCTCATCCATAACATAAATTTCCCTCTGGTGTCCAAGCTAAGTGATTCCGGTCTTCGTTCCAGGCTACACTTTCTTGCAGTGGTAACAGGAGCAGGTTTTAGCCGATTTAAAGATGAGGTGTTTCATGCCGCCGAGACACATCACTTCCACCAGCACCTTCAAAAGAAAATAAATAACACCCAATTATTATAATCGTGTGACGGGATGCATTATATTCAGGTACAAATGAGGCTCCTAAATATACAGGCTGACGCAACCGCCATTTAGACTCCAGTCAGTCATCGTCTGCCTGTGCTATTTCAATGCCAGACGAATGTTACATGGCTGATATTTGATACACATTTAGCTGTGAAATAGGTGCTTCTGTTTTTAATAAGTGTGGCGTTGCTCTGCTGGAAAATTACCATTAAAAATAGCCGCTGATCGTAGAAACGTTACTTACTCGATTATCGAGTATAACTCCAGGTTGAGTATTTTGGAAATGCATCCTGTGAGGGAATGCACAATAAATACAAATATTAGTCAATCAATTATAAATTTAATTTTAAAACACATATTAAAACCCGATAATTAATTTCAACACACTTCCTCAATTTGCTTTACATAATGCAGTTCGCTGTCGCGAATATTATAATAATTGAACCCCTCTCCCCATTAGGATTCTATTTTAATACTCAAATTCCGTAATTAATTCCTTTTATATAATCAATTGATTTTTAAGTGTAACCTCTGGTACGCATTCTGCAGTGGAGAAGAGGACAAAGGACTTACCCCTGGAAACAGCAAGGGCGGTAATCGCCAGGGTGGACATCCCTTTTTGGAGATGCTATTTTTTGTTTGCACTCAATATAACTCCTAACTTCTGACTTTTCCGAGTCCATCCCGAGAATCAGCCTTGCCCCAAGGCTGTAGTTTCGTCGTGATACGTAGAAAATTGTAATAAATGTCGTGACGTGCCCTCCGGGTGAACCCTTTCCAAAGGGTTGGCGAAAATTGGGGGGCGCCAGTACACTTCCAGGTGTGCATTTTTATTTTAAGAAACCATAGCGTCATTTGCCAGTTCTCACGGTCTGCAACTGTTCCGTTTGAAATCAGAGCTTTGGAATACTCAAAATGTTTTCACAGAGGGGGGGGGGGAGGTAAGATTCCTTAAGAGTAAAGTGGCGACAGGAAATTCCAACTCTGTCCCACGACAATAAGTTATACCAATCATTCAACAAAGCAGTCTAGAATGTTTTGATTTTCTCGAGAGCCCGAGAAAAGGAAGAAAAAGTCACCCTCTTTTCGCCATGTATAGCCATCGCTTCAACTGGGAGTAAAGATGGTCGCTGTTGCGTCAACCTGCATATTTAGGAGCCTTGGGTACATGAGACGTTTTCTTGCTACAAATGTAAGTATCGGCTGCATTGCGCTGAAGATCGCGAAATGTTTGGTAATCGGAGTTTTTGTTATTTAATTTCAGTTTTACCCTATAAATTTTCTGCTCTCGATTCATGAAAATAAGTTCTATTGCAATCGGTGTTATTTTAAATTCAGTCTCAAAATGGATACTAGGGTGACATTGTTTCTAATTCATTCTTGACTTTCCCTACAATAGAGATAAGGTCGAAAATTTAAATAAGAGTTTGGACGAATTGACACGTTTTCAACAATCTAAATTCTAAAACATAAAAAACAATGTGTTTTGCCGTGATTCGTGTGTTTGTGTATTTCCATTCTATCTCAAAAACTGTCCGACGGCATTTTGGGAAATGTGTAGTTAAATCACTTATACTTATCCTAGCGCTGAATGGCTTTTGGTATGATTTGAAAAGCAAAACCGGCTTCTTTGCTTTAAAATGGCCCACGAAAACCGTCAAAAATTGCAATAAATGACTAAATATTGTGAAATGCAGAAATTAAACTATTCTTTCATACGTCATTTATGGATGATAAAGCGGATAAGAACAAAACCATGAGCGTTGAATAAACCGTTCTCGAGATACATTATTTACCTCTAATTTTGGCGAACTGGCGATGAAATATGAATATGTGCTTAGCTGCCCTATAAAAATGCAGACGTTTCAAAATTGAAAGCGGGTTAAATTTAAAATAGGTGTCCATTTAATGAGTTATCTTGTACAATAAAGCGTAAATTGTGGACTCCATGTGAAGAAAAATTGTAAAGAGCAAGTCACGTACTGCAGACATTCATTTTCTTACGTCTTTCAAAAAAATTAAGTCATGAAAAAATTGTACTTTAACCTTCAAAATTTTTACATAATCCTTTAATCTTTAAAAAACTTTATAAAAATGTCTTGAATTCTGACTGCAGATTTTAAAATCAATTTCTAATTTTATTATTTTTCTTTTTTTTTTTTGCGGAAGACTTTATAATCATCCGTATTATTATTATGTCTCAATGCTAAGATAATCCTTTATTATAAATGAGCATATTTCTTACCAGGGAATGAGAGAGAAAGAGATAAGACTAGAAAGAGATAAGGATGAAACGCTTGAAAATGCCACAATGCTTTCAGAATTATATCTAGGTGTCGCTAGTGTTAGTACAGTAGTCGCTAATATTAGTTGACGAAAAAGAAAGGAGTGGTATGTATTATATGTATTTTTCATTATTTTAATGTTCCCTAATTAAGACTATAATTAATCAGTATTTTTTCATATTTGTAGGATAGAGCACAGAATACAAGGAGATAAAAAATAAGTTATAAAAATCAAATAAATTGGAATTCGTAGGACTAGGCTTTAAGGTTGGAGTTCTAATTTGCATTGCACCAATCATTTTTTTCTGCAATATTGACATGTTAAATAATTATATTTATTCATTACGAGTCTTTCGCCGTAGAAATATGTACAATGAGTACAGGCCACGTCAGAAATAACGTCACACGAAAACTGACTATTGGAGTGGTTCAGAGTGAGATTTTTCTTCACCTGTTGAAGTTGTTTCCTTACGCATGTTGCCTCAGGGAGGGAAAACGGAAACGATTTCTTTCGTTCCATCGATTACAGACAGTTTTCGATTTACGAACGAGTTTAGGTGATTTGCTACAATATGCCTAGGCAATGTTTATGCCTTCACAAAATTTTCCGAATAATTTTGAATACGTAGGTATATTCTTTATCGTTTGAGTTCCACATTGCATTGCGCGAATAAATTACAAAATTGACAGTTTAAATAAGTAATTTAGGTCTTTCACCATAAAAATACACAGTGCAGGACTACTTATCTTATCCCAGCGCCACCTGATTGATTGTCTCAAACAATATATAGGCGTTTACTTAATACGAAATTTTAACTCCTTGCTTTTACCTCTATGTTTCTTATCAAAAATATCTATGCTTTAACGAAATAAAAATTCCTTTCGAACTTTTTCAAAGTAAGCAAAAAAAACAGCAAAATATATTTTCTCGAGAATTTTTTTGACTTCGACATTTCGCCCTTTATTTCAATTTATAGTTTACGAAGCTTGAACGAGGGATATCAACCATTTTATTAAATATTCAGAAATAACTCTTAGCTTATGAAATGGTTTGAAAAGAAATAGAGAAAGGAAGAGAATATTCAATTTATTTACTTTTTCAAAGAATCTTGCAGTTGAGGAAAACATTTTTAGAAGTGTGGGATTTTTTTTTCTGTACCTTAAAAACCTATGACGTACTTGAAAATCTATACGAATTACCGTAGAATTCTATTTCTAGGAAAATTCATTGGTTTGCAATAACTTACTGCGAAAATATGCAAAATTATTGCAAATAAGAATGTTTATTACTTTTCCCAGAACCTCTCTTACGTATTACCGTCTGGATTAGCGAGTATAATTTATGACACAAAAACTAATTCGAAGATGCGTTTGTGTTAAAAGCTTAAGATAAATAAAATAGTACATATGAAATGACTATTTTCGTGGCAATGTTGGGCATATTTGTTTTTTTATATTTTATTTTTCCCACTTTCTAAAAATTGAGGGCCTTTCTTTCACCTTGACTACTCTGAAAACCAAAATGAATCTGATATTTACCTGTCTATATAAATAAAATGTAAAATATGTCTGTCTGTTTGTCTCATCAGCACGTGAAAACAAATTGGATAAAATTTTGTGGGTAGGCTTGAAACAGCCCCACTTAAAATAGAGTCTATGTTTAGAGTTTCCAGGACCAGGAATTATCTCTAGATATTAATTAAAAACGCACAGTTAAACCGTCGCATTGTGCAGACGATATTTTTCTCCGTAAATTTGTTTCAAGAAAATGCTATCATGTAGCTTAGCAACGGGTTTAAATCCAATGTGTTCATACTGCAGCCGATTTTTATTAAATATTTTCCAATTTAAATGATAAAGAAATGTATATGAAATACATTTTATCTAAATTGCATTTTTAACTGGATTTTTAAAGATTACTTTGGGATTATTGATATTTTCAATTTATTATGCCATCTGATTTATTTTTGCATAAACGGTTAAAACTCATATATTGTAATACGGATCATCTTGTATTAGTACAAGGGTATATATTCCAAAATATAAGTAGCACGGTTATACCTTCCTATACAATTTTAGCGCTTTCGTTTTGACAAATATAAGAATCGATTACGACCCTCAAGTTTAAAGATATTTTCACTTTATCACGTCGTCTGTTGTATTTCGACATGCATTTTTGAAATTCATACATTGTAGTATGGGTGTATTTTAATATAATTCTTTGAGAAACAATGCCATTTAGAATATTACAGGAATTTGCACATGATTGTGAATTTTAAGATTTTTTATATTATATACTTTATCGAGTATGCTGCTAGTTGATTTATATAACTGTATAAATTATATTTAATTTGCTAAACTTTTTCGGGTCATGTACTTTTTCAGACGTAGTTTTGACAAAGGGTTGTTTTTCCGAATATTTTCGATTTCGAGATTTGGATGCCAATATATGTTTCAGGGCCTCCTGAACACGTTTGGAGTATTTTTGGAGTGCTGCCCGTCTGTTTGGGGGGTCGATTTCTTGTGGGCACGATGGCTGCCACATACATTGATTTTCCCGAAACTTTATCCGGCTTTGTCATCGAAAAATCTAGAACTACACAAAACAAATTTCATAATTCGAACGAACATTTTGAAATGGATTCGAAATTTTATATTTTATTAACATGGCAACATAGGACAAAATTGGACATAAAAGGGTTTAGTTATAACTCAAAGGTTTCAATCATTGTCGTATTAGGAGCATGAGTCTATTTGCAGTAATGAATTTCAATACGAATATGAGTTGTTATCGTGCGATAAGTCATTTTTGTAAACTATACAACAGCTTCCCCGTTCATCTCGTTATTTTTTTTCATCGGAAATAGATTTTTAAAATCATGTGTTGTAAATATTTTATATTTTAATGTATGTATTCATGTGCAGGTGTTTTCGAAAACCATGTGTTGTCAATAGTTTGCATTTTAATGTATTTTATTATATTTTAATCTGTATATTTTGTAATGTATTTTAACTTGCACGCTGTTACTGGGACTTTGTTCTGTAACTTGCATTATTTTAAAATAAATAAATGAAAAATAAAATAAAAAAGCCACGATATAATTTTTTTCGTTGGTGACGTCAATAGCCCCCTCGGGGGGGGGGCAAATGACCCCCCTGGGGTGCATTGTCAAGTATGGAATCAATTCAAATATTATTTCAAGACCTTTAAAGTGAAGGATAACACGCTATAATTGTAATCATCTGAAACCACGAAACCGATTTTATAAAAAATGCCTTGTAAAATCTGAAAAGCTAGTAAAGATGGATTCGGGTGATTCCAACGGTATTTTAAAGAAACGAACACATTGTGCGGCTTCTAGCGTACACACATTGTACAGAACATGAATTGTTTGATATCTTAAAATACGTCAATTTCTAAAATAAAAATTAAATTCTAAGTTTAACTCCTCACATAAATTCTACGAAATCTCAAAGAACACATAATAATGGATAAGTTTAAGGATCGTATATTTAACAGAATGTATAGAAGCCTCATCAAAATCTTTATCAATCTCCTTCGCTGAAAGCAAAAATTTCAACAATTAAGTGTATCTAAAAGCGTACATCCAGTTTTCATCCGAATGACATTATGAAACGCTTCATCCCATTTCACCCCTCCTCCACACACGTTTGGAAAGATTCACGCCTTCTATCGAACTAATAAGATATTGAAATTTTTCAGGGTAAATTGCAAGCATTCTCATTTTTCATTTTATTTTTCTGCATTCTTTAATCATTTCTCGCTATAAAATTTCTTCTTTTCTCTTCCAAGAGGAAGCAGAAATGAGAAAAGGTATCTGCAAAAATATAATTTTACCTTTAATACGTGTAGAGTATGCATAATGAAAGTATTAATCGAACGATTTCGACATTTTAAATTTGAGTTGCGATGTTTTGGGCAGACTAGACCACGAATTAACTATTCTTAGCGTGGCGTTTTTTGGTGTGTGTCTATTCTTTCTAGTACAAAAGCTATCCGACACATTTTCATGAAATTTGGAATTAACGGATAAGACAGTGATTCTTTCCAGAAAATAAAACTGATTTTATTTTTTAAAATAACCGCAAAAAATAAAACCGATCGAGATAAAAACTTACATATGTATGTATTTTAATGTATTAACACGTTCCGGAATATAAAACAACACATTTCATCGTAACGTATATACAGGGTGGCCATCATTAAAGTAGAGGTGCTTAGAGCCCGATACTGAGAAATCTGTTGAGCCAAACTTAACCAAATTTGCAGTCAATACTATTTAGACCATAGGGTTTTGATTTTTAAGAGAAAAAAATAGTTCGGATTTTTGCCACCGCGGGTCAAAGTGGTGCTGTAAGGTCCATTTTTGGAGCAAAATAAGCATAGGAAGTACAGAAAATTAACATTTTACATGCATTTTGAAAAGGACATCCCATTTATATTTTATACGTATTTAATACATTTTATATTTACATTTACATTTTACATTTACATACGTATGGTATTAATTTTTAGATTGGCATCATTTGCATGTGTGATTGAATATGTTTTCTTTGCATATGTTCCAAAAAGTGCATTATCTGAACAGAATTCTCTACTGCAGATCTCCACTGATTTGCTTGCCGGGCAATGTTATTCGGTCCTCCAAAGTGGCTAAATTATCCACGTTCCCTTGGCGCTTTACATGACCCCACAACCAAAAATCACAAGGGGTCAGAAGGCGAACGGGCTGGTCGCTTCATAGTAAACGCTCGACTCATTAATCGGTTGTTGGCAAAATGCTGTCCTGTACGCGTAATCCAATATGACGGGGTACTCCATCCTGCATAAATATCTAGATTCAAGACATCCACGCTGTTGAAGTTGCAGAATAACAAAGTTCAACAGCATTGCTCGATACCTCCAGCATTGGCGGAACTTTCTGTACTTCCTATGCCTATTTTACTCCAAAAAAGGACCTGACAGCGCCACTTTGGCCCGCGGTGGTAAAAATCCTAATTATTTTTCTTTTTCTTTTAAAAATCCAAACCCCGTGGTCTATATAGTATTTACTGAAAATTTGGTTGAGTTTGGCCCAACAGTTTTCTCACTATCGGGCTCTAAACACCTCTACTTTAATGATGGCCACCCTGCATATGTCTGTCAGTATGCACCCATTCTAACCTAAAAGCTTAGAATGAATGAAATGAAATTTGGCAGTTAGGTCCTTCATGCACTGCACAGGGGCTGATTGCACGCTACAGATTTTATAAATATCTTTTAAAAATAAAATACTAAATAAAAAAATCTCGACTCTTACAAACACGACTCTTCCCGACTCTTTCTCGACATATTGGGCGTTCCTTTGACGATCAACCCATTGGGCGTAATTTCGCCAACTTGGTGACTTTTGGGAGATGTCGCCAAATTGACGAAAAATTGAGTTTAATTTTCTTGATAATCTATTTCACTTTGTGGGAATTATTAATTAAATGTTCTAAATTAAAAAAATAGTGAGTTTGGCTGTTCGTGGATCAAGTACATTTTGTTAGGAGATGTAGGGATCGTAAACTAATTTCGCTTTATTTCAAGGGTTATAATAATTATGTTCCGTTAAGATATTGTATAATAAATAATAATATTGATGAAGAGGAGTGTGTGATTCCCAGCAAAAGTGCATCAGGGGAGTAAATGATAGGGAGAATTATACATGCATACATGCATGCATACATACATACATACATACATACATATGCGTACATTGTGTGCACCGCCGTATGATGGGATTATCTTCTACTATGTTAATAATTTGAGCACTTAAATTTAAAGTATTTATTCACATAAGTGAAATGCAGTGTTTTCTGTACTGCGTAATGTATTACACTGAGCCAAGAGGAAGCAGAAATGGGAAAAGGATTTCTGATTACACAAGTTATAAAGAATTCTCACTTTGGCATTTCAAAATAAGAATACACCCCTTAAAAAAATATTTTTATTGGCTACCACTAACGACATAAAATATGATAACTTTTTTAAAATAAATCTTTTTTTTTTTTTGCGATTTGCTGCAGATTTATTATATAATGCTATTTGTTTTTTTGAGGAGAATAAAAATAGAAAATGGGAATTTTTTAAATTAAAAAAAATCCTCATCTTGAAAACTGTAAAAATAGAAATAAATGATAAAAGTAATTTATCAATGTGTGACTTTATTTATAATATTTTCACTATAATGCGTATAATATAGTTATCAATTATTATATGATTATTTTACTTTTAAATATTTGTTATTTTTTGCTACATTTGTGTTCTGTAGATCATTTTAAGTAATACTATCTGTGAAGAATTTGCAATTGTAACATAAACTTCGTTCGCAGTTCCAGTTCTACTCTTTTTAAATCTTCAATTACCGCAATTGTTACTCAATTTAATATGAAACGAAGCAAATTTTCAAAACTTTTGGTAACATATCTTATACTAGTTCAGGGCCCACTTCGACTGTCCGCCCCATCATTAAAACTGGCGTCTTCATGTCTGAGGCTGGTGCCATACTGCCGCTTTCTCATACTGTAGAATCTGTAATGTATTTTATTACCACTGTATCACAGAAGGAAATGTAACCATCTCGGTAACTTAGTGGTTAGGTGCGTTGATTCGTCAACCGAAGGCGTTTCAAATCCTAACTTAGAAAATAATCTTTAAAAAAACATTTCCGTAAGTATTTAACCCTGCAACAATAACTATTCAATAAATTCAAATAAACACTGTAATGAAGTGGTACATAAGGAAAATAATGATGCCTGCTGACTTTGGAAGAGATGTGTTTCCCTTTTGCCAGGATAAAAATGGAAATAAGGCACCATCAAGTGGTGAAAACTGTCTGCAACGAATTCATTTAAACACCCTGAAAGACGTTGCCGAAACGGAAATTAAAAAATTTAAAAAATTCTATTCGCATCATCTCTTCAACCTGGTATTTTCGTCCGCTTCATTTTATTGTTTGGAAGGTTACCTAACATCTTTTAGACAGTTTTTAACACTTTCCAATATAGTTGAAAAGTGTTTATGACTTTGTTCATTCATTCTGTCTGTCTGTCCGTTCGCATGATAACTGTCGCAAAAATGACTTTATCAAAATGAAATTTTAGTAGGTTGTTGATACGGTCTGTGGAACGTATGGGAATGTAAATTAATAATATCAGCCGAATAGTTTTGGATTGAACCGGAGTTGAAAAAATGAAATACGTTGAACCCTATGGTTTAATTTTTCAAACATTTTTAAGCGGAGTTAAAAGTTACAAATTGCTTCGAAAATTTTAGGAAATATTTAGATTATCCCATAAATTATGTAAAAAAAATTTCAGCAAAATAGGTTCGGAATTTTTTTAAATAAAAATTAAAATAATAATGACACCCATATTATATGAAGAGATCACATGACCCACTTCAAAATAAAATAGGGCATCCATATTTTTTTTCCTAGTGTAAAAATCATGATCTTTAAAGTTTTTTTAAATTTATATTGAGTGTTGCATCCGTCCTAAAACCGCTTTATTTTTGCGTATTTTCTGTGCGTCTATATTCTGTACCAACGCAATGACACTGTTTTTTGAGTTTAAATGATCATCCAACTTTGATTATTTCTACAACTAAGCCTGATTTTAATAGATGCAGAATGTAAAGAAGTGATTGTAAGATAAGTTGTATAAGAATCCTTATGTCCTTAAGAAAACATTGTGAACTGCAAACTCGAATCCCTACCACGAAAAATTACATAATTGCACCCAATAACATAAAATATCAATATTTGCGCAGTGTCTATGAGGCGTTGAGGGTCTTTAAAAGGAAAATGACTTACATCTTCTGTCTCCATGATATTGCAGCATTGCCCCACGGACCAGACGGCCTGCTTGGCGTTCGACCGGACGATCCAGTCCGGAGAGGGGGTGGAGTAGGAGGCGCAGAAGCCCCGGCAGGCGTTGGTCGTAATGTTGAATACAACGCAACCTGCTATACTGATCTTACGGGTGTGCCCTGTGGAGGAAAACAGTTCATTAATATAAATGAATCAGTGGCGACTCGTCACCTTACATTATCGGTTGAATGGGATATTATTATTATTTGGCGAATTTTCAAACTCGTTTGGCTATTTTTAGATATTATTTGACAACACTTGTGCCAGTGGCGCGATGTATTTTAATGATGTTCGTTGTCGAAGAGAAGAGAAGCATCTCGCCACTGAATCTGCTTCACCCTTTCGTGAAGCCACTGAAATTAATAACCTTCAAGCGTATGTGGGATGGCAGGAATTTAGACCCGTGGCCTAAGCATGATGGGCAAACGTTAATGCGTTGCGCTAAAGATGTCTCTGATTCAAGAAATCTTATTCTCTGACTTTTATCTCAAACACTGCATTTTCTAACATCGGACGTGGTATGACTGTGCAAATGTATCTTTTTGTAATTTGCTTCCAGTTTTTCCAACAGATGGCACCCACACCAGTGAATATATATTGAACTATAAATCTTTGCCCATTTATAGTATAGATCTCGAGATATAAGCTAATTGGGCTAGTTTTTGATTAAAAAAAATATTTTCGACGCTAAGCATCATACATTGTTTAACAAAGTAAAGAAAAACAATGATAGTTTGAATTCAAGTCAATTGATTTCATAAATAGCATTTTAAAATTCCACTCATATTTTTTATATATTTCAGCAAGCATTCTTAACTAATGTTCCAAAGCTAATCTGTTACCATGGTAACCATCCAGTCAATAGACGTATTATGTTCGTATGAAGAGAAACAGGGTAAAAGACATCATAGCGTACTCAAGTTAGCTTTGCATAAAGTATAGCAAACAATAATTAAAAATATCCTTTGAAACAAGAATGTTATCTAAAAAAAGTTCACATTTATTTTTTTTATGTCCTCACAAAGCTAATTAAATAAATTAAAGAAGTACAGGAAGCAAAATGAAAAGAATCTCAAAATTCAAAATAGTTTAATCCGTTGATCTTATATCAACTGATTTAATCCTATATCAACTGAAATTTTTACTTTCCTTATATACATATGTTATACATTAAGTAGTATTGTGACGGGATCGAAAATTCGAAATCGAGTTTTCGACGGGAGAGCACGTTTCAAGCATCCCTGATCACGAATCGAACATTTTTGAAGTGATGTCTGTGTGTGTGTGTGTGAAAGTATGTGTGTGTGTGTGTGTGTGTGTCAGTGAGTCTGTGGAGACGATATCTCACGAACGAATGGAGCGATTCGAATGAAATTTGGTACAAAAATAACAATCCATGAATACTGGAAGCCTATTGTTTTACAACACAATCGAATATTCAGAGCCCTCCTAAATTTTCGAGTGAAATTTTGAAAAAATCATAAAAAATCAAAATCTTTGATTTTTTGATGATTGATTGTTGATTTGATGATTGATTTGATGATTGTTATCGACACCGGCGAACGAAGGATTCTCGCACCCTTTCAAGGACACTTGGTGTGGTTTTGATCTCGTTCGCCTTAACAGAAATTCGCGCAACGAGTCCACAAGTGTCTCGTACACCAACTCTTCCATGTGTCCCCAGAAAAAGAAGTCCGGTGGATTGTGATCCGGGGAGCGTGGAGGCCAAGCCACAGGTCCACCGCTGGGGATACGTCGTGTTTAGAAAGTGTCGGAAAGTGTGGCTGGGCCCCATCATGCATAAACCACATGTCATGTTGTGTGGTGAGCGGAACACGCTGCAACAGACCGGGTAGCACATGCCCCAGGAACACACTATACACGGCGCCCGTTAGGCGTTCTGGCAAAAGGTAAGGTCCTACCAGCCGGTCACCAAGAATACCTGCCCAGGCATTGACGACTGACTGATTATTACTGATACTTACTTACAATACTGATTATTTATGCTGATCATTAGATAATCTTAATATCAAAAATATATATAATCAATACAATGCCTCTCTATTGTGTCAAATGGAAACAAGGGGCTCTTTACTGATAATAGAGACAATTCTCAAAGCATTGTGGCATTTTCAAGCGTTTCATCATTAGGAGTTTTCTCTCCTCCTCTCCAACTCCATGTTTACGACATTTTGCACAGTCTCGGTCCCAGTAAATGATGCTATAAAAGCGTATACTAACCTCGCTCCATTTGTTTATCTATTTTTTATCATAATTAGTTAAAAGCTGCTCTGAAGACGGACAATATATATTTACTATATTCTGCATTAAGAATCTCGTAAAAGATGCCGTCCTAACTTTTACGGCTGAATTTCTCATTTATGAGCGGTCATCACTGACCCGTTTCTAAGAACAAATTATTCTTGCAGATGGAATTAATGCGGACGACATGAATTCTCTACAAACTAACACATTATGGTTTGGTTGGAAAACTCTTTCCCGTAAATTTGGATGTAAAAAGTAAAAGGGGCGTGCAAAAGCTCTTTGATCTCTCAAAATTACGTTGTTGTTGTTTTGTAGAAATGATATTGTAAACTGCCAAAGTATTTTTATTTTAATCACGCTCATCGTTAGTCATAAAATGTTTCTATAAATGACTGATTTATATCTTGCCCTTTTCTGTAAAACGTATAACACAAAATTCGAGTGTACAAATACAGTTTCTCACAACAGTCATCAAACACAGGCACAATTGGACTAACCGAACTTGGACTAACCTTCTGTGCTTAAATTAGAGTGCGTAGATATAGAACAAACACCACACGCACACACACATACGTACGTCAGACGAAAAATAGTTAATAAGTGGTACTTAAATTTGCTATCTATAATTTTACTAAAAAAATGTGAAGCATTTATTTCTCCGAATATACTATATAGAGAGTTTAGATGATGTCTGATATGGATTCAGCATCGAATTTTGGAAAAGATAGGGGGATGCGGTTTATTAAGGATTTCACTTACAGTTCTTTTTTGATTTCCTGTTCAAAATTTTTCATTTTCCTTAACACATCTATTTTCCAAGATTGGCTATAAGAAGAACTTAGATGATAACTAATAGGAATCAACTTCAAATTTTGGAGGATGTAAGATGGTTTAATAATAATGTCCCCTTCCGGTTTGTTTGCGTTTCGTTTTTTTTATTTTCGCCTAAAAAATTTTGCTTGAGACATCAATTTCTCAAGCTTGACTATAGATAGTGCTTAGATAACTTCTGATATGGAATGAACATTAAATTCCGGATGACTCACTAGCGATTTCAACGACCGGTTCTAGCGATGTCAGTTCCAATAAAAAAATTTGTATTTTCCTTGCAACATATATTTCTTAGGATAGTCTATAGACAGAGCTGGATATGGATAATAACTGTTATGGGTTCAGCATCGAATTTTGGAAAAAGTGGGGAGATCCACTAAGGATTTCCATTTCCGGTTCTGGATATGTTTTTTCCGGTTTTCCAAACATTCGCATGAGTGTACGAAATTAATGTGCAAGTGAGTATAAAAAATTTTAATGATTTTATCGAAAATGAAGTGTGCACACCCCTTTCCACCCGATAAAGATTCCTTCATAAATTTCGCCTTCTTACTACAGGGTGCTCGAAAAATATCAATCCATCGAAAACTCGAATTCGAATTTTCGACAGCATCTAACACTAAAATGGCGATGACAGAAAATGCTAATTTTATACCATATATTTGGTTTTAGAAACAGTCTTCCTCAGACAATTGGCCAGACATTTGATCTCCCATGTTAGACAGATATATAATGGACATTTACAGTTCGGCTGCGCATCCCATGAGTCTGGGTTGATTTACAGACACACCCCGGAGACTTGACATCCAATCAAGACACCTTACACAACGACTCAAGGAGGAAGATATTTGCGGAGGCTAAGAAGGAGGGAGCTAAAAAGTTCCATTGAAAGCCAAAGTTATTGATAATGAAACACTTCCAGCTAGCTTCCTTATAGATACTAATCATGGGCAGCACAATTGGGGGTGCTATGCATTGGGTTTCTCACAATTGGGATGCTCATACGAAGCATGTACAGTTTAAAAATGACAAATAGTTTACTTGTGGTACTTTAATTCTTTATATTTTGTCCACCGATTTCTCTATGATATAGCCATGGTCTTAATTCGTAAAAAATATTAAATAAAAAGGAATTTGAAAACTATGAACACGCTAGCACAGACGCCCATGGAATATTGACCATGTTCTGCCAAACTCGATACGAAACTAGCCGTCAGCTTTCTTTATTGAAGCCTTGCGCATGTGCAGTCATTTGGAACTGGGTGTAGCCAGAAACCTTAAAAATATCAAATCTCAGACTTATAAATCCGATCAGTTGTTAAGTAAAAAGGAGTGTTTGCTCAATTTGTAATGGGGCTGCTGAAGAACCCCTTGCATCCCCCGTGGCGCCACCTATGCTACTAATAAAGCATTTTAATATCACCATTTCAACGATTTCTCTACAAATATGCTATGCATTGCTGGAAATTGTAAAAAGCAAAAATCATTCATAGATCCATATCAGTCAATCCTTTCTAACAGTTCTTAAACTGTATAACATGCAATATTCTTAGCGATGTTGCGTGGGAAGATGTGCCCTTTATAAAAGAAAACACCCTCCTATCTAATGTTCCAACGACTTCAAGAAGGATTCAATGATAGATTAAGACTTACACTGACGTTATTATTGTTCTCAAAAGGGAATCCTATCCTAGAGAAAACTGAATCCTAATATCCTTGTTTTGGATTTATGACGAGATAACCGAGGCATATATGCAAAAACCGTTTATTCTGGACTCAATGGGGTTTGAGCTAAGGAAAATGAATGATTGTGTTTTGATCATGAGTCATAATTAAAATTTAGAGCTCCAGTTTCGATCTTCGTTTTTCTTTCTCCGCCTAAAAACAATAATAATTGATCATCAATAATTAAGGTAAGAGAGCAAAGTGACTAACTTTCCCACTTTTGAGTTGGAAGTGATTTGGATTGATTTGTCTATTTGCTCGTCTGTCCGACGATTTGTTCGATGACAAACACTCAACCAACTCTTTTTTTACTTTATATATTTAAAGAACGCAGCAACCAAGTCGTGATGTCCGAGCTTTTGCTTAAATTCCCTACTGAAATTTCCTGTACAGATAATTTTTAAGCTTATAACACTTTTTGGTAATAACCCTTATCTTTCTTTCATATATTCTTAGAAATATTTTTTATAGTTCTTTGGGCTGCAAAGTGTCCTTTTTGTTCAGTGTAACATGGTCATTTAACGAAAAGGATATAATCCTTAGGGCAAATTGAAATTGTATGCACCTCCTGAGGATTTTACAATTGCTTTGTCTTATTTCCATTGCTATCTATTCCAATCCATTCCATTTACACTTAATTACTTTTATTTCATATGTTTTATTTCCTATGTTTCATGGCCTGTTTATTTCCCCCATTATTTTATTCCTATGTTTTCACTGATATATATTGATTATTTTGTATGGTTATTGGTTAGCTTTATATGCAATGCAGTATCTCATAAGGTAGTTGTTGTTGTTGTTAAGACCCAGACTGTCCAACCTATCAGAAAGGTATAAGGTAACTGTTTGGACGGCCGGGAAGAGCCACCCAATTTAGACCAGAACCCAATGGGGGAGGCATCCACAGGGACCGTACCCTCCTTTCTCTACCACCAACCTGTCTGAAGGACTTACGGACCCACATGTTTAACGTGATCGTACTCCGCGTGACCACGGTGGCAATTTTGGCAGCGGAGGGAATCGAACCCGGGCCTACCGAGTGCAATTCCCGCGCACTAACCACTGGGCTACCGCGCCCCAGTATCTCATAAGGTGTAATTGTTGATCTATTAATTAAATTATATATATATTTATATATATATATATCCAAAACTTTCCATAAGGAAGACCATTTCCGTTCGAAGGCAATAAAGGTTACAGTTTTACCCCTACACTGAGTTATGGTCCAGATGCCCTTAATCTCATTACTGCTTCTTGTTGGATTAAAACAGACCTATTGCCTTAGAAGAAATGATTTGTTTTGACAGTCCCAGCAGCTCCTAGTTCCTAATCTTAATGGACGTGGAAACATAACATTCGATATTCTCGTTGAACTTTCGGAAATTCTAGATTGTGGAGTTCTAATGACTTATGCTTCGGAAATGAACTATTAATAGATTTATAGTTGGATGTTTTTCCGTTTTGGGGTTCCCAGATCTTCCACCCTTCATCTGGCAAAAAGATTAGATTTTCTGCTGTGGAAAACGTTAAAGAGGCCTACTATTTCTCTAACTTACTTCTCGCCCAATATAATTTTATGCTTTGTCCTCATAAAAATTTAAACTACCGCTTCAAATGACAATAGACTGCTTTTCTCGAATGAAAATAAACCCCTTCTTTTGAATCCATTTGTTTTCCAGTTTGGAGTTGTAAAGAACCTTGCGGCCCAAACCGGGAATCGAACCGTGGATCTCGGAACTAACCAGTCGATTCTCTACCATTGAGCTATTGGGATGAAAATTGCAAACTCTTATCGTCGAAGTGAAGTCTGCAGAGACTTCTAAACAGAGAATGAAATCTAAAAGCGTGAAATATCGAACACTTAAATGGAAAAATTAGAAAAATAAATTTTGATAGGTCCCACAAATGCCTTTTTCTACGGGTTAACAAATATTGAAATGATATAGAATAGTATGGAAACACGTCAAGTAATTAATATATTAAAATCAAAGATAACTAAAATATCGGTTTAAAAATATTTTATAAAAAATCTCCTTTTTACGACGTATAAAATCACATGGTCATAGCGCTTTCTGGTAGGTCGGACGGTCTGGGTTTCAACAACAACAACATGGTCATAGCGCTTTCTGGCACTATTTGTCCTTCATCATGAAGAACATAATTCATGAAGGTGAAGAGCATAATATTGCCCGAAAGCGAGTGCTTCCTATTTCGAAGTTTTAACCACGATAATGTAATCCACGCGTGGTGAATTAAAAAATTCTAACTATAAAGCGGTAAATATCGCTTCACTGTTATTCTTGACCGCTTAGTATTTTATTAACAATGGGCGGGGCTAAAATCGCCCTCCAATGGCTATGGATTTCACATTTCAATTCTTCTACCAGAAAATTTTTAAAATTCTTACTTTAAAAAGCTATGTGCTCACTCGTCTGGACTTATCTATAATGTGTAACGGACTCATGAAAACGATATTAACACAGTCCACGCGTAATGATGGTTTGCGAGTGGTGATGAAGGACACATTTTTGACAGTGTAGAAGTGATGGAAGGTTAATGGAAAATTTTAAATAGAAAAGGACAATTTTAGCTAAAAACTGAGTATCGTAAGAAATAAAAGCGGGAAATAATCAGATTACTAAATGGTATTTGAGTTATATGTCGTAATTGTCTTCCAAGTTTAAGGTAATCCATTCTATGACCTACTATTTAAGAATACGTGATATCCGTTGCCAGAGCTCTACCTTGACTACGCAGACGATGATAAGCATGCATGCCTTTGTTTACCTCGCATTCTTTGCGAGCATGGAGGAGAGGTGTCGGTAATTGACATTCTTGTATCCATTCAACGTCTGCAACAGAAAAATATTTGGATGAGAACCGTTTTCTATTCTATGTAGCGCCAAAAATGCCATTAAAATCATATTTTCGTCGAAACGGGCCGGTTGTTAAACATTTGAATACTCATTATTTTACTGATCCCAGTAGGGTGAGGAGGGGCAGCGGCGAGGGTCGAACTCGACTCTTCCTCGTCCTATCCTCTCACCATAAACACTGGGCTATCCCGGCTCTCGGCAGCTCATCACTGTCCAAGTTGAATACAATAACTCAAAAAACAAACACACGTATGACCAGCTTATGCATCCATGCATTATGCAATAAAGTGGATAACTCTGTTACGAAAACGCTTGATGCTGTTAAGATCAGATCGATACATAAGATGAAAATAAATGCATAGACGTAATAAACCAAATCTGTATAAAATGTCCTTCAATGAGCCGGATTGAAACACAAAATATGCAAAATGACTTCCATAGCATTATATCCTATGGGAAACAATTCCCTGAACTAGGCAGCCATGCTATACAAAAAAGACTAAGTTAGTTAGACCTTTTGTCAATTAAAAATATTTTCGTCACAACTGGATCTAATCAATACGGAATGGAATGCTTAGGAAAATCGAATGAAGCCTTAAACTCTCTAAATTTCCCGCTGATTCACATTATCGTATCAAATTGCCTTTTTGTGTTTAGAGATACGCAGTCACACCACAATACCGTTAAGCGTTAGCGTATGAATTCCCTCTAATGCTTAACAGTATTGTGGCGTGATAAGCAAGTCATTTCAGCGACAGAGTTTTCATCTTTGAGATAAATGGCAGGCTGTACACTATACCCCAATGTATATAAGTGTAAATGTACTTTTCCTAAATTGAACAGGCTGTACATCTGTTCCAGTGTATGTAAGTGTAAATGTATGTTTCCTAAGTTGAACAGCGATTCGCCTATAACCCTATTGAGTCAAATGAATGCCTTCTACAACTTTGTAATGGGATTTTTCTTCTACTCTTACTTTGTTGCTGAGTTCGTTATTCTAACTTTTTAGATTCTCCGCCAATCTCTTATATTCAGTCGGTAGGGTTACTTTATTTTAGACAGACTTAATGTGTACACTCCTTTCCTTACAAAGTTACCTAATAAATCTAGCAAGTTCAATATATTTATTGACAGCCGGATGGTTAGAGATGCTCGGAAGACCCGAGTTCGATTCCCGGCTCTGTCCAAACTGTACCCATGTTTACACGAAGTACGGGCACGTTAAATAGGTAGGTCCGTAAGTCTTTCCCAGTGGTTGATAGTAGGAAAAGGGGGGTACGGTCCCTGGGGATTGCCACCCCAACTGGGTTCCTGTTTAAATCGGGTGGTACGTCCCGACCGTTCAAATACCTCACATCTTCAGGTAGATCGGACGGTCTGGGTCAAAGAAAAAGATTATATTTATTATAAATAGTAAATAACTAATTTGTATATTTCTCGTAAATAGTAAAGCACATAAAAAGTTCAGCTGTTTGTAAGTAGGTGTGGATGTGAAAATTGTGCCTCGAATCTCATGATCGCAAAAACAATTCCAATAGTTATAAACCTGATTAGTCCCATTCTTAAGAAAAGAATCCAATTAAACGTTTGATCGTAAGGAAGTCAAAATTGAGTAAACGAATTAGCAATGATCGCTAATTGGGTATCTCAAACTCTTTTATCTCAAAAGTTCCCATTGTAATTTCTAATTGTTCGTTTGTATAATCGCGCTTTTATTTTCACGTTAACGTTGTTTAGTTCTTTATAATCCAATCATACAGGAAGCTTCTTTTTCTTCGTCGTATCAAAAGTAAACTGCCCACACATTAACATCCGTTGCAACTAAGGGGTAGGTTGTGCTGATATCCAAGATAGAAATAATTTTCTGCTTTGGAGCTTTTAATGAAATGAACTATAGAAATGAAACAATGCGATAAGAAATCGGTTCCAATCCAATTGAGTAGGAACGCGTTTGCGTGAGTCATGCTACGGACGTGTCAAATACCCTCACCGGCGTCTCTTTTGAAAACCAGGCGGAGAAAACACCTTTACAGCAGCCTTTTTTATAGCGTGAATTTGAGGTTGTCATATGCTAAAGTTCGGAAGGAGTTCACCAGGTTTGAAAATTTATCGCCAATTTAGCGACTTTTCGAATGTTCGGGAACCCTCTCGATATAACGAATATTCTACGAGATGCGAGCCACTTCGGGAAATTTCTACAGGGAGTCTATGAAAGGAGACATTACTCAGTTGTTGAGACCCAGACCGTCCGACCTACCAGAAAGGTGTAAGGTAACTGTATGGACGGCCGGGCATTACTCAGTTGTGGAGCAATTAACGTGATGCGAGCAGTATTTCTTTCAGGCATATCTCCGGGGAGAGATGCCCCCCCCCCCCACCTTCTTTCTGGCATGCCCCCCGGAACATTTTATGCTAACCTAGTTTCTATTTATGTGATAAATTTATATAGGGAAAATAAAAAACGTGCCCCTTTATAACTTGACCCCCCCCCCCCCCCACTCACACACACACACACACACGACCAAAAAGTCCTGAAAGAAACACTGCTCGTGAATGAAACTAACTAAATCTACAAGAATGATGGTAACATAGTTTTTACATAATACTGCACATGAAAAGTAAACATGTTGAGCGACACCAACTACTTTAATTTTATGATTTTTTTTCTTAAAAACGTGTAATATCTAGAGAGCCATTCATGTTGGTGTTCTAAATTTTATATTATTCGTTTCTTTATGGTAAAATTACATCTGAAATGATTATTTATTTATCATTAGAGAAGATCCTGGTATTTTCAAAAATTCATTCGAAAATTGGGGGGGGGGGTCTTTCGACAGTGTTTTTTTCAGGACTTTTTGGACGGGGAGCAAATGAAATTTTAGGGGGGAGGGGATGCAAGTTTTCTATTTGTCCTGTATAAATCTGTCCTGTATAATTTGTCCTGTATTTGTCCTGTATATCTATCACATAAATAGAAACTAGGTTAACATAAAATGTTTAGCCCCCCACAGGTATATATCGTCAAAATTGCAAAATATCGTATATTATATATCGTCAAAATTGCAAAAATGATGCCAAGTTAATGAAAATGGCGCCTAATGGATGAATTTATTATTAAAATATTTCAATATATGGACTATTTTGCTTATTGAGGATGCTATCAATTGTTAATTTAGAGTTGCGTAAAATACGTCTTCCTATCCGCGTTTAGTAAAATCGTACAGGTTATTACATGGATGTACAAAAAAAAAGTTTGATTGGAAATAAAAAATCGGATGTGGGCAGCGCATGACTTTCCCTTCAGACTCCAATTCATTTTCTCTTTATTTTTTTAATAACTCATTCAATTGAGTTTAACTTCACAAAAAGCCACACATAATTATTTGAAATAACACCAAATTTGCACTTTTGATTCAATTTTCATTGGGTACGTATTTTCGAAGGCGGCATAACAAAAATGCAAAAAACTAAAGTATCTCGAGAACGACTCGTCCTAAAGCGACGGGGTTACTTTTATTCTTTTCATTGTCTAAAATAACGTATAAAAGAAGCGTTGAATGCATACATTTAAGCATACGTAGTCTTTTATTTTAGATTTGGACGCTATTTGCGAGCCATTTCGCAAAAAATGGCAGCTTTTTTTTTCACGAATCAGACCAAAATTGAATCAGCACTAAAGTCGCCTACCTATAAAATTTTATGAAACTGGATCCATTAGATTTTGAGTTAGAGGGGATACATACATTACACACCCACACACACACAACGTTTTAGCTCTATTTGCCATCACTTGCCTCGTCGCAATTCGTTCTTGGCGGTGGTTAAAGGCGCATTTTGTTCTACCTGTTCTTTAGGCCTGAAGAAGAGGACTCACAACGCCCTCGAAACAATTTCAGTCCCTTTACTGACATATACCTGCTTTTTTTCTGTAAGTGGTTACCTTACAGACACCAGTTTCATTTATTTTAGTCAAATGTCGCTGTTTGTAGTAAAAGAGTCAACATTTCTTGGATGGACCTGCCATTACGTCTTCAAATGGTATAAAACTTTTAGGGTGCATTGTTATACTGTTGACGTACTACTACAAAATAGCACATTTATAAAAATTTGATAAATAATTTTATTTTTATAAAAGTTTAATCGATAGTTTTTAAAAGTATGGGGTACGTTACCAAATAAACATTGAAGGCTTTTATAAGTTATATTTCAACTTCTATCTAAAACTAAATTAAAGTGAGCAGCCTTAAAACATATTTTATAAATATCTTTTTAATAAAATATTTCTGACAGATAGTTATTTATATTTACGTAAAATATATGAATATGCACGCAAGACAGTAGTTTTAAAATTCTGGGTTTTGTAATAACAATTTAAAAATAACAATTACGAGAAAAATGATCTCAAAGTACTGAGGCTTGCTTGATGTGTGGATATATCGCTTTATCAATTTTATTATGAAACGCTTTCTAATTGGAATATTTTTAGTTTCCCTACAATATTAACATTTTTACTTTCCCTACAATACATGGTGATGTATAGGAAAAGTAGTCAAATCGTGTCGAAAATGACATCTCGAGTTTTCAACGGATCCACGTGTTTTGGGACTTCTAGAACACGGAAAAAGTATTTTTAGAGTGACGGCTGTGTGTGTGTTGCTGTCTGTCTATGCAATGTATGTGTCCATTCTAACTCAAAAGCTGATTGTCCCAATTTCTCAAAATTTAGTAGATAAGTCATTTGTGGATTATTCTGCTGCTGATTACATTTTGGTAGGATTCGGAAAATAATAACTTGCCTTTTGTACTATGGCCCTTAAAAATAATCAAAATCTAAAATAAAACTACGTAGGTTCAAATGTATCCAATAAATACTTGTTTTATACGTACGTAATTTTTGATGATGAAAAGAAGAAGACCCCCCCCCCCCTATTACTCTAGAACTAGACGTTATCGAGATTTTATTTTTCTGCTACGGCGCTTTTGATAATTACCCAATGAAAGCAAAAAGTTAATTAAAAGTTCCAATCCAGTGTCTATTCAAATAATTATGCGTGTTGTTCTGTACAATAAAGCTCACTTCAATGAATTATTGAAGAAATAAAGAGAAAATGAAATTGCGTCTGTAGAGAAAGTCACGTGGTACTCACAGCGGATACTTTTTTTTTTCAATATCCTTAACACTGTACTCAATAAATATAGAAAATAAAATCTTTTAGATTTAAAGGATAAACATCTTTTATAAACGTTTTTTAGCAGTCTTAAAACATATTTTATAAATATTTTTTAATAAACATTTTCTGACAGATAGTTAATTATATTTACGTGAAATATGTAAATAAGCACAAAGACAATAGTTTTCTGGTTCTGGGTTTTGGTGATACAATGATTGAAAATAAGACACTGAAAATCAAGATTGAAAATTACAATTACGAGAAAAGTGATCTCAAAGTAAAGAGACTCATACTTGATTAAAGAGGCTTACTTTTACAAGTTTCTTAAAGGGAGAGTCTTTAAGAAACCCTTTAAGAAACTTGAAATTCGTTTGTATACAAATAAATTTCTGGTATTTAATTCCCGTAATACGATACTTACCAACTTTGCTGCACCCAGTTCTTTCCCACGAATTTCCACTGGAAGCAGAGAGGAGACAGAACAGGAGACTCAAAACCAACATTCTCCGAGAAGTCCTTTCGTGTTGCATACTAGCTCTTTTAATGCTCTTAAAAGCGTCTCAGGGTGGATTTTGGAAAGCTAAAAAAATTAAAAACAAAATGGGAAGGTATAAACTTTGAAGTTATTGCGATAAAATCAAATTTCTATCACCTTCAAGTACTTACAGAAACAAGCAATTTAAGAGACTGCGCGAATTACAAAAGATATTTTATCCCCAAAATGACTTGCTTAAAAAAAAAATTATAAATGCACTCACTATCCACTTGGATTTCAAACCATGAACCCGTTTCGCGCTTATGTACTTCGTCAGAATGGAATAGGCGATACTTGCAATACAATTAAGAACATTTGCTATTGATTCACTTGATATGTGCACATTTCCTGTCTGCAAATCTCACTTTAGGATCGCCTTCTATAGGTTAGTTCTGCGAGTAAGAACAGTTGCAACGTCTTACAGCCTAAGATCCATTTTTATGACATTTTCCGCTACGTGGTAAAACTGGATGTGTCTATATACATACAGGTTCGCAAAATTGTGGTACCATGGCAACCTTATTTACTGACATTATACGTATCGCCTAGTCCATACTGATGAGCGAGTGAAAATTGGGCATCATGGAAACGCGATTCCCTATAGACGAGAGCCACGATTGCGATGTATCTTAATATTAAACTTATTTTTATAGTCGAAGTACGTTTAGCATTTACATGCAAATTTCTTTCTCGAGAAACTTCTTTTCACATCTCTACACACTAAGATATTTCTTTGGATCTTATGCCAAAAAAAAAAATCAACCAACCCATCATCTACCCATTAAGACCTTTCTGTTGAAGTATAGCTCGTATTAACACTCTTTTACTCAGACAAAACAAACAAACTTACCACACATATTAATATATGGAATTGCCAACATTTATATGTAATGTAGTCGCTCATAGCAATCTGCAATTTAATTCTGCGTGCACAACTTCCAAGTGTGTCTTCCCTTTCTTTTCACACAGATTGCGAAAGCGACATTTCCACCCAATTTACTAATTTCTGCTTACTGAAATGGCATCGCAAATGAAGCCACTGAAAGCTTCCGCACAGTGGCGGCGATCGCGGCGGAAGATAAGCCATCCCAGAATTCCCCGGAGAATTGAGAACTCAAGAGTTAAATGGATCATTAGGGCTCGTTCCTATATTAGGTATTCATTAGCGCATTTTCCGTCTAAAACGGAAATGGCGCAAAAGATCGATGTCGAGTATGTTAACCAAATCGAAGAGATAGAAATATTTGTGAGTACTCGTTTATTTATAACATAGTAACTGCAACAAATTTAATCTTGCTTGAGAAATATGTAAAAAAAAAATGGATTTCTTCTCATAGCACTCCTTAAAATGCTCATGTGTCAGTGTTGGAATGCTTACCGTACGAACAGTTCATTAGAATAAACATATTTATATGTTTATATAAAATAAAATAGTATGGAAATACGTCCACTCATTAATACTTTCCAGACGTTTCATCCATTTTCCAGACAATGCGTGTCAATGAACTGTAGTTAGTCACGTTCGTCGAAAACGGAAATGTTGTTTGAAGAACAACGTGCTAATATCAATTTCTGCCAGCGTTTGGGGAAGTCGCCGACAGAAACATTGTACATGTTGCAACAGGTGTACGGTGAGAAAACAATGTTTCTCGTACGAAGGTGTTTTCATGGCACTCCCGATTCACGGCCGGCCGTGAATCCGTAGAAGACAATTCGCGGACTGGGCGGCCGTCAACATCAATTACGAAGGACAACATTCGAAAGTTGGAAGAAACTGTGCGTGCCGACCGACGTCAAACCATCAACATCATTGCTAAAAAAGCAGGAATTTCGTACGGGAACTGCCAAGCTATCCTGACGGACAAACTGAACATGCATCGTGTGTGTCAACGTTTTGTACTAAAAATGCTAACCGAACATCAGTGTGACGAGCGCATGCGGATCTATGGAGAACTGATTGACGTTGCTGACAAAGATTCGACATTCCTTTCAAAAATTATCACAGGTGATGAGACGTGGTGCTTCTTGTACGATCCACAAACGAAACGGCAGTCCTCACAGTGGAAGTCACCATCCTCGCCGAAGACAAAAAAGTTCCGTTTGGACCATTCAAAGGGGAAGGTAATGCTGGAGGTGTTTTTTGACAAGAAGGGCTTGGTGCATTACGAGTTCATGCCGAAAGGGGCAACAGTGAACAAGGAAAAGTACACGCAGATCCTGGCTTGTCTCCGTGATGCTATCCACCAGAAACGTCCACAACTTTAGAAGAGCAAGGATTGGGTGCTGCAACAGGACAATGCCCCCGCTCAGGGTGCAGTCCGCACTGGCCAAACATGGAATGTTAACCCTTCCTACTCACCCGACCTCGCCCCATGCAATTTTTATCGGTTCCCCCCGTCTTCAAAACAAACTCAAAGGACGCCATTTTAAGAGCGCATCTGAGGTTGAGGAAGCTGCGACGGCCGCACTGAAGACCATCTCGTCTAAGGCCTTCCAGGAATGTTTTCAGTAACTGTACTCCCTCTGACAGAAGTGCATAGCTGCAGAGGTACTTTGAAGGTGGTTGGGTGACACATGATATCAATAAATCATATCCGTCAAGTAAGCCAGTCTCCGAATTTTTTTATCCTATCTTGTATATATGTGTGTGTGTGTGTGTGTGTGTGTGTGTGTGTGTGTGTGTGAGGGAGAGAGAGAAAAATCGATGGATGTATAGATTATTATAGATAGAAGCATTTTTCATCACAGTTTACCGGGTCGGAAATGAAACGTATAGACGCCAGTGGGCGGTTCATGGTGAAACCGATGAGGTGAAGCGAAAACACAAGAATGACTTAGAAGTTATGAAATGACATTTGATAAACAATAATATTACAGCAATGGTTCAAAAGAGCGACCGTCAACCTGAATGCACGTCTCACAGCGACGATGGGCGATTGGCGAACTCTCTCGAACAGACCACGTGTGCTTCGGCAGCAGCGGCCAAAATTCTGGCGACGAGTTCCTCTTCAGATTCAATTTGAGTGTCATAGACGAGACTCTTGAGATATCCCCACAAAAAGAAGTCAAGACACGACAGATTGGACAATCGGTCTCTCAAAAATTGGACCTACGAATAACTACTGCAAACTGATAAGGTCATACATTCGATGTTACTAAAATTTGCATAAGGGCTCTCCTTCTTCTCCAGATGAAATTTGCATACGTGGCTTTCTTCTTCAGCCATAAAATAACAATGAAAATGACTCTTTTAAGTTTGCGGAGCGGCCGTTTCTTCCAACGAGAAAGCACCTTGTAACCCCTTTACGTTTCATTTCCGACCCAGTAAACTATGACGAAAAATGCTTGATTTGGTGTCGAAAACCCAGACCACCCGACTCTCCCTAGGGCACGAGCAACAGCTTGATTTGGTGTGTATTACCACCTCGTAAAGTTTGTCCCATCTTTTTTGAATCACTTGTATGTATATATGTATATATATATATATATATATATATATATATATATATATTACACATCATTAAGTTCTATACCCCCTCTGTCCGATGTATTGTACTGCTTAGTATGTTGTTCTGAAAAGTCAAGACAATGCATTAAAATATATGTGACCATTGATAATTAATAAATCAATCAGAATTTCAGCCGTTTTGTTAATCACCAAACTACCTTTGAATGTGATAAGGCATGAGTAAGTAAGTATTTGGTAATGTAACAAGCAAGTAAAATTATTATAATATATATATATATATATACATATATAGTAGAAACTCGATTATTCGGACTTCAGTCATCCGGATCCACAATTATCCGGGCGCGCAGATCTCAGATTTTGTTTTCTTTTTGAAACAAGCCCCGTGCGGAAGAGGAGAGGGAGAGGGTGGGAGGAGAACGCTCCCACGGTAACGAAGGCGCCTTCCACATGGCACGTGCCGGCCGGCGGTAGGTTCTTGTTATGTATTGTGATTTGTAAACTGTCTTTAACCATAACCGTGTTGTGTGATTCTGATGTAAACAAATAGCCAGCTAAAATAGCAGCCTATTTTGTCGGTTTGTTTTCTTTTGCTATTTTATGTATGCGATGCCGAACTCAAAGCGGAAAAAATGTGTGTTAACGATCAAGGACGAATTGGAGATTTTGGATTGTTTAAAAAAAAGGCGAATCGGACCGTTCACTATCGGAAATTTACGGCGCGGAAACATCCGCGATTTCGGACATTAAAAAACAATCCGAGTCTCTTTTGACATTCGCGAGTCAACTTGACAGTGATGAAGGAAGTTCAGGGCGCAAAGTTATGAGAAGACCAGTTAAAGATATCTTAGACAAGGCTGTTTTCACATGGTTTGTACAAAAACGTTCATCTGGACAACCTATGAATGGACCATTGCTTTGCGAAAAATCTCTAGATTTTAACCTAAAAGTAGAGGGTAACCGTACTTTTGTGGCTAGTGCAGGATGACTGGGTAATTTCAAAGCTCGACGCGGCATCGTTAACTTGATATTCCGGGTGAAAAATTGAGTGCATATTCTACGGCTAACTGTTTATTCGTGACAAAGTTTTCAAACATGTTGACTAAAAAAGGTTACGACATTGTCCCTGAAGCTGCAGGACCCTCCCACGCCGAAGCACTAAAAGCTGTTAACGCCGTATTCCTATGGTTTGAAAAGCAAAAAGGGGCAGCAGCAGCCCAGTTATTACAGTTGAAAAGAATTCGCGATTTAGCCCTGACGGAAAGAATAAAGAGTATCAAACAAACGGAAATGAGTGATTTCTTCAATGTAGTTTAAAATCTTTGATGCGTCACAATTTTTTTTACATACATACAATATGTTTAATCAATAAATTTGCCATACCCTTTTAAAATGTTTTTTTCCTTGTTTTCCGATTTTCGATTTATTTATTTTTAATTTCATTCGATCATCCGGATTTTTACTTATACGGATGTCCCTGGTCATAATTAGTCCAGATACTCGAGTTTCTACTGTATATATACACTCATGTCCAAAAGTTAAGCATAATTCGTAAAATGCAAAAAATTCTGAGTCAATATGGATACAATGGGTTGATTCACAATCAGTTGTGGAGAATCATGGGACGAAGGTAAATGATTGTGCATATGCAAAACAGTTCAGTCGACGTCGACATGCTCAAAGCACCGGCGCACGTAGTATAAAACGGCCTCGAACGGCATGGCCAGTTGAGGCAGAATTTTGCAATGGCTGCGGTACGGAGCGTTGTTAACAATCAAAAAGGACGAAAGATGTCACGAAAATGCTAACTGGACATGTTTTTGAAGGGACGAATTACTGAAATGCCGGAATCCTGTCGATCCCAAAGCGAAGCGTCTCGGATTCTGAATATGCCTCAGCATGTGATCTCCAGACTGTAGCAAAGATTCCAAACCACTGGAGTTGTTACCCTTTGGCCTACGTCCGGGTCGCCAATATGGCCGGCATGCACTACCATTGTGCTATCGGGTCACCAATTATAGAGTACCAGTAAGGTGTGTCCATTTCGCGGAGCTGACATCCATCTTCAATACGTGGCAAGTCAAGCGTCAGCCACCAGCTACTACAGATGCTTTAAATAGGTTGCGTGTGTTTGCATGATTTGACTCGCCGTACAGGAAAATGGACTACTAGTTGAAAACTTAACAATTTAATAACTAGAAGCTTAACATTACTTGCTTTGGCTCGAAACTGCCGCAGCGTAACATCATGCATGCATGTAGAGATTTGAGTTCGTGAAGAGCTCTGGTGAAAACCAACGAGACTGAAGTTGGTGGGACGAAACTCTGGTGTGGATGAAACTGAAGTTGTGGCGATTGCATTGTCTTAAATATTGACCCACAGGCATGCGCATTACGGCATTTACAGATCAAGCAGAAACTGTGTGGTTCCGCAGCAACGATGGCACCACAACCCGAAGACCAGTACCAGGTCAGCCAAGGGTAACAGCCGCTCGGCAAGACCGATATTGGGTGATAACTGCGCGACGGCAGAGGAACCGTTCTGCCAGACAACTGGGTTCAGCCCTGACAGCCGCCACGGAAGTCACTGTTTCGAGACAAACTGTTTACAGGAGACTCAGACATGTTGGTCTCTATACCAGACAACTAGCAATTTGTATCCTCCTGACGTCTGCACACAAACTCACGCGTTTACAGTGGAGTTTGGAACATCGGCAGTGGAGTGGACAACAGTGGGGCAATGCCATGTTCAGTGACGAGTTCAGGTTCAGCCTGCAAGCTGATTCTCGTCGTATCACGATCTGGAGAAAACGTGGAACGGGTTTTCACCCGGGAGCATCACGGAAAGACATCGTTTTCAATTTGGGGGATCATGGTCTGGGCAGGCACCATGATGGACGGCCGGACATATCTCCACATCTTTGACACGGAGTCGGTTACGGGTCAAAGCTACAGAGATGAAGTCCTTGAACCTACCGTTCGATTGTTTCGAGATGCTGTTGGTCCTGATTTCATATTCATGGTTTATAACGCGCCTCTTCACCGTGCAGCCTTGGTCGACGATTTCCCTCAAACTGAAGGTATCCAGCACATGCAGTGTCCTACCAACTCTTCTGATCTGAATCCAGTAGAGCATGTGTGGGACGTGCTCGGAAAATATCTTGCAGCCCTCCGCTACCCACCAAGCCCTGTTCCGGGATTAAAACCTGCTCTCCGTGAGGTTTGGAACTCTTTGAGCACACAACTCATCCAAACCCTCATCGAAAGTATGGGAAATCGTTGTTCAAAATGCGTGGCTACCCGAGGTTCCCAAAGACTATATTAAACTGCAGTATCATATTATTTTAATCATTCTGTTTTACTGAGGTTGACACTAGTATTGTGACCCTTTTTCTTTCAATTCTTTTCTTTGGAGAATAAAAGTCATTATTATCCTTGTTTTGCATTGTTTTCTTCTTCTATAAGCCTATTACATCCGCATACCGAGTTTCCTTCCATTCCGATGTAGATTTCCTGAAATTTTCTCATAAACAGCAACTATGCTTAACTTTTGGACGTGAGTGTATATATATATATATATATATATATATATATATATATACCGGGTGATTCAAAAGTTCGGAACAAAAATAAAATGCTATAAAAAAATATCTATGGGTCGGAGAGACATGTGGTTTGCAGATTAATATTCACCGTAGTGGAGGATTTTGTGTGGCATGAAAAGAAATTAGTTCAAACTCTCGACACTCGAGGGGCTGCGGCAGATAAAGCCATAGAGATGACTTATGCATGGAAGTGATTGCACACATGACCGGCCTGCGAGATCCCCAGATCTCACGCCCTGTTATTTCTCGCTGTGGGGATACCTAAAATCACGGGTGTGAGATCTGGGGGTCTCGCAGGTCAGTCATGTGTGCAATCACCTCCATGCATAAGTCATCTCCATGACTTTATCTGCCGCAGCCCCCCGAGTGTCGAGAGTTTGAACTATTTTTGTTTTCATGCCACACAAAATCCCCTACCACGGTGAATATTAATCTGCAAACCGCATGTCTCTCCGACCCATAGATATTTTTTATAGCGTTTTACTTTTGCTCCGAACTTTTGAATCACCCGGTACATATATATATATATATAACAATAGAAGTCCTTTAATTCAATAGGTTTCAAATTCAACTGCAAATATTTCATTGTTGGACCCATCGCCCGCGAAACATCCAAACAATTGATGTGCTAAATATACATATATGCTAAACAGAATAAGTAAAAATTACATGAAAATGCTGCAAGAATTTGAAATGCCTAAAAATATCCCAAACAGTTTATTGTTTCCTCTTCAAAAATAGAATTATGGGAAAAAACCTCAATGTTTATGGAAAAAAAAGCGGTTTTGAAATGAAAAACGATTTTCTCGTCTGAAAAAACAATAATTCGCAATTTTAAATAACGTTCTACATTGGAAATAAATCTGGAATTCTTTTCCGAACCAGTATTTTAAAAAATAAAATATTTTAATTGTTTTACCAAATGTAGACAGAATTAATAACAAATTTTACAGATATTTCTGGATATTTTTAAACATGTTTTAGTATTAAAGAAAATATATTTTCTTTTGTAAAAATAATATGCAAATATACTATAGCACAAATTCAAATACCTTTTTAGTTTCTATACAATACATAGTGTACTATGTTATATAGACTATATATACATAGTATGTTCAACACATAGCATGTGCAACACATATCAACAATTGCATTAAATGTCTGCGGTTTAAATTTCCCATTAGGGGCGGTACGTGTTATGCCCCTTCTTTTCACCACAATCAAAGCTAAATTAACTCCCGTCGGAAAATTTAGAAAGCAATCACTTTTTAAGAAATAGCAGAGTAAACTGTATGTAGAAATTGTATGTTTTGAAGAATATTTGTACAAAGTTTGGTTTAGTTTCGATTTTTAGATAAGATAGCTTTGAAAAGGTAATACAGTGAAACCCCTATTTTACGTTTCGCAAGGGACTGGGATGAAAAAAACGTAAAATGCGGGGAAAACGTAGATTCGGGGGACGTGAAATCGGGGTTTCACTGTACTTTATATTATAAAAATACGTGCAGAGACCACTTCGACGATAAGAGCTTGCCATTTCGTCCCAGTAGCTCAACGGTAGAGCGTTGATATCCAGGTTTCGATTCCCGGTTGGGGCAGCAAGGTTCTTTACATACGTTAGTAACAACATAAAAAGTTGATTAAAAGTATCAATATGTTTCAGCGGCAATGACTAGCCTTCTTCATTATTAGACAGAGATTGCACTAGAAAAATCAAGAAAGCATCTGCTGTTTTTGTAACGAGTTGATACTTATAAGCAACTGTTTATGCTTTATTGAAAGCATAAAAAGCAATCAGATTTCAACAAAAGCAAGGAAATCGGCAAGTATCGGCAAATTATGAGAGCAAACACAATGACTTATACTCAGAATCACTCACATTCAATGACTTATACCCACATCAGAAATGCAATCAGCTTTTAAATAGCATCGCGTGCAATAAATGACTATGTGCAAATTCTTGGACGTTAAAATATAAAACTATTATAAAAAGTATGTTCACTCGTGAATGAAACGAACTAGATCCACGAAAATGATGTTAATGAAATCTGTTGGCACAATATCTCACATAGAGAAAGAACGTATCGAATGATACTTACTATTTACTTAATTTTGGGTAATTTTGTTTTAATTCAGTTTATATGAAAAGCGTGCATTATTTCCAGAAAGGTTCGTGCTATCGTTTTAAAGTTTGTGTCATTTGTTTTCTAATAAAAAATGACTTATTAAATGATTATTTATTTTACAGTATTGCGGGCAGCAATTCTTAGTGAGTTTTGTTTTTTAATTTATTTGTAAATCGTGCGATATCTCCAGAACGATTTATGCTAACATTATTACATTTGTATCATGCGTTTCTAAATAAAATAAAATTACATTGAAGATAATTATTTATTTATCATTGTTGATAGTTCTGATTCTTTAATGATTTTTTTTTTCAAAAATTCATTCGAAGCTCTCCGAAAAATATAATTCGAAATTTTTACTTCGTCACAATACTTCATTGTACTGTTCATGTGGGGAAAGTAATAACACGTGCCTCTGATTCTTCATTTTTCGTATTTGATTTCAAAGAACCTGAATTTGTGCTTGAAAGAATTATTATTACGAGGAGACTTTTATACTGGGAATTGTAGATTAAAAGCTATTCCCCATAAAAGAAGAAAGAACATCCGAGGTAAAACATTTTGAAACAAATGGCGCTCATTCTTTTCCCCTCTTCTTATTTCCCCACCTGTTGATTCAATGCTTTTCCTAGAAGAACGACTTATCTAAAGAACTCCCAAAGTGAACGTGTTCATCTTACCAGTCGCTCGCTCCATCTGGAACTTCTACTTTAATTGCAGACGATAATTCAGAAACGCAGTGTTAGAGAATAAAAAGGAATGATCGGACTTATAAAGGGAATTGGTATATTTCCACATGATCTCATATTATTCCTTTTCTAGATTAGGCTAGCCGTTTTTGGATGGCTTATTATTTTCGTGTATGCAATATGTTATTTTTCTTACAAGTATTTTCTTTCAAAGTTGCTTACAAAGTATAAAGCCGAGGTCAAACATTTAAATTCGAAACTATTTTTTAACTATTTCATTATATGACATTATTATTTTCGAAAATACGCGCTAGGTTATCATCCGGCTATCAAAAATACGTTGGAATTAAGGAACTTGAAGAGGTTCAGAACCACTATAAAAGTGAAGCCCGCATCACTCTCTTTAAACGACCTTCAATCGATCTTTGTGCACGATGACGTCTTGTTTTGTCCGGTTCAAAATAACCAACATAAACAACCCAGTTTAGATATTTCGATGGTTTCGGATAGCCGACTTGGGTGGCATACTGTACTACCCGCAGGCCCCGGTAGTTCCGTCCACAGACGCTGGGTTCAAATCTCAGGTACCATGAGAGGACTGGTATGCATGGCGAGATTTTTCGAAAATAATTATAAAAATATGAGTTTGTTCAATTTTGTGGAAAACGTATCTATTTCATGTATCAATCTGCCGAATGAAAATATAATTAAAGTATCATTATACTATTCTTCTACTCAAAAAAAATTTCAGGAGTTCTTATTTATTTGTTCATGGGCTACCGCAGAGTCCATTCAGACGATAAGAGCTTGCCATTTCGTCCCAGTAGCTCAAAGGTAGAGCGTCGGCTGGCCAGTTCGGAGATCCAGGGTTCGATTCCCTGTTGGGGCAGCAAGGTTCTTTACAATACCATGCGCTAAAGTACAGAAAATCGTGTTTTAAAACAAACGCAGTTAACCCCGCAGGTCCCAAGAAATGTGTCTATCTGATGAAATTACTTTAGTTTTAAATTCGTGTTGCTCAAAATCAAATACGATGAAATGAACGATATATTGCTATTATTTATAGGCATCCTTGTCATATTGATACATTATGCCCTATTTTGTGTCTAATGTAAAGTTTTACAAAGAGTTGCTGTCTTGGTTATCTTCACTGAACAAATCCTGCTCTTTATGGTTTACAAATCACGCCAAAATCAAGTATTGGTGTATTTTCTCAAGGCTGTGGTGTCGGAGTCGGTGTGAAGTCCAAAGAAATATACCGACCCCGACTGCTCAATAAAACTATTTAAAAATAATTTTATTTTGGAATATTTAAATTTTTAATAGATTTAAGTAATTTTTAGGCAGCATATTAAGAAAATCTGATGTGGGCAGCACATGACTTTCCTTATATAATGCAATGAATTTACTCATTTTACAGTAAAAAAAAAGATTATTTTTATAGTAGATATTTTTATTCTTTCCAAAATATCGAATTTTCGTCAATGAGTCGTCATTTTCATTGATTGAGCGTCATTTTTATCCATTTGGCGAATTTTCCGTTAATTTAGCAACATTTAAAAAAAATCGCCAAATTGGGGACATTCCACCAAATTCGTCGCCAAAATCTCGACAAGCGTTATGGACGAAGAAAGAAGTTATTCTTACAGCAGATAAATGACTATTAGCATTCAAATACAAAAGTATTACTCAAAGTATCTTTTTTCATGAATGGAACGAGCTAGATCCACGAGAATGATGTCACCCAATTTATCGCACTGGATATTATTGGTATTGCATATGAAAGTGAACATGTTTCTCGATAACAAATATTTTTTTTGCATTTTATATGACTTTTTGATAATTTTTTGAAAAATATGAAATGTCTCAAGAACGGCTCATGTTAGCGTTCTAAAATTTATGTTAATCGTTTTCTAATGAAAAATTACATAAGAAATGTCTATTTGCGTAACTTTATTAGCGGTTTTGATTTTTTGACGATTTTTTCAAAATTTCACTCGAAAATTTAGGGGATTCTGAACATTCGATTGCGTATAAAAACAATAAGCTTCCAGTGTTTATAGATTGTAATTTTTGTACCAAATTTCATTCAAATCGGTCCATTCGTTCGTCAGTTATCGTCTCCACAGACTCACTGACACACACACACAGACATCACCTCAAAAATGTTTGATTCGTGATCAGGGATGCTTGAAACGTGCTCTCCCGTCGAAAACTCGAATTCGAATTTTCGACCCCGTCACAATACTTTCCTTATACATTATGTATATAAGGAAAGTAAAAACATCAAATATTTACAAATTAGAAATTATGGATGCAAGGAAATTCTTTATTATGTCAGTATCGGAGTCGGATATTAGAACGCAAGAGGAGTCGGAGTCGAAGGTTTGAGATACCGATTCCACAGCCCTGTCTGCAAATCAATTATCACATGACTTCAAGAGGTTTTAGTCTGGCGAAGGAAAGCAATCAGACAAGATTTCAACAACACTACCATTTTACCAATTTTTTCTGAACTCAATCAGCAGATTGCTGAAATCCTCGAAAACTTTGAGTTCAATATTGCGTTTAAGCCTTCTAATGAACTCCTATTTTCTGATCTTAAAGATCCCTTTAGAAGTTTCTAACAGAGCATGGGAACGAGCGTCCATAAACATCCTGCGTAGTAGAATGCGCAGAAACATAAGGACAAAAGGGCATTATGTTCACCAGGTAAACGGACGGTGAAGGCAAATAAAAAGTGAAATGAAACCTATTAAACATCGAAATTACCTTTGTGCTAAAAATAAGTTATTTGGAATATTTGAGTGTGTAATATATGTTTAAAGATTTCCTTTGCTAAAGTGCACTTTAAGTAATTTTAAGTGAATGTACACGACTGCTCATTTTTACCGTAGTCACTGACTAGCGTTCTAAAGATATACACATTTACTAGAGAATTCTGCGGTGTATATGAGAGTGAGAGGGGGAATTTTCTTAAAAACTCTGTATATATTTTATATGTTTACTGTATATATTTTATTGAAAGTGAATATTTTACTTTCCAGTCAATTAAAAATATCCATCAAAGAAAATAAATTCAGATATATCCTACTAAAATAAGAGGTTAAACGGTTGTACATTTTAATGTTACCGTTTTTAATACATAAATAATGAAAATGTCCACGCTACTAAGCATACTCGTATTACTTTCCTTATATACATAATGTATAAGGAAAGTATTGTGACGGGGTCGAAAATTCGAATTCGAGTTTTCGACGGGAGAGCACGTTTCAAGCATCCCTGATCACGAATCAAACATTTTTGAAGTGATGTCTGTGTGTGTGTGTGAAAGTATGTGTGTGTGTGTGTATCAGTGGGTCTGTGGAGACGATAACTGACGAATGAATGGACCGATTTGAACCAAATTTAGTACAAAAATCACAATCTGGAAACACTGGAAGCCTATTGTTTTTATACGCAATCGAATGTTCAGAACCCCCCTAAATTTTCGAATGAAATTTTGAAAAAATCGTCAAAAAAACAAAACCACTAATAAAGTTACGTAAATAGACATTTCTTATGTAATTTTTCATTAGAAAACGATTGACATAAATTTTAGAACGCTAACACGAGCCGTTCTCGAGATATTGTACATTTTTAAAAAAATATATCAAAAAGTCATTAAAAATGAAAAAAAAATATTTCCTTTTGATAAACATGTTCACTTTTCATATGCAATGCCATGCGATCAATTGGGTGACATCATTCTCGTGGATCTAGCTCGTTCCATTCATGAAAAAAGATACTCTGAGTAACACTTTTGTGTTTGAACGCCAGTAGTCATTTATCTGCTGTAAGAATAACTCATTTCTTAGTGCATAACGCTTGGCGAGATTTTGGCGACGAATTTGGCGGAATGTCGCCAACTTGGCGACTTTTTGAAATGTTGCCAAATTAACGAAAATCTCGCCAAATGGATGAAAATGACGCTAAATCAATGAAAATGACGACTCATTGTCGAAAATTCAATATTTTGGAAAGAATATTAGTATCTACTATAAGAAAACCCTATTTTTTTATTGTAAAAGTAGTAAATTCATTACATTATATAAGGAAAGTCATGTGTTGCCCTCATCAGATTCTTTTGTTTTGGAAACGTAAGGGCAAAATTCTTCGTGTGACGTCACGTGCCCATGCTCTATAGTTGGGGCATTTCTTGCCAGTGTGGTCTTTCCTATATCGGACAAACTGAACATGGTTCAAAATCGCCTGTTAAAGAACATGAAAACGATGACAAAAAACAAGAATTTAATAAATCTTCAATTTCTGAACACTGCTATCATTTTGACCACCGTTTGGAGTTTTCTTCAGCAACGATCCCATAAAAATGCACGTCGATCTATGATCTTGACTTCTTTGAAGATTCCATATCCAGAAAAATTCTACAGGGGACCCACAGACCTGGAAAACCAGGAAAACTTGGAATTATCGGGGAATTTTATGCTTCTGGAAATATCGGAGGAAAATCAAAGAATTCCGTTGAAAGTCGGAGAAAACTACGAATTTCGGCAATTTTTTTAATTTTTCGACCTTATAGTTTTCTTTTAGCTGAATAAACAATGCTTGTTCATTCCATGATGTCACATTTTTCATCCCGCGTCACAAGACCCGTCGCTCATCTCTTTTAAATATTTACTTCCGAACAAGAGGCTGGAGGGAGAGCTGGAGGGAGGCTGGAGGGGATCAACAGGCGACGTCACCTCGATAAACATCCTTCGAGGGGGAACGTTTCAGGGACATAGCAGGGGATTTCTTGTGACCACCCTATTCTCGTAATTTAGTGAATGGCTTGTCCAGTTCTCGCTTTTTGTCTGTGTGTCTGGAGAGCCCTGTAAATTTTTCAAATTTATTTGTTTTATTTGTTCTATTTCTTAACCTTTGGAGCTGTATGTGTCTTTCTAACTTATTTTTTTGTCTTACTGGGTCTCAATTATTCTTGTTCGAACTTGAATCGTCTTGGATATTCCTGTTGTGTTTTGGCGCCCGCCAATCGTGTGTGTTGCTTCTCGTTTCGGATTGGCTGGACTGTTCTTCTTTCTGCTTTCTGATTGGCTCCATCAGGTGAGTCCTGAATCCTCGTCTTGGTTATATAGACTCCTCTTTTTCTTCTGTTTGCGCCCATATCGTCTTTTCGACTTCGGGTTCGTTGGTTCTCTTGCACTGAAGAAATAGATCCAACGTGTCCTTGAAACAGTTGTATACCGCATTATAGGCTGATTTGTGCTTTAATGCGTTGCTCAAGTTCCCTTTACCAGAAAGTGAAAGTCAAAAGATTCTAGCGGAAGAAAGAGATGGGTGGAAGGAAGCCATCCAGTGAGCTTGCGAAACTCAAATAAGGAGGAATCCCAGTTTTTGAGGCATCGTTTTTCAGAAAGTGTTGATGTTGCATTTTCACACTGAAAGAATACAATTTCGTGCAAAGAAGTCATTGGAAACCAAGAGTCTGAAAAGTGGAAAGCTGCTATAAATCAACAAGAAATATCAATCATGCATTGATTATGAAACACTTTCCAACTGAAATGCAATTTTATTTAAGCAGCTCTATAATGCGATACATTCAGTGCTGACCTATTTTAAATGATCACAGTACTACAATCATTTATTATATTTGAAAACTTAATACTTCATTGAAAAAAATGAACTTTATTCAAATGACGTCATCAAAATATAAATCGTCCGGCTCGCTAAACAAAATGAAGCCGTCTTCCTAGTTAGCTCTTAATCGGGAGGATTTAATAGTCTCCTTTAGGTGGAGCAACTGCTTGTGTACAGAAAACCTTTGCATGAGCCTGGCATCGAACTATCAAAGATTCTATACTAAGATGAAGTTCTCACTGCAGGTGAGAGATCCTTTAGCAAAGAATTATACATTGAACTTTATTATTAATAACAGACTGCTCAGCTGACATCTATCTGGTAAATTATAATAGATCAATATTTTTCTCAATACCGTTTTCATTTAAAACCAACACCAGTAAAATCAGTGCAATAATACAATAATCCATTTCACACTGAACAATATTACAAATTTTGGATGATCAAAATGGGATAGGCCGATGAAAATCAGTTAAAAAAAATGTAATTTAATGATGTTTGTCTGAGGAAATTACAATGTGCTGACTTATTTAAATACAATTTTATGTTTGTCAACATACCACACCGTATACGTTAATGTGCTAATATGCTTTATGATGACGCCATGATTAATTTTTAATACCTATGTTAGTTTCATGAACTTAAAAAAATAGAAAGGTATTTTCGAGTGAATTTGTTGGAACCGCACCCTTATCATCATCATCATCATCATCATCACTTACTCATCGTGCCAGTGGCACATAAGGTCTTCAGCTTGCGTCGCCAACCTGGTCGATCCTGTGCCGCAGTCCTCATTTCCGACCAGCTCGCCCATCCCATCTGTTTTCTCTCTTGTTCTATTAGTCTCCTCCAAGTTAGCATGGGTCGACCCCGAGATCTTTTTCCCTCGGGCGCCTAAGTAAGTGCCACAGCGGGGATGTTATGCTGTGGCAGTCTTAAGACATGTCCAGTCCATTTCAATCTACGGTTTTTTATTTCCATCTCTATTGCTTTCTGTCCAGTATATTGCTTTCTGTCCAGTGAAACGGGCCCTCGTCTTATAAAAAGCAATTGACCGTCCGCGGTCTTAAAAAGGTTGCGAAGCACCGGTATAGAGAATGGACGTACGGAAAAGTCAAAAATTAAACTCTAAATTTTACTTATAAGAAAAAATGAATTCGGTGATTTTTTTCGCCGCTCTTTTATTTGTGACCTTACTGAATCATGCTTATTGTCGTTCATTCTTTTCATTTTCCTTATATATATAATGTGTAAGGAAAATATTGTGGCGGGATTGAAAATTCGAATTCGAGTTTTCGACGTGAAAGAACCTTTCAAGCATCCCTGATCACGAATAGAATATTTTTGAGGTGATGTTTGTCTGTATGCGTGTGTCTGTGTGTGTGAAGGTATGTGTGTGTGTGTCTGTGTGTGTGTGTGGTTGTGTGTGTGTGAAGGTATGTGTGTGTGTGTGTGTGTGTGTGTGTGTGTGTGGTTGTGTGTGTGTGTGTGTGTGTGTGTGTGTGTCAGTGAGTCTGTGGAGACGATATCTCACGAACGAATGGAGCGATTTGAATGAAATTTGGTACAAAAATCACAATCTATGACTACTGGAAGCTTATTGTTTTGAAACACAATCGAATGTTCAGAACCCCCCTAAATTTTCGAGTGAAATTTTGAAAAAATCAAAACGTTTAATAAAGTTACGCAAGTAGACATTTCTTATGTAATTTTTGCTTAGAAAACGATTGACATAAACTTTAGAACGCTAGCATAAACCGTTCTCGAGATATTGTACATTTTTCAAATAAATTTATCAAAAAATCCCATAAATTGAAAAAAAATATTAACTTCTAAGAAACATGTTCACTTTTCATATGTAATACCATGCGGTAAATTGGGTGGCATTATTCTCGTGGATCTATCTCGCTCCATTCACGAAAAAGGATACTTTAAGTTACATTTGTATTTGAAAGCCAATAATCATTTATCCGCTGTTAGAATAACTTATTTCTCCATTCATAACGCTTGGCGAGATTTTGGCTACGAATTTAGCGGAATGTTGCCAACTTGACGACATTTTTAAATGTTGCTAAGTTAACGAAAATCTCGCCAAATGAATAAAAATGACGCTTAATTGAAGAAAGTTCAATATCTTGGAAAGAATATAAGTATCTACTGTAAGAATAACATTTTTTTAACTGTAAAAGTAGTAAATTCATTGCATTATATAAGGAAAGTTATGTGCTGCCAACATCAGATTTGTTTAAGTAGATACTAAGAAACAATTTCTTAGAATACAGAAAGAATGAAATGAGGATCAGAATCGATCAAAATGAGTTTATTGGGTTGGAATTTCCAAAAGATGTTTTCAGATGAATCGTTGATCCGACAGGTAGAGTGTGTATGAAGTTGATCAACAAGTAGAATGTGTTGCGAAGAATCATTCAAAATACGTGTTTCCGAAATCTCTTCAGATTTTGATTCCACTTCTAACCGTAGAGTTACGCTTCAAATGCCGAAATCGTTTGCTGACTTTTCTTCGAATCAAACTATTGAAAATATTTTGCATGAATGATTGATTTTTAGATAAAAATTGATTTTTTGACTTTGAGATTAAAAATCTGAGAACTTTTAAAAATACGGCAAGATCGAAGATTAAATAATGTTTTACATACCGCAATTTCCATGTTGAGATAACTATAAAACATTTTTATGCTTCAATTTGATGTTTTGATATTCGAAACTTTTATTAAGCGTGTAGGCATACACTTAGTGACCGCTCGCCATTAGTCCTGGAGAAGCGTGGGCGGAAATGGCTACTCTTATGCTCTCTGTTGCAAAAAAGAACATGGACTCATAAGAAATTGAGCTGCAGGCGAGAAACTCGGTATGTATGCATGTATCGTTTGAGGAAACTTGCAATTGATTAGAATGTGTGTGCAAAAAACAAAAAAATTAAAGCGCAGCAAAAAGATGACATTTTAATAAGTGGTAAATCTCCCCCTGCAGTTATACAAGATAATATTCGGTGCGGCATTGAATCCATTAAGGTGCTTATGTCCCTCAACGGAAGATTCTGCCACAGACGCTGCAACGGGTCACCTCATTCAATGATATTTTGAGAAGGCTGCAATTGCCGTCCCAGTATGTCCCAGATGTGTTCTATTGGTGATAGGTCTTGGGACCTGGATAGTCATAGGAGGGTATAAAATCCTCGAAAACATTGTTGAAAAAGTGGTGCAGTATAGGGTCGAGCGTTGTCCTGTTAGTAAACGGAACCCGAGCGACTTGACTACATAGGCGTTCTGCTTATGGAATTATTCCGGCTATAGAATATCGCCGACGCACAAGCGAGTCATGATTGACTTGCAACACAATTAGAGGAGATGGCTGTCCCACAAAATAGCTCCCCAGACCGTGTCACATGTGATGGCAGTGTGTGGATGAATAGCAAATGAGGGATCGGAAAGCTGGCTATTCCTCCTCCACACGTACGAGGCGGTCATCAGCACTGAAAAAGAAACGGATTCGTCGCTAAAGACAGCATGCCTCCCATCGGACGCTGTCCAAGCTAACCGAGTTCGACACCAATCCAGAGAACTCTAGATTGGTATTGTTGGCAACCTATGCTGACGGGTCAGTGGTAGGCGACTTAATGGATGTCGACATCTAATTTCGCCTTCTGCCAGTCGTCTCCGAATAGTATCCTTTGATATAGGATGCAAGAAGAATGGCAAATGCCTTGAAAGCATCGGTCGTTTAAAATGCTGCACGATACGTCGTTCTCAGTTGCGTTGCATGAGCCCTATAATATTATTGGTAGTGATAGTTTGATCATTTGCATAACTGTTTAAACGACATTTGAATACCGAGTTTCAGGGCTTTATCTCAATTTTTGTGGGTACATACAGTTGCACTTCGAAAATAAGAGCTTGCCATTTCGTTCCAATAGCTCAATGGTAGAGCGCCGGCTGGCAAGTTCGGAGAACCAGGGTTCGATTCCCGGATGGGGCAGCAAGGTTCATTACAATGGCGCCAGAACAAATCAACTCTGTAGGTTAGTGTAAATTTGTCGGAGGTCTGATAGTGACCCTAGTACGACTAGCACGGATTCAGTGAACTCTGGAAGTTTAAACGCCGATTTCAAATTGAGAGGTTAACGACCACGTAGAATACTGACCTGGGTAAACATAGTAGTGGCAGGAGACTAACCTGAAATAAAAATAACAGCAGGTAGTCAGTCAGATTGTCAGTTGCCCGCCAATCTGACATTAGAAGGTGGAGAATACAGAGTCCACTTCGAAAATAAGAGCTTGACATTTCGTTCAAATAGCTGAAAGGTAGATGAGCATCGGCTGGCCAGTTCGGAGTCTAGGGTTCGATTCCCGGTTGGGGCAGCAAGGTTCTTTACACAGTTTTTTTGCAACAGAGTGTATTCCCAAATACATATAATTGCGTAATGTATTCTTTCAAAAACACATCGGCGGACACAAAACTTGTTTACGCAGGATCCAATCATCTGTTTCGCTTCTACATGTTCTTTGAAAGTATTTTTATCTTATCCTCTTGAAAACATCGATAGCATCAAACCATTGCGTTGTAGGTATGAGGTAAAAAAAATATCGTACGTCTGGGGGAAATGGGAAAACTGCTCTTTCTGATATAAGTTCTGTAAGACGTTGCAGCGTGTTCATTGATCAACGTTATAGGGGAGGAGTTTTCAAATAACAGACTTTTCCGAAGTAATCTTTTTATGAACTGATATGTTCGAAATGGTACTTGAAAACACTGCAGCTGGTTTATATCAATGATATACCTAGAGTCCAAAATTCCAATCAACATTCAGATTAAATAACTAGCAGTATGCCCGTTTTTCGTACGTAATATATATTATATAAAAAAAACCCTTAAAATTCACAGTCATGTACAAATTCCTATAATATTCTAGATGTTATTGTTATTCAAATCATTCAATTAAAATATTGAAATTTGTGTTCCTAAAAAGAAGTTTAAGAATCTCTGTTTTTGTTATACAAAATGATCGGCAGATCTGAAGAATAAAACAGCCTGGTCCCGTTTGTAAATAAATTTACAAAAAACATGAAATTGAATGAATATATGCTAAAATAAAAGCCGTAAACTTGTATGGGGAGATATACCCGTGTATTAGTAAAAATTGACCAGTGCTACAATATATGAATTTGAAAAATCTGTTGAAAAAAATTTGAATGGAAAAAATGAATCCTGGTATGAGAAAGTCGAGTTGAGTCCAGTTGTTTTTTGTAAAAATGGCGAAACGTTTTCACCGCTGTAAAACGCGTTGATACAAAGTAAATTGTTGTGACGTTTCTATGAGAAATAACGCCCACTGATAAACCACGGAGATGTGAAAAATTCAGTAAAGTCTTTTAAGTATTTTCTTCTGGAGGAGAAAGTTGAGTTTTGAAAATCGAATGCTTGGTGGTTGGTCATCACTTTTGTCATCCGACGTATGGATCGCATCATATTCGCCTCCATGCGTTGTGCTTTTGCCGTAAAATAAAAATGGCTCTGAGCGTGTGCTGTGGAATTCTTTTCGAGGGATCGTTGATGTCATTCATCTCTTTTAGGGTTGTCTTATCTTCAGAGAGGGAGTTTTATTATGAGTTAGAGTGCGGATGTCAGTATTATTTTTGAAGAATGGATCCGTGTTTGAGCAGGGTGGGAAATCACTTTTACAGAACATATTCTTTAAATGGGTGAAGCGTATTATTTTTCCACCATGTATGGTATTTGCATACGCAGAATTTTCATGGAAGTTTGGAAGACTTACTTTACACGTTATGTGGGGACGAGTACTTGAGACTGTGATAGACAGGGAAATAAACTCTCTTAAAATTTAAAACAAAATTAGGTTGCACCTTTTTTTAATAAGTTTTACTTTTTAAACTGTATATGGCTCTTGCATGAGAAAATAATCCCCTTGATTAAAAATAGACTCCGTTATAGTATCGGCCACTGGACGGAACCTACGTTGCAAATTTTCAGCCACTTAGGTCCCAGTAGAGTTTCTGAGCTGTATAATAAAAGTTTTATCCCCTCCTCCCTCCTATTTTATACGCCCCCGGGATGGAAATCAAAATCTCCGCTAGGTTAGAATCCGTCCAGCGGTCAATACTATAATTGTGCAAAATTTCAGTCTTTTAAATCATCTGGAAGCTTCTAGGGAAAAATATTTTTAGTGTAATTCCTCCATTTTCTTCATTCCAGAAAAATACATTGAAAAACCATATCCTTTAAAATCTATTCCGTCGCCGATATCATACATGTGCCCCGATTCAGTCTTCTGGGTCACCGGCGGATGGGGCTTCTGGAAAAACATAAATACGTTAAATAATTATTATATAAATACACTGGAGAGCTCTAATTAAAAATAACGGTAAAGGATGCCTTAAATTGACGTAACTTGAGAGCCATTATATTTTGTCCCCCCCCCCTAAAAATAAATTATTTGGATGAATATAAATAACAAAAAGTCTGATGTCAGCAGCACATGACTTTTCTTATATAATACAATGAATTTACTACTTTTACAGTAAAAAAAATAGGTTATTCTTATAGTAAATACTTATTTTTTTCCAAGCTATTAAATTTTCGTCAATAAGTCGTCATTTTCCATTGATTTAGCGTCATTTTTATTCATTTGGCGAGATTGTCGTTAATTTGGCAACATTTAGAAAGTCGCCAAGTCGGCGATATTCCGCCAAATTCGTCGTCAAAATCTCGTCAAGCGTTATGAACGGAGAAATAAGCTATTCTTATAGCAAATAAATGACTATTGGTGTTCAAATACAAAAGTATTAGTCAAAGTATCTTTTCTCAAGAATGGAAAGCGCTACGAGATCCACGAGAATGATGTTACCCAATTTATCGTATGATATTACATATGAAAGTGAACATGTTTCTCAACTAAATACGTTAAATAATTATTAAGTAAATACACTGGAGAGCTCTAGTTAAAAATAACGGTAAAGGAAGCCTTAAATTGACGTAACTTGAGAGCCATTATATTTTGTCCCCCCCCCCCCAGAAAAATAAATTATTTGGATGAATATAAATAAAAAAAATCTGATGTGGGCAGCACATGACTTTCCTTATATAATACAATGAATTTACTACTTTTACAGTAAAAAAAATAGGTTATTCTTATAGTAGACACTTATATCATTTCCAAGATATTGAATTTTCTTCAATTAGTAGTCATTTTCATTGATTGAGCGTCATTTTTATACATTTGGCGAGATTTTCGTTAATTTGGCAACATTTAAAAAGTCGCCAAGTTGGCGATATCCCGCCAAATTCGTCGCCAAAATCACGCCAAGGGTTATGAATGGAGAAATAAGTTATTCATACAGCAGATAAATGACTATTGACGTTCAAATACAAAAGTATTACTCAAAATATATTTTCTCATGAATGGAACGAGTTAGATCCACGAGGATGATGTCACCAAACTTATCGCATGATATTACATATGAAAAGTGAACATGTTTCTTAACAGCTAATATTTTTTTTATTTCATGGGATTTTTTGATAAATTTATTTGAAAAATATGCAATATCTCGAGAACAGTTCATGCTAGCGTTCTAAAGTTTATGTCAATCGTTTTCTAAGGAAAAAATACATAAGAAATGTCTATTTTTGTAACTTTATTAAAAGTTTTGATTTTTTGATGATTTTTTCAAAATTTCACTCGAAAATTTAGGGGGGTTCTGAACATTCGATTGTGTTTTAAAACAATAAGCTTCCAGTAGTCATAGATTGTGATTTTTGTACCAAATTTCATTCAAATCGCTCCATTCGTTCGTGAGATATCGTCTCCACAGACTCACTGACACATACACACGCACACACACATATACTTTCACACACACACACACATATACTTTCACACACACACACACATATACTTTTACACACACACACACAGCGGGCGCGGTAGCTCAGTGGTTAGAGCGCGGGAATTGCACTCGGTAGGCCCGGGTTCGATTCCCGCCACTGCCCAAACTGCCGCCGTGTTCACTCGGAGTACGATCACGTTAAACATGTGGGTTCGTAAGTCCTTCCGAGAGGTTGATGGTAGGGGAAGGTACGGTCCCTGTGCATACCTCCCCCACTGGGTTCCGGTCTGAATTGTGTGGCACTTCCCGGCCGTCCAAACAGTTACGTTACACTTTCTGGTAGGTCGGATGGGCTGGGTCTCAACAACAACAACAACACACACACACACACACACATATATATATATATATATATATATATATACTTTCACACACACACACATACTTTCACACACACACACAGACATCACCTCAAAAATGTTCGATTCGTGATCAGGGATGCTTGAAACATGCTCTCCCGTCGAAAACTCAAATTCGAATTCTCAACCCCCGTCACAATACTTTCCTTATACATTATGTATATAAGGAAAGTAATAGATACTTTTGTGAACAAAAAAAACCATTCAATTGCCATATCATTTTTTTTATTTTTTATACGGAAGTATAAAATATAGTTTCCCGAAATAAATTTGTCATAATAGATTATCATAAATTATTCCTTTACCTTTTAGACTTCCACAACTTTCAGCAGAAAACAAATAATAGAATACAGCAACTCATCTTCCAAGACAATTTTTTTACTTTCCTTATATACATAGCATAATGTATAAGGAAAGTATTATGACGGGGTCGAAAATTCGGATTCGAGTTTTCGACGGGAGAGCACGTTTCAAGCATCCCTGAACACGAATCAAACGTTTTTGAGATTATGTCTCTGTCTGTGTGTGTGTGTGTGTGTGTGTGTGTGTGTGTGTGTGTGTGTGTGTGTGTGTGTGTGTGTGTTTGTGCGTGTGTCAGTGAGTCTGTGGAGACAATATCTGGCGAACGAATGAAGCGATTCGAAAAAAATTTGGTACAAAAATTTCAATCCAGGAATACTGGAAGTCTATTGTTTTTAAAAGCAATCGAATGTTCAGAACCCCCTAAATTTTCAAGTGAAATTTTAAAAAATCACCAAAAATCAAATACCTTTAATAAAGTTACGTAAATAGTCATTTCTTGTGTAATTTTTCATTAGAAAACGATTGACATAAATTTGATAACGCTAGCATGAACCGTTCTCGAGATATTGCACATTTTTCAAATAAATTTATCAAAAAATCACATAAAATAAAGAAAAAATTTAACTATTGTGAAATTTGTTCACTTTCCATATGTAATATCATGCAATAAATTTGGTGACATCATCATTCTCTTGGATCTAGCTCGTTCCATTCATGAGAAAAGAGACTTTGGGTAAATACTTTTGTATTTGGAAGCCAATAGTCATTTATCCGTTATAAGGATAACTTATTTCTCCGTCCATAACGCTTGGCGAGATTTTGTCGACAAATATGGCGGAATATCGCCAACTTGGCGATTTTTTAATGTTGCTAAATTCACGAAATGTCGCCAAATTGGTAAAAATGACACTAAATCAATGAAAATGACAACTAATTGATGAAAGTTCAATATCTTGGAAACGACCATAGGAGTAGCTTATAAGAATAACCCATTTCTCCGTCGGTAACGCTTGGCGAGAAATTTAGAGGGACGTTGCCAACTTGGTGACTATTTTAAACCATTTTTTATGACAAAAATTTCGGCAAATTGATAAAAATGACGCCAAATGGAAAGTAATGCTTCGCAAATTCTGATTTCCGTCATATGACGGACATTCCTTCTAGTATATAAGAAATGCTTTTCTCCCGTTTGTCTGTAACACTTGGTAATGAATTTGGCGAACTTGGTGATATATCGCCACTGATTGACAAAAATATCGCCAAAATTGCAAAATTGACTCTAAATTAATGAAAATGATGCCTAATTGATGAATTATTAAAACATGTTAATATATGGACTCTATCGCTTATTGAGGATGCTTTCCATATTAAGTATTGTTTATTTAGAGTTGCGTGAAATATAAGTTAATTGGGTATTTTGAAATAGTTTTACATGTTGTCATCCGGAAAATCGATAAAACACGATTCAACGATAAAAACACGATACCGTGGATCCTAAAAATTATTTTTGTGCTGTAAAAGGAGTTAATTCATTGTATTATAAAAGAAAAGACATAGGCTGCCCACGATAGATTTTTTTTATATATTTCCAGATTTCAGATGTTTCACATTTACAAATTCTTAGTTTCTGAAACCTAAGATCATTTTAAATAGAAGGGTTAAGCCTTAAAAAACTTAAAAATTATATATATATATATATATATATATATATATATATATATATAGCTTGAAAATCCAATTATAGAATAAAGAGAAGTTGTAACTCAAAAACCCTAGCTTTAAAATATGCCTACATAATAGAAAAAGTATTAAATAAAGAATCATCAATCAAATGAAACATAAAATGCAAATTCCTAGTCATCAAGCTGAAGATAATCAACAAATATCAATGGAATGGAATCGATAATTGAAAATGAAATAAAATCCAAGCATTAAAGCTATACACGTGGATAAACACTAGGCTTATATAAATGAATTGTTCATTTTGAAAAACTCTTCTTCAAGTCCAAGTATATAATCAAAATGAACGCAAAATGTATGTTTCTGTATTAGAGATAGATTATATCTATAAGAAATGTATTAGAGATAGATTATATCTATAAACTCTAATAACTTGGACTACATACATAAAGATTGAAAAATTAAAAAGGAAACAAGAATAACTGAAAAAGACTCCGCATGTGTCCCAACATTGGAGCCCAAAATGAAGAGACGAGTGTTGCCACTCGCCAAAGGATAAAAGTAGAAAACTTCTGTTGTCAATCTTGAGAAATATACAGTAATGCGAAAAGGCCATAAAACGTGATATTCTACTGTAAGACCTACAAAATAATGGGAGATATAATACTCGTGTAATCGAAAACAGTGAGGCTAATGTTTAAGGGGATGTAAATACAATGTAATGTATATTCAAGAGAATGTTGATGTCTGGCTAATATAAGATACTAAGAAGAGAATTCAAGAATATTCAGCTATTCCAAACTTTTTAACTATACCATTTACTAAATATGCTGGATATTTATATAATTTTCTGGTAATTTTTAGATTATTTATATGCATAGCATGAAATTTTTTATCTGATAATCTATAAATTCTAAAAAGTTGATTAAATATAATATTTCTAAACAATTGAATCGAGTTGCAGGAATTAAATGGTAATATTTTATTAATGTTAAAATTAAAATAGTCTTTTTAACACTTTACAACACAGTTGGAAAGTGCTTATGACTTTGTTCATTCTGTCTGTCTATCTGTCCGTTAGCACGATAACTGCCGTAAAAATGACTTTATCAAAATGGAATTTTAGTAAGTTGTTGAGACGGTCTGTGGGACGTAGGGAATATAAATGAATAATATCACCCAATTAGTTTTGGATTGAACCCGGGTTGAAAAAATGAAATACATTAAACCCTATGGGACTTAATTTTTCAAACATTTTTTAAGCGGATTTAAAATTCACAAATTGCTTCGAAAGTTTTAGAAAATATTCTAATTATGCCATAAAATATATAAAAAAATTTCAGCAAAATATATTCAATAGTTTTTTTAAATAAAAATTAAAATAATAATTGCACCTTTTATATGAAGCGATCCCGTGACCATTATATAAAGAGATCACGTAACCCACTTCAAAATAAAATAGGGCATCCATCTTGTGTCAAAATCGTGATTTTTAAAGTTCTTTTTAATTCATATTAAGTGTTGTATCCGTCCTAAAACTGCTTTATTTTTGCTTAAATTCTGTGCATCTACATACTGAAACAAAGCAATTACAATATATTTGAGTTTAAAATATCATCCAACTTTGATTATTTCTACAGCGAAGTCTAAGTTTCACTTATAGAGAATGCAAATACCAAAGGATGTAGAATGAGTTGTATAAGAATTGTTGCATTTCTTTAACGCAAAATTATTTAGCTCATGGAGTCTGCAATATAGCTGATATGAATGAAATATTCATTGATTTTACACAGAGAAGGACGATTTTTTCGATAAAGTTTTAAGCATACAGTTCGATTACTTGTACTTCCATGGTCTTAAGTTTTAATTAAAATAAATTATTATAGTATTGTGATGAATGAAATGAATGGAAAGAGTTGATGAATGAAATGCTGCTTTTATAGAGGTTGGAATCAACATTGCTGGAATCAATTTATATATATATATATATATATATATATATATATATATAATATGAAAATACCGTGAAATATAATATTATAAAATCATCAGAAATCACACTTAAAAGGCGCAAAGCTGCACTAAAAAGATGATTAAAAATATTTTCAAAAAGAAAAGAGGTATGGACGGAAACAATATACCAAAAGATGTGAGATATTTAATATTAACACACGGCACAACTCCCCCCGGCCATCTTTTGGTATATTGTTTCCATCCATACCTCTTTTCCTTTTTAAAATATATATATATATATATATATATATATATATATATATATATATATATAGTAAGAAAAAATAAGATTGAAAATGGATTAATACAATTAGAAGTTGTGTATTTACGGGGTTGCAGAGCGGTCAAGGGGGATTGCGACCCCTTTTCCTTGTTTAAGCATGCTTTTAATCCCAAGAAACACTCCCAGAAACCACTACACGCCCGAAAAAACAATCAACAGTATGCCAGGGGAAAAAAACGGATTCTCGAAAAGAAGATCTTAAAGTCACAAGAACATATAAAAGCATATAAAATGAAATGAACAAATATGAATAAAATATGAATAAAAATATATTCTAACCATGTATAACGTTTTTAAAAGGATGTTCGTAGATGTGCTACGTCGTTAGAGGTCCATAGAAGAAAACCATGATAAATTCCAGATGTAGAGATAGATAAGCTCATGATTACAGTGTATCTAATTCCAAACGGGTAGAGTTGAGTTGTTGTTGTTGAAACCCAGACCGTCCGACCTACCAGAAAGGTGTAAGGTAACTGTTTGGACGGTCGGGAAGTGCCACCCAATTTAGACCGGAACCCAGTGGGGGAGGCATCCACAGGGACCGTACCCTCCTTTCCCTACTACCACCAAACTCTCGGAAAGATTTGTGGACCTACATATTTAGCATGTCAGTCCTCCGCGTGAACGCGGGGTCAGTTTGGATAGAGTTGGGACTCGAACTCGATTCGTCCGAGTGCCACATGGTGCTATGCGTACAAAGATGAAGTCCTTGGCCATTCTTCCAGCTATTACATCTATTAGAGCACCCTGATACGTGTGACGTATATGAAAAAAGTTGTTGTTATTGTTGTTGAGACCCAGACCGTCCGACCTACCAGAAAGGTGTAAGGTAACTGTTTGGACGGCCGGGAAGTGCCACCCAATTTAGACCGGAACCCAGTGGGGGAGGCATCCACAGGGACCGTACCCGCCTTTCCCTACTACCACCAAACTCTCGGAAAGATTTGTGGACCTACATATTTAGCATGTCAGTCCTCCGCGTGAACGCGGGGTCAGTTTGGATAGAGTTGGGACTCGAACTCGATTCGTCCGAGTGCCACATGGTGCTATGCGTACAAAGATGAAGTCCTTGGCCATTCTTCCAGCTATTACATCTATTAGAGCACCCTGATACGTGTGACGTATATGAAAAAAGTTGTTGTTATTGTTGTTGAGACCCAGACCGTCCGACCTACCAGAAAGGTGTAAGGTAACTGTTTGGACGGCCGGGAAGTGCCACCCAATTTAGACCGGAACCCAGTGGGGGAGGCATCCACAGGGACCGTACCCGCCTTTCCCTACTACCACCAAACTCTCGGAAAGATTTGTGGACCTACATATTTAGCATGTCAGTCCTCCGCGTGAACGCGGGGTCAGTTTGGATAGAGTTGGGACTCGAACTCGATTCGTCCGAGTGCCACATGGTGCTATGCGTACAAAGATGAAGTCCTTGGCCATTCTTCCAGCTATTACATCTATTAGAGCACCCTGATACGTGTGACGTATATGAAAAAAGTTGTTGTTATTGTTGTTGAGACCCAGACCGTCCGACCTACCAGAAAGGTGTAAGGTAACTGTTTGGACGGCCGGGAAGTGCCACCCAATTTAGACCGGAACCCAGTGGGGGAGGCATCCACAGGGACCGTACCCGCCTTTCCCTACTACCACCAAACTCTCGGAAAGATTTGTGGACCTACATATTTAGCATGTCAGTCCTCCGCGTGAACGCGGGGTCAGTTTGGATAGAGTTGGGACTCGAACTCGATTCGTCCGAGTGCCACATGGTGCTATGCGTACAAAGATGAAGTCCTTGGCCATTCTTCCAGCTATTACATCTATTAGAGCACCCTGATACGTGTGACGTATATGAAAAAAGTTGTTGTTATTGTTGTTGAGACCCAGACCGTCCGACCTACCAGAAAGGTGTAAGGTAACTGTTTGGACGGCCGGGAAGTGCCACCCAATTTAGACCGGAACCCAGTGGGGGAGGCATCCACAGGGACCGTACCCGCCTTTCCCTACTACCACCAAACTCTCGGAAAGATTTGTGGACCTACATATTTAGCATGTCAGTCCTCCGCGTGAACGCGGGGTCAGTTTGGATAGAGTTGGGACTCGAACTCGATTCGTCCGAGTGCCACATGGTGCTATGCGTACAAAGATGAAGTCCTTGGCCATTCTTCCAGCTATTACATCTATTAGAGCACCCTGATACGTGTGACGTATATGAAAAAAGTTGTTGTTATTGTTGTTGAGACCCAGACCGTCCGACCTACCAGAAAGGTGTAAGGTAACTGTTTGGACGGCCGGGAAGTGCCACCCAATTTAGACCGGAACCCAGTGGGGGAGGCATCCACAGGGACCGTACCCGCCTTTCCCTACTACCACCAAACTCTCGGAAAGATTTGTGGACCTACATATTTAGCATGTCAGTCCTCCGCGTGAACGCGGGGTCAGTTTGGATAGAGTTGGGACTCGAACTCGATTCGTCCGAGTGCCACATGGTGCTATGCGTACAAAGATGAAGTCCTTGGCCATTCTTCCAGCTATTACATCTATTAGAGCACCCTGATACGTGTGACGTATATGAAAAAAGTTGTTGTTATTGTTGTTGAGACCCAGACCGTCCGACCTACCAGAAAGGTGTAAGGTAACTGTTTGGACGGCCGGGAAGTGCCACCCAATTTAGACCGGAACCCAGTGGGGGAGGCATCCACAGGGACCGTACCCGCCTTTCCCTACTACCACCAAACTCTCGGAAAGATTTGTGGACCTACATATTTAGCATGTCAGTCCTCCGCGTGAACGCGGGGTCAGTTTGGATAGAGTTGGGACTCGAACTCGATTCGTCCGAGTGCCACATGGTGCTATGCGTACAAAGATGAAGTCCTTGGCCATTCTTCCAGCTATTACATCTATTAGAGCACCCTGATACGTGTGACGTATATGAAAAAAGTTGTTGTTATTGTTGTTGAGACCCAGACCGTCCGACCTACCAGAAAGGTGTAAGGTAACTGTTTGGACGGCCGGGAAGTGCCACCCAATTTAGACCGGAACCCAGTGGGGGAGGCATCCACAGGGACCGTACCCGCCTTTCCCTACTACCACCAAACTCTCGGAAAGATTTGTGGACCTACATATTTAGCATGTCAGTCCTCCGCGTGAACGCGGGGTCAGTTTGGATAGAGTTGGGACTCGAACTCGATTCGTCCGAGTGCCACATGGTGCTATGCGTACAAAGATGAAGTCCTTGGCCATTCTTCCAGCTATTACATCTATTAGAGCACCCTGATACGTGTGACGTATATGAAAAAAGTTGTTGTTATTGTTGTTGAGACCCAGACCGTCCGACCTACCAGAAAGGTGTAAGGTAACTGTTTGGACGGCCGGGAAGTGCCACCCAATTTAGACCGGAACCCAGTGGGGGAGGCATCCACAGGGACCGTACCCGCCTTTCCCTACTACCACCAAACTCTCGGAAAGATTTGTGGACCTACATATTTAGCATGTCAGTCCTCCGCGTGAACGCGGGGTCAGTTTGGATAGAGTTGGGACTCGAACTCGATTCGTCCGAGTGCCACATGGTGCTATGCGTACAAAGATGAAGTCCTTGGCCATTCTTCCAGCTATTACATCTATTAGAGCACCCTGATACGTGTGACGTATATGAAAAAAGTTGTTGTTATTGTTGTTGAGACCCAGACCGTCCGACCTACCAGAAAGGTGTAAGGTAACTGTTTGGACGGCCGGAAGTGCCACCCAATTTAGACCGGAACCCAGTGGGGGAGGCATCCACAGGGACCGTACCCGCCTTTCCCTACTACCACCAAACTCTCGGAAAGATTTGTGGACCTACATATTTAGCATGTCAGTCCTCCGCGTGAACGCGGGGTCAGTTTGGATAGAGTTGGGACTCGAACTCGATTCGTCCGAGTGCCACATGGTGCTATGCGTACAAAGATGAAGTCCTTGGCCATTCTTCCAGCTATTACATCTATTAGAGCACCCTGATACGTGTGACGTATATGAAAAAAGTTGTTGTTATTGTTGTTGAGACCCAGACCGTCCGACCTACCAGAAAGGTGTAAGGTAACTGTTTGGACGGCCGGGAAGTGCCACCCAATTTAGACCGGAACCCAGTGGGGGAGGCATCCACAGGGACCGTACCCGCCTTTCCCTACTACCACCAAACTCTCGGAAAGATTTTTGGACCTACATATTTAGCATGTCAGTCCTCCGCGTGAACGCGGGGTCAGTTTGGATAGAGTTGGGACTCGAACTCGATTCGTCCGAGTGCCACATGGTGCTATGCGTACAAAGATGAAGTCCTTGGCCATTCTTCCAGCTATTACATCTATTAGAGCACCCTGATACGTGTGACGTATATGAAAAAAGTTGTTGTTATTGTTGTTGAGACCCAGACCGTCCGACCTACCAGAAAGGTGTAAGGTAACTGTTTGGACGGCCGGGAAGTGCCACCCAATTTAGACCGGAACCCAGTGGGGGAGGCATCCACAGGGACCGTACCCGCCTTTCCCTACTACCACCAAACTCTCGGAAAGATTTGTGGACCTACATATTTAGCATGTCAGTCCTCCGCGTGAACGCGGGGTCAGTTTGGATAGAGTTGGGACTCGAACTCGATTCGTCCGAGTGCCACATGGTGCTATGCGTACAAAGATGAAGTCCTTGGCCATTCTTCCAGCTATTACATCTATTAGAGCACCCTGATACGTGTGACGTATATGAAAAAAGTTGTTGTTATTGTTGTTGAGACCCAGACCGTCCGACCTACCAGAAAGGTGTAAGGTAACTGTTTGGACGGCTGGGAAGTGCCACCCAATTTAGACCGGAACCCAGTGGGGGAGGCATCCACAGGGACCGTACCCGCCTTTCCCTACTACCACCAAACTCTCGGAAAGATTTGTGGACCTACATATTTAGCATGTCAGTCCTCCGCGTGAACGCGGGGTCAGTTTGGATAGAGTTGGGACTCGAACTCGATTCGTCCGAGTGCCACATGGTGCTATGCGTACAAAGATGAAGTCCTTGGCCATTCTTCCAGCTATTACATCTATTAGAGCACCCTGATACGTGTGACGTATATGAAAAAAGTTGTTGTTATTGTTGTTGAGACCCAGACCGTCCGACCTACCAGAAAGGTGTAAGGTAACTGTTTGGACGGCCGGGAAGTGCCACCCAATTTAGACCGGAACCCAGTGAAGGAGGCATCCACAGGGACCGTACCCGCCTTTCCCTACTACCACCAAACTCTCGGAAAGATTTGTGGACCTACATATTTAGCATGTCAGTCCTCCGCGTGAACGCGGGGTCAGTTTGGATAGAGTTGGGACTCGAACTCGATTCGTCCGAGTGCCACATGGTGCTATGCGTACAAAGATGAAGTCCTTGGCCATTCTTCCAGCTATTACATCTATTAGAGCACCCTGATACGTGTGACGTATATGAAAAAAGTTGTTGTTATTGTTGTTGAGACCCAGACCGTCCGACCTACCAGAAAGGTGTAAGGTAACTGTTTGGACGGCCGGGAAGTGCCACCCAATTTAGACCGGAACCCAGTGAAGGAGGCATCCACAGGGACCGTACCCGCCTTTCCCTACTACCACCAAACTCTCGGAAAGATTTGTGGACCTACATATTTAGCATGTCAGTCCTCCGCGTGAACGCGGGGTCAGTTTGGATAGAGTTGGGACTCGAACTCGATTCGTCCGAGTGCCACATGGTGCTATGCGTACAAAGATGAAGTCCTTGGCCATTCTTCCAGCTATTACATCTATTAGAGCACCCTGATACGTGTGACGTATATGAAAAAAGTTGTTGTTATTGTTGTTGAGACCCAGACCGTCCGACCTACCAGAAAGGTGTAAGGTAACTGTTTGGACGGCCGGGAAGTGCCACCCAATTTAGACCGGAACCCAGTGGGGGAGGCATCCACAGGGACCGTACCCGCCTTTCCCTACTACCACCAAACTCTCGGAAAGATTTGTGGACCTACATATTTAGCATGTCAGTCCTCCGCGTGAACGCGGGGTCAGTTTGGATAGAGTTGGGACTCGAACTCGATTCGTCCGAGTGCCACATGGTGCTATGCGTACAAAGATGAAGTCCTTGGCCATTCTTCCAGCTATTACATCTATTAGAGCACCCTGATACGTGTGACGTATATGAAAAAAGTTGTTGTTATTGTTGTTGAGACCCAGACCGTCCGACCTACCAGAAAGGTGTAAGGTAACTGTTTGGACGGCCGGGAAGTGCCACCCAATTTAGACCGGAACCCAGTGGGGGAGGCATCCACAGGGACCGTACCCGCCTTTCCCTACTACCACCAAACTCTCGGAAAGATTTGTGGACCTACATATTTAGCATGTCAGTCCTCCGCGTGAACGCGGGGTCAGTTTGGATAGAGTTGGGACTCGAACTCGATTCGTCCGAGTGCCACATGGTGCTATGCGTACAAAGATGAAGTCCTTGGCCATTCTTCCAGCTATTACATCTATTAGAGCACCCTGATACGTGTGACGTATATGAAAAAAGTTGTTGTTATTGTTGTTGAGACCCAGACCGTCCGACCTACCAGAAAGGTGTAAGGTAACTGTTTGGACGGCCGGGAAGTGCCACCCAATTTAGACCGGAACCCAGTGGGGGAGGCATCCACAGGGACCGTACCCGCCTTTCCCTACTACCACCAAACTCTCGGAAAGATTTGTGGACCTACATATTTAGCATGTCAGTCCTCCGCGTGAACGCGGGGTCAGTTTGGATAGAGTTGGGACTCGAACTCGATTCGTCCGAGTGCCACATGGTGCTATGCGTACAAAGATGAAGTCCTTGGCCATTCTTCCAGCTATTACATCTATTAGAGCACCCTGATACGTGTGACGTATATGAAAAAAGTTGTTGTTATTGTTGTTGAGACCCAGACCGTCCGACCTACCAGAAAGGTGTAAGGTAACTGTTTGGACGGCCGGGAAGTGCCACCCAATTTAGACCGGAACCCAGTGGGGGAGGCATCCACAGGGACCGTACCCGCCTTTCCCTACTACCACCAAACTCTCGGAAAGATTTGTGGACCTACATATTTAGCATGTCAGTCCTCCGCGTGAACGCGGGGTCAGTTTGGATAGAGTTGGGACTCGAACTCGATTCGTCCGAGTGCCACATGGTGCTATGCGTACAAAGATGAAGTCCTTGGCCATTCTTCCAGCTATTACATCTATTAGAGCACCCTGATACGTGTGACGTATATGAAAAAAGTTGTTGTTATTGTTGTTGAGACCCAGACCGTCCGACCTACCAGAAAGGTGTAAGGTAACTGTTTGGACGGCCGGGAAGTGCCACCCAATTTAGACCGGAACCCAGTGGGGGAGGCATCCACAGGGACCGTACCCGCCTTTCCCTACTACCACCAAACTCTCGGAAAGATTTGTGGACCTACATATTTAGCATGTCAGTCCTCCGCGTAAACGCGGGGTCAGTTTGGATAGAGTTGGGACTCGAACTCGATTCGTCCGAGTGCCACATGGTGCTATGCGTACAAAGATGAAGTCCTTGGCCATTCTTCCAGCTATTACATCTATTAGAGCACCCTGATACGTGTGACGTATATGAAAAAAGTTGTTGTTATTGTTGTTGAGACCCAGACCGTCCGACCTACCAGAAAGGTGTAAGGTAACTGTTTGGACGGCCGGGAAGTGCCACCCAATTTAGACCGGAACCCAGTGGGGGAGGCATCCACAGGGACCGTACCCGCCTTTCCCTACTACCACCAAACTCTCGGAAAGATTTGTGGACCTACATATTTAGCATGTCAGTCCTCCGCGTGAACGCGGGGTCAGTTTGGATAGAGTTGGGACTCGAACTCGATTCGTCCGAGTGCCACATGGTGCTATGCGTACAAAGATGAAGTCCTTGGCCATTCTTCCAGCTATTACATCTATTAGAGCACCCTGATACGTGTGACGTATATGAAAAAAGTTGTTGTTATTGTTGTTGAGACCCAGACCGTCCGACCTACCAGAAAGGTGTAAGGTAACTGTTTGGACGGCCGGGAAGTGCCACCCAAATTAGACCGGAACCCAGTGGGGGAGGCATCCACAGGGACCGTACCCGCCTTTCCCTACTACCACCAAACTCTCGGAAAGATTTGTGGACCTACATATTTAGCATGTCAGTCCTCCGCGTGAACGCGGGGTCAGTTTGGATAGAGTTGGGACTCGAACTCGATTCGTCCGAGTGCCACATGGTGCTATGCGTACAAAGATGAAGTCCTTGGCCATTCTTCCAGCTATTACATCTATTAGAGCACCCTGATACGTGTGACGTATATGAAAAAAGTTGTTGTTATTGTTGTTGAGACCCAGACCGTCCGACCTACCAGAAAGGTGTAAGGTAACTGTTTGGACGGCCGGGAAGTGCCACCCAAATTAGACCGGAACCCAGTGGGGGAGGCATCCACAGGGACCGTACCCGCCTTTCCCTACTACCCCCAAACTCTCGGAAAGATTTGTGGACCTACATATTTAGCATGTCAGTCCTCCGCGTGAACGCGGGGTCAGTTTGGATAGAGTTGGGACTCGAACTCGATTCGTCCGAGTGCCACATGGTGCTATGCGTACAAAGATGAAGTCCTTGGCCATTCTTCCAGCTATTACATCTATTAGAGCACCCTGATACGTGTGACGTATATGAAAAAAGTTGTTGTTATTGTTGTTGAGACCCAGACCGTCCGACCTACCAGAAAGGTGTAAGGTAACTGTTTGGACGGCCGGGAAGTGCCACCCAATTTAGACCGGAACCCAGTGGGGGAGGCATCCACAGGGACCGTACCCGCCTTTCCCTACTACCACCAAACTCTCGGAAAGATTTGTGGACCTACATATTTAGCATGTCAGTCCTCCGCGTGAACGCGGGGTCAGTTTGGATAGAGTTGGGACTCGAACTCGATTCGTCCGAGTGCCACATGGTGCTATGCGTACAAAGATGAAGTCCTTGGCCATTCTTCCAGCTATTACATCTATTAGAGCACCCTGATACGTGTGACGTATATGAAAAAAGTTGTTGTTATTGTTGTTGAGACCCAGACCGTCCGACCTACCAGAAAGGTGTAAGGTAACTGTTTGGACGGCCGGGAAGTGCCACCCAATTTAGACCGGAACCCAGTGGGGGAGGCATCCACAGGGACCGTACCCGCCTTTCCCTACTACCACCAAACTCTCGGAAAGATTTGTGGACCTACATATTTAGCATGTCAGTCCTCCGCGTGAACGCGGGGTCAGTTTGGATAGAGTTGGGACTCGAACTCGATTCGTCCGAGTGCCACATGGTGCTATGCGTACAAAGATGAAGTCCTTGGCCATTCTTCCAGCTATTACATCTATTAGAGCACCCTGATACGTGTGACGTATATGAAAAAAGTTGTTGTTATTGTTGTTGAGACCCAGACCGTCCGACCTACCAGAAAGGTGTAAGGTAACTGTTTGGACGGCCGGGAAGTGCCACCCAATTTAGACCGGAACCCAGTGAAGGAGGCATCCACAGGGACCGTACCCGCCTTTCCCTACTACCACCAAACTCTCGGAAAGATTTGTGGACCTACATATTTAGCATGTCAGTCCTCCGCGTGAACGCGGGGTCAGTTTGGATAGAGTTGGGACTCGAACTCGATTCGTCCGAGTGCCACATGGTGCTATGCGTACAAAGATGAAGTCCTTGGCCATTCTTCCAGCTATTACATCTATTAGAGCACCCTGATACGTGTGACGTATATGAAAAAAGTTGTTGTTATTGTTGTTGAGACCCAGACCGTCCGACCTACCAGAAAGGTGTAAGGTAACTGTTTGGACGGCCGGAAAGTGCCACCCAATTTAGACCGGAACCCAGTGGGGGAGGCATCCGCAGGGACCGTACCCGTCTTTCCCTACTACCACCAAACTCTCGGAAAGATTTGTGGACCTACATATTTAGCATGTCAGTCCTCCGCGTGAACGCGGGGTCAGTTTGGATAGAGTTGGGACTCGAACTCGATTCGTCCGAGTGCCACATGGTGCTATGCGTACAAAGATGAAGTCCTTGGCCATTCTTCCAGCTATTACATCTATTAGAGCACCCTGATACGTGTGACGTATATGAAAAAAGTTGTTGTTATTGTTGTTGAGACCCAGACCGTCCGACCTACCAGAAAGGTGTAAGGTAACTGTTTGGACGGCCGGGAAGTGCCACCCAATTTAGACCGGAACCCAGTGAAGGAGGCATCCACAGGGACCGTACCCGCCTTTCCCTACTACCACCAAACTCTCGGAAAGATTTGTGGACCTACATATTTAGCATGTCAGTCCTCCGCGTGAACGCGGGGTCAGTTTGGATAGAGTTGGGACTCGAACTCGATTCGTCCGAGTGCCACATGGTGCTATGCGTACAAAGATGAAGTCCTTGGCCATTCTTCCAGCTATTACATCTATTAGAGCACCCTGATACGTGTGACGTATATGAAAAAAGTTGTTGTTATTGTTGTTGAGACCCAGACCGTCCGACCTACCAGAAAGGTGTAAGGTAACTGTTTGGACGGCCGGGAAGTGCCACCCAATTTAGACCGGAACCCAGTGAAGGAGGCATCCACAGGGACCGTACCCGCCTTTCCCTACTACCACCAAACTCTCGGAAAGATTTGTGGACCTACATATTTAGCATGTCAGTCCTCCGCGTGAACGCGGGGTCAGTTTGGATAGAGTTGGGACTCGAACTCGATTCGTCCGAGTGCCACATGGTGCTATGCGTACAAAGATGAAGTCCTTGGCCATTCTTCCAGCTATTACATCTATTAGAGCACCCTGATACGTGTGACGTATATGAAAAAAGTTGTTGTTATTGTTGTTGAGACCCAGACCGTCCGACCTACCAGAAAGGTGTAAGGTAACTGTTTGGACGGCCGGGAAGTGCCACCCAATTTAGACCGGAACCCAGTGGGGGAGGCATCCACAGGGACCGTACCCGCCTTTCCCTACTACCACCAAACTCTCGGAAAGATTTGTGGACCTACATATTTAGCATGTCAGTCCTCCGCGTGAACGCGGGGTCAGTTTGGATAGAGTTGGGACTCGAACTCGATTCGTCCGAGTGCCACATGGTGCTATGCGTACAAAGATGAAGTCCTTGGCCATTCTTCCAGCTATTACATCTATTAGAGCACCCTGATACGTGTGACGTATATGAAAAAAGTTGTTGTTATTGTTGTTGAGACCCAGACCGTCCGACCTACCAGAAAGGTGTAAGGTAACTGTTTGGACGGCCGGAAAGTGCCACCCAATTTAGACCGGAACCCAGTGAAGGAGGCATCCACAGGGACCGTACCCGCCTTTCCCTACTACCACCAAACTCTCGGAAAGATTTGTGGACCTACATATTTAGCATGTCAGTCCTCCGCGTGAACGCGGGGTCAGTTTGGATAGAGTTGGGACTCGAACTCGATTCGTCCGAGTGCCACATGGTGCTATGCGTACAAAGATGAAGTCCTTGGCCATTCTTCCAGCTATTACATCTATTAGAGCACCCTGATACGTGTGACGTATATGAAAAAAGTTGTTGTTATTGTTGTTGAGACCCAGACCGTCCGACCTACCAGAAAGGTGTAAGGTAACTGTTTGGACGGCCGGGAAGTGCCACCCAATTTAGACCGGAACCCAGTGGGGGAGGCATCCACAGGGACCGTACCCGCCTTTCCCTACTACCACCAAACTCTCGGAAAGATTTGTGGACCTACATATTTAGCATGTCAGTCCTCCGCGTGAACGCGGGGTCAGTTTGGATAGAGTTGGGACTCGAACTCGATTCGTCCGAGTGCCACATGGTGCTATGCGTACAAAGATGAAGTCCTTGGCCATTCTTCCAGCTATTACATCTATTAGAGCACCCTGATACGTGTGACGTATATGAAAAAAGTTGTTGTTATTGTTGTTGAGACCCAGACCGTCCGACCTACCAGAAAGGTGTAAGGTAACTGTTTGGACGGCCGGGAAGTGCCACCCAATTTAGACCGGAACCCAGTGAAGGAGGCATCCACAGGGACCGTACCCGCCTTTCCCTACTACCACCAAACTCTCGGAAAGATTTGTGGACCTACATATTTAGCATGTCAGTCCTCCGCGTGAACGCGGGGTCAGTTTGGATAGAGTTGGGACTCGAACTCGATTCGTCCGAGTGCCACATGGTGCTATGCGTACAAAGATGAAGTCCTTGGCCATTCTTCCAGCTATTACATCTATTAGAGCACCCTGATACGTGTGACGTATATGAAAAAAGTTGTTGTTATTGTTGTTGAGACCCAGACCGTCCGACCTACCAGAAAGGTGTAAGGTAACTGTTTGGACGGCCGGGAAGTGCCACCCAATTTAGACCGGAACCCAGTGAAGGAGGCATCCACAGGGACCGTACCCGCCTTTCCCTACTACCACCAAACTCTCGGAAAGATTTGTGGACCTACATATTTAGCATGTCAGTCCTCCGCGTGAACGCGGGGTCAGTTTGGATAGAGTTGGGACTCGAACTCGATTCGTCCGAGTGCCACATGGTGCTATGCGTACAAAGATGAAGTCCTTGGCCATTCTTCCAGCTATTACATCTATTAGAGCACCCTGATACGTGTGACGTATATGAAAAAAGTTGTTGTTATTGTTGTTGAGACCCAGACCGTCCGACCTACCAGAAAGGTGTAAGGTAACTGTTTGGACGGCCGGGAAGTGCCACCCAATTTAGACCGGAACCCAGTGGGGGAGGCATCCACAGGGACCGTACCCGCCTTTCCCTACTACCACCAAACTCTCGGAAAGATTTGTGGACCTACATATTTAGCATGTCAGTCCTCCGCGTGAACGCGGGGTCAGTTTGGATAGAGTTGGGACTCGAACTCGATTCGTCCGAGTGCCACATGGTGCTATGCGTACAAAGATGAAGTCCTTGGCCATTCTTCCAGCTATTACATCTATTAGAGCACCCTGATACGTGTGACGTATATGAAAAAAGTTGTTGTTATTGTTGTTGAGACCCAGACCGTCCGACCTACCAGAAAGGTGTAAGGTAACTGTTTGGACGGCCGGGAAGTGCCACCCAATTTAGACCGGAACCCAGTGGGGGAGGCATCCACAGGGACCGTACCCGCCTTTCCCTACTACCACCAAACTCTCGGAAAGATTTGTGGACCTACATATTTAGCATGTCAGTCCTCCGCGTGAACGCGGGGTCAGTTTGGATAGAGTTGGGACTCGAACTCGATTCGTCCGAGTGCCACATGGTGCTATGCGTACAAAGATGAAGTCCTTGGCCATTCTTCCAGCTATTACATCTATTAGAGCACCCTGATACGTGTGACGTATATGAAAAAAGTTGTTGTTATTGTTGTTGAGACCCAGACCGTCCGACCTACCAGAAAGGTGTAAGGTAACTGTTTGGACGGCCGGGAAGTGCCACCCAATTTAGACCGGAACCCAGTGAAGGAGGCATCCACAGGGACCGTACCCTCCTTCCCTTACCACCAACCTCTCGGAAGGACTTTCGGACCCACATGTTTAACGTGATCGTACTCCGCATGAACACGGCGGCAGTTCAAAATTAGCATATATTTCCTTACGGTACTTTTTACAATTCTAAAATGTACCGTATTCTCAAGTATTCTCAAATTGTAAAAAGTACCGTAAAGAAATATATGCTAATTTTGATGATTTGCTACAACTCAACTCTACCCGTTTGGAATTAGATACACTGTAACCATGAGCTTATCTATCTCTACATCTGCAATTTATCATGGTTTTCTTCTATGGACTTCTAACGACGTAGCACATCTACGAACATCCTTTTAAAAACGTTATACATGGTTAGAATATATTTTTATTCATATTTTATTCATATTTGTTCATTTCATTTTATATGCTTTTATATGTTCTTGTGACTTTAAGATCTTCTTTTCGGGATTCCGTTTTTTTCCCCTGGCATACTGTTGATTGTTGTTTCGGGCGTGTAGTGGTTTCTGGGAGTGTTTCCTGGGATTAAAAGCATGCTTAAACCAGGAAAAGGGGTCGCAATCCCCCTTCACCGCTCTACAACCCCGTTAACACACAACTTCTAATTGTATTAATCCATTTTCAATCTCATTTTTTCTTACTGTACTTTGAGGCTTAGATAGAGCAGCAAATGCGCCTTACTATTCCTTGGATTTTATATTTTATATTTCATTTTGATTGTACTTGAGAAATATATATTTATATATATATATATATATATATATATATATATAATTGAAGATTTTTATGATTACATGTAATATATATATACCCGAGAAATACCAAAGAAAATTGCTTGTAAACTGAAGGTAAAGGTAAAAAAAATTGCAAATCAGAAGCCAAGTGTAGCACGATGAGCTGGGCAAGAAGTTTGAAAATTGAATAAATGGAATCTAGTGAATATAAAAGAAATAAAATGAATATGAAAGGCATTTCTGAAACCATGTACGTTATCAAGGGCCATACATGTTTCATTAATGCTGATTCTACGTTTCTGTTTACACAACTGTAAAATGTATTACAGGGTTTCGACTCGTTTGTACATACGCTGTGCATTTTCCAGGTATTCATTTTTTCCACGTGTATAGCGATATAGCTTGTTTTATTAAGTTTTTCTTTTTTCGTTTCCATACCTTTGAATTTTGTTGATTTTCTGTAACTTGATATATATATATATATATATTTATATATATAAAATTTCTAGAAGTATTTCTTTATATTACGTTTAAAAACAATATAGATAGACAAGAAAAATCAATCGTGCATAAAGCATTGATTATGAAACACTTTCCAACTCTACTTTATTCAAACATCTCTAAAATGCGATACATTCAGCGGTAATATTTTTAAAATTATCACAATACTGCAATAATTAATAATATTTGAAAATTTAAAACATCATCAAAAAAATAAACATGATTCAAATGACGTCATCGGAATATAAATCGCCTGGCTCTCTGTGCAAAAGCAGTAAATATTTTATTCATACATTTTTATTTCATTCATCACAGTACTACAAAAATCTGATGTGGGCAACACATGGTTTTTCTTATATAATACTATGAATTTAAAACTTTTACAGTAAAAAAAATAGGTTATTCCTATAGTAGATACTTATATTCTTTCCAAGATATTGAATTTTCATCAATTAGTCGTCATTTTCATTGATTTAACGTCATTTTTATCCATTTGGCGAGATTTTCTTTAATTTGGCAATATTTAAAAAAGTCGCCCAGTTGGCGACATTCCGCCAAATTCATCGCATAAATCTCGCCAAGCGTTATGGACCGAAAAATAAGTTATTCTTATAGCAGATAAATAACTATTGGCTTTCAAATGCAAAAGTATTACTCAAAGTATCTTTTCTCGTGAATGGAACGAGTTAGATCCACGAGAATGATGTCACCAAATTTATGGCATAATATTACATATGAAATATAAACATGTTTTTCAAGAGTTAATATTTTTTTAACTTATGGGACTTTTTGATAAATTTATTTGAAAAATGGGCAATATCTCGAGAACGGTTCATGCTAACGTTCTAAAGTTCATGCCAATCGATTTCTAAGGAAAAATAACATAAGAAATGTCTATTTGCGTAACTTTATTAAAGGTTTTAATTTTTTGATGATTTTTTCAAAATTTCACTCGAAAATTTAGGGGGAGGGGTCTGAAAACATTCGATTGTGTTTAAAAACAATGGATTTCCAGTATTCATGGATTGTAATTTTTGTACTAAGTTTCATTCGAATTGCTCCATTCCTTCGTGAGATATCGTCTTCACAGACTCGCTGACACACACACACACACACGCACACACACACACACACATACACACACACATACACACACACGCATACACACACATACGCATACACACACATACGCATACACACACACGCATACACACACACACACACACACACACACACACACACACACACACACACACACCACAGACATCACCTCAAAAATGTTCGATTCGTGATCAGGGATACTTGAAATGTGCTCTCCCGTCGAAAACTCGAACGCGGATTCGAATTTTCGACCCCGTTACAATACTATCCTTTTACATTATTGTATATAAGGAAAATAATAATTTATTCTACTTAAAAACTTAAAACCATGCAGGTAAAAGTAATTTAACTCTATGCATAAAACTTCATCAAAAAAGTCTGCCATTAAATCGTCGGCTTTTGTATGTAAAATCAATGAATATTTTATTCATATCACCTATATTGCAGATCCCAGAACAAAATAATTTTGCATTAAAGAAATTCAGCAATTCTTATACAACTCATCTTACAGCCTAAGCTGTTAACATTCTCTATAAGTGAAAAAAATCTGATGTGGGCAGCACATGACTTTCCTTATGTAATGCTATGAATTTACTACTTTTACAGTTAAAAAAATGTTATTCTTATAGTATATATGTATATCCTTTCCAAGATTTTGAATTTTCTTCAATTAGTCGTCATTTTGATTGATTTAGCGTCATTTTAATTCATTTAGTGAGATTTTCGTTAATTTAACAACATTTCAAAAATCGCCAAGTTGGCGAGATTCCGCCAAATTCGTCGCCAAAATCTCGCCAAGCGTTATGGAGGGAGAAATAAGTTATTCTTATAACATATAAATGATTATTGGCGTTCAAATGCAAAAGTATTACTCAAAGTATCTTTTCTCGTGAGTGCAACAAGTTAGATCCACGAGAATGTCACCCAATTTATCGCATGGTATTACACATGAAAAGTGAACATGTTTTTCAATAGGAAATATATTTTTTTATTTTATATAACTTTTTGATAATTTTTTTTTAAAAATGTGCAATATCTCGAGAAAGGTTCATGCCAGCTTTCTAAAGTTTATGTCAATCGTTTTCTAAGGAAAAATTATATAAGAAATGGCTATTTACATAACTTTATTAAAGGTTTTGATTTTTTGACGATTTTTTCAAAATTTTACTCGAAAATTTAGGAGGGTTCTGAACATTCGATTGTGTTTTAAAACAATAAGCTTCCAGTATTCACGGATTGTGATTTTTGTACCAAATTTCATTCGAATCACTCCATTCGTTAGTGAGATATCGTCTCCACAGACTCACTGACACACACACACACACACACAGACATTACCTCAAAAATGTTCGATTCGTGATCAGGGATGCTTGAAACGTGTTCTCCTGTCGAAAACTCGAATTCGAATTTTCGATCCCGTCACAATACTTTCCTTATATATTATGTATATAAGGAAAGTAATTAGGTTTCGTTGTAGAAATAATCAAAGTTTGATCATCATTTAAACTCAAATATATTGTAATTGTGTTGTTTCAGAATACAGATGCACAGAAATTAAGCAAAAATAAAACGGTTTAAGACGGATACAACACTAAATATAAATTAAAAGAATTTTAAAAATCAGATTTTGACACAAGATGGATGCCATATTTTATTTTGAAGTGGGTCACGTGATCTCTTCATATAAAAGGTGTAATTATTATTTTAATTTTTATTTGAAACACTACTGAATATATTTTGCTGAACATTTTTTTATACATTTTATGGAATAATTTGAATATTTACTAAACATTTCGAAGCAATTTGTGAATTTTAAATTGACTTAAAAAATCTTTGAAACATGAGGTCCCACAGGGTTCAATGCATTCCATTTTTTCAACCCGGGTTCAATCCCAAACTAATTGGGTGATACTATTCATTTATATTCCCATGGGTCTCACAGGCCGTCCTAACAGCATACTAAAATTTCAGTTTGATGAAGTCATTTTTACGCAGTTATCATGCTAACGGACAGACAGACAGACAGAATGAACAAAGTCATAAACACTTTTCAACTATGTTGCAAAGTGTTAAAAATATATAGATTTATCCCTTTAAATATAAAGGATGTTTTTAATAATGTGTACTTTATAAGAATTTTTTTCCCCGATGGCCAGGCATTTCGATATTTCATCATTCGCCTAAACTCCGGCCAGAGCCGTGAACCTGTTAGCCGTCACATGACGTTGCCCCGGCGCACCAGTGGGGGTCGGAACACACTGCGCCCAACGCCACAACATCCATGCCCGCAGGTGGGACTCGAACCCACAACCAGGCAGCCGAACGATCGTTAGGAAACGCTTGCCTTGGCCGTTCGACCAGGAAGGAAATAAATTCTCTTAAAGTATATTAAAAAGTGAAAAAAAATGTATTCTATTCAAGGATTTAAGAAATAAATTCTTGAATAGAATACATTTTTTTTCACTTTTTAACATTTTAAAAGTCATAAAACTCTTTAAAACAGTTGAGTACACTATAAACCCATTTTATTTCCTGGAAATAGAAAGTCAGAAATTTTCGGAACTTTAGTGGCCGCGTTTAAATTTCTCAACTCAGAAAATGGCCCAAGTATGTGTTCGAATCCAATGTTTATGAGAAATGGTGAATAGCTTTTCACAGCCCTAGACAATGCGTTCGTACAAACCGGAATGAATTTTTCTCTGACGTTCTTTCTAAATATATAAATATATGTGACTACTCCCACTGACAAACCACGGAGTGTCAAAAATGCAGAAGAGTATTTTCAGACGATAAAGTCCCTTTCAATTTTGAGAATCGAATTAGCTGGATGGTTGATCATTTCGAAACGGTTGCAATGTTTGGTTCGCCAATGTGATAAAATGGGCGTATAACACGTATTATTTTCTCTGGAAAAAGATATTTGGTGTCATTTATCTCTTTTTAGGGTGGTTATTCGTTGCCACCTCTTTCGAGTGTGAGCATTACTAGCCATTTCACCCGAGCTTCACGCGTTCACAATGGATAATGATCAGTGAAAGGGTATCAACTTTTGAGATTCAAAGCGGTGTAAGGATTTTGAAAATTCCTTTGTATCCTTCCACCTCATTCGTATTTTCGATTCTTTTCGTCGATATGGAGGCTGACATGGATGGAATGAGGCCAGATCCGAGAATCTAATGGCTGTAATGAAAGTGCTTCATCCCTTTTAAAAGTGGTATTGAATTTTTTTCAATTCAATACTAATTTAATTATTTTCATAAGTTTTTAAATGTTGCAAGTGTTTATATGTCACAAAAGCGTTTGTACGTTTCATAAGTGTGTAATTATTACTTTCCTTATATACATAATGTATAAGGAAAGTATTATGACGGGGTCGAAAATTCGAATTCGAGTTTTCGACGGAAGAGCACGTTTCAAGCATCCCTGATCACGAATAGAACATTTTTGAGGTGATGTCTGTGTGCGTGTGTGTGTGTGTGTGTGTGTGTGCCAGTGAATCTGTGGAGACGATATCTCAGGAACAAATAGAGCGATTCGAATGAAATTTGGTACAAAAACCACAATCCGTGAATACTGGAAGTCTATTGTTTTTAAATGTAATCGAATGTCCAGAACCCCCCTAAATTTTCAAGTGAAAAAATCATCAAAAAATCAATATCTTTAATAAAGTTACTCAAATAAGAATTTCTTATGTAAATTTTCCTTAGAAAACGATTGACATAAACTTTAGATCGCTAACTGGAACTGTTCTCGAGATATTGCACATTTTTAAAATAAATTTATCAAAAAATCCCATAAATTAAATAAAATCTATTAACTTTTGAGAAACATGTTCACTTTTCATATGTAATATCATGCGATATATTGAGTGACATCATTCTCGTGGATCTAGTTCGTTCCATTCATGAGAAAATGTACTTTGAGTAATACTTTTGCATTTGAACGCCAATAATCATTTATATGTTATAAGGATAACTTATTTCTCCATCCATAACGCTTGGCGAGATTTTGGCGACGAATTTGGCGGGATATCGCCAACTTGGCGACTTTTTAAATGTTGCCAAATTAACGAAAATCTCGCCAAATGTATAAAAATGACGATGAAATAACGATCAAATGAAAATGACAACTGATTGACGAAAATTCAATATCTTGGAAAGAATATAAGTATCAACTATAAGAATAACCTATTTTTACTTTCCTTATATACATAATGTATAAGGAAAGTATTGTGACGGGGTCGAAAATTCGAATTCGAGTTTTCGACGGGGGAGCACGTTTCAAGCAGCCCTGATCACGAATCAAACATTTTTGAAGTGATGTCTGTGTGTGTGTGTGTGTGTGTGTGTGTGTGAAAGTATGTGTGTGTGTGTGTGTGTATGTGTGTCAGTGGGTCTGTGGAGACGATAACTGACGAACAAATGAACCGATTCGAACCAAATTCTATACAAAACTCACAATCCGTAAACACTGGAAGCCTATTGTTTTTATACGCAATCGAATTTTCAGAACCCCCCTAAATTTTCGAATGAAATTTTGAAAAAATCGTCAAAAAATCAAAACCACTAATAAAGTTACGCAAATAGACATTCCTTATGTAATTTTTCATTAGAAGACGATTGACATAAATTTTAGAACGCTAACATGATCCGTTCTCGAGATATTGTACATTTTTCAAAAAATTATCAAAAACTCATATAAAATGGAAAAAAAATATTTCCTATTGAGAAACATGTTCATTTTTCATATGTAATACCATGCGATAAATTGGGTGACATGATTCTCGTGGATCTAGCTCGTTCCATTCATGAAAAAAGATACTTTGTGTAATACTTTTGTATTTCAACGCCAATAGTCATTTATCTGCTGTAAGAATAACTTATTTCTTAGTGCATAACGCCTAGCGAGATTTTGGCGACGAATTTGGCGGAATGTCGCCAACTTGGCGACTTTTTGAAATGTTGCCAAATTAACGAAAATCTCGCCAAATGGATAAAAATGACGCTAAATCAAAGAAAATGACGAATAATTGTCGAAAATTCAATATCTTGGAAAGAATATTAGTATCTACTATAAGAAAAACTTATTTTTTTACTGTAAAAGTAGTAAATTCTTTACATTATGTAAGCACAGTCATGTGTTGCCCACATCAGATTTTTTTAACTGTAAAAGTAGTAAATTCGTTGCATTGTATAAGGAAAGTCATGTGTTGCCCACATCAGATTTTTTTTACTGTAAAAGTAGTAAATTCATTGCATTATATATGGAAAGTCAGGTGTTGCCCCATGAGATTTTTTTCATTAATGATCTTGCTGATTGTTTAAAAATTGCCTATTTTATGCTGATGATTTGAAAATTTGCTGTCCGATTTTCGATGAGGTTCTTGTATCAAAGTTCAGTCTTAGGTGCACATCCTTTTTGATTGGTGTAGCAATAATTCTTCTTCATCGCTATAGTAGTAAATGTAGTGATGTGTCTTTTACTCGTAGAAAAATGCCTATTTTATTTTCTTATGGTATTGGCAACTCTGTTTTGTCTCTGTTACTGATCTTCGCTTTACGTCTAATTTTTCCTTTTCTCCTCATATTTCTGACATGTGCTAAATCCTATAGGAAACTCGGTTACGTTAAGGGAATGACTCAGGATTTTACAAATGAGGATACCATCATTGCTCTCTCTAATGGTCTTCATTGGTCAGGTCTGGTGTTGAGTATGCCTCTGTGGTGTGGAGGCCTTTTCAAGCTGTTCATGCAAACAAGATCGAGATGGTTTAAAATAAATTGAGACATATATATTGTGGAAAAACTGGTATTTTTGTTATGCCTTATCTGCTACTTTCCTGCGTGATAGCTTTAAGGTTAAAAGCTTTCAGCACAGAAGGGATTCCATTTTATTTTCATTCTTCAGGAATCTATTCAATAGCAGTGTGCCGATTATTATTTTTGTTGATTAAAATTAATATTGTCAAAAATGCATTTTACATTAAATTAATTATTTATTAGTATATTAATTATACATGTAATCTGTTCTAACTTACTGCTGTGTACATTGCGTTGGTGGCCGCAAAACCCACCTATTTCTGTGCTTAACGGGATACTAAGTTAACAAACTAAAAATTAAGGTTAATAGTAAAGGAACAAACATTTATTCATCACATACTCAATTTACACTCTTTAGTTTTACAAATTAAATAAATCTCACACATAGTGGAATACATCTCAATGGTAGTTCGGGGGGTGTAATGCCAGATGAATTGATATTTGGTTGGAGCACGTGGTGGGATGCATTAATTAGCTTTTCCTTAAAAACACAAATTTAGACAAAGAGGTTATCCTCATATAGTTTAATTGTACGGTACCTGATCTTCTTTCATATAACTTGGGTAACACCGATGCTTTGTCACACTTTACACTTGCAATACCAGATGAACATGAGCTCTCCTTCGAATTCCTATATCAGAGACGCACACACAACTCTTAACTCTGCTACCGTCGCTTCTTCTTGACTAGTCTAACTCCAACAGCCTGCCTTGACCAATTCTGACTCCCACTTCGAGCAACTCTCACTTATATCCCTTTTTCGGTCGGCGGTCCACGTGCTGAAATCTAGAGCTGAGGGCTAATCCGTAGACATGGCGTCGCCGTCTCGGTTGCCGCCAAACGGGTTAACGTGGTATGTAAACATGGGCGTGGTATGTAAGATATGGGGCCACCTGTATATTATCGCCCATCTGCTTAGCGTGGGGATAATCCGCCTGCATTCCTGGTTCCATTATTTTTTAATCCTTCCAAATATTTATTACTTTACATTTCTGGCATTACAAGCAGAATGGATGGTTCCCCTGTCTTGGACGGGATCGGGGTTCGTGTTCCCCGGTATTCAACCAGGAGCACGAGTCTATTGGCTGAAAGGCATCTTCGTACGAATATGGGTTGTTATTGTACGATATTTTTGTAAACCATACAACAGCTTCCCCGATCATCTCGATGTTTTTTCATTCATCGGAAATGGATTTTAAAAATCCTGTGTTGTAAATATTTTATATTTAAAAGTATTTATTCATGCGCATGTGCTTTCGGAAATTATTTACTGTCAATAGTTTGCATTTTAATGTATTTTATTGTATTTTAATCTGTATATTATTTTCCTTATACATACATAGAATGTATAAAGAAAGTTTTATGACGGAGTCGAAAATTCGAATTCGAGTTTTCGACGAGATAGCGCGTTTCGAGCATCCCTGATCACGAATCAAACATTTTTGAGGTGATGTTTGTGTGTGTGTGTGTGTCAGTAAGTCTGTGGAGACGATAGCTCACTAAAGAATAGAGCGATTCGAATGAAATTTGGCATAAAAATCACAATCCGTGAATACTGGAAGCCTATTGTTTTTAAACACAATCGAATGTTCAGAACTTCCCTAAATTTTCGAGTGAAATTTTGAAAAAATCATCAAAATATTAAAACTTTTACTAAAGTTACGCAAATAGACATTTCTTATGTATTTTTCCTTAGAAAATGATTGACATAACGTTAGAAGGCTAGCATGAATCGTTCTCGAGATATTGCACATTTTTCAAATATATTTATCAAAAAATCCCATACATTAAAAAAAATCTGATGTGGGCAGCACATAACTTTCCTTATATAATGTAATGAATTTACTACTTTTACAGTAAAAAAATATCTGATGTGGGCAACACATGACTTTCCTTATATAATGTAATGAATTTACTACTTTTACAGTAAAAAAAATAGTTTTTTCTTATAATAGATACTAATATTCTTTCCTAGATATTAAATTTTTGACAATTAGTCGTCATTTTCATTGATTTAGCGTCATTTTTATCCATTTCGCTAGATTTTCGTTAATTTGGTAACATTTCAAAATGTCGCCAAGTTGGCGATATTCCGCCAAATTCGTCGCCAAAATCTCGCCAAGCGTTATGGACGAAGAAATAAGTTATTCATACAGCAGATAAATGAGTATTGGCGTTCAAATACAAAAGTATTACTCAAAGTATTTTTTTTCATGAATGGAATGAGCTAGATCCACGAGAATGATGTCACCCAATTTATCGCATGGTATTACATATGAAAAGTGAACATGTTTCTCAATAGGAAATATTTTTTTTTTAATTTTATATGACTTTTTGATAATTTTCTTGAAAAATGTCAATTATCTCAAGAACGGTTCATGTTAGCATTCTAAAATTTATGTCAATCGTTTTTTAATGAAAAATTACGTAAGAAATGTCTATTTGCGTAACTTTATTAGCCGTTTTGATTTTTTGACAATTTTTTCAAAATTTCATTCGAAAATTTAGGGGGGTTCTGAACATTCGATTGCGTATAAAAACAGTAGGCTTCCAGTGTTTATGGATTGTGATTTTTGCGCCAAATTTTGTTCGAATCGGTCCATTCGTTCGTCAGTTATCGTCTCCACAGTCTCACTGACACACACACACACACACACACAGACATCAATTCAAAAATATTTGATTCGTGATCAGGGATTCTTGAAACGTGCTCTCCCGTCGAAAACTCGAATTCGAATTTTCGACCCCGTCATAATACTTTCCTTATACATTATGTATATAAGGAAAGTAAAATTAGAGTATTTTTATAGTAGATATTTATATTCTTTCCAAGATATTGAATTTTCGTCAATGAGTCGTCATTTTCATTGATTTAGCGTCATTTTTATCCATTTGGCGAGATTTTAGTTAATTTGGCAACATTTCAAAAAGTCGCCAAGTTGGCAACATTCCGACAAATTCGTCACCAAAATCTCGCCAAGCGTTATGGACAAAGAAATAAGTTATTCTTACAGCAGATAAATGACTATTGGCGTTCAAATACGTAAGTATTACTTAAAGTATCTTTTTTCATGAATGGAACGAGCTAGATCCACGAGAATTATGTCACCCAATTTATCGCATGGTATTACAAATGAAAAGTGAACATGTTTCTCAATAGGAAATATATTTTGTTTTATTTTCCTTATATACATAATGTATAAGGAAAGTATTGTGACGGGGTCGAAAATTCGAATTCGAGTTTTCGACGGAAGAGCACGTTTCAAGTATCCCTGATCACGAATCAAACATTTTTGAAGTGATGTCTGTGTGTGTGTGTGTGTGTGTGTGTGTGTGTGTGTGTGTGAAAATGTGTGTGTATGTGTGTGTGTGTGTGTGTATGTCAGTGAGTCTGTGGATACGATACCGGACGAACGAATGGACCGATTCGAACCAAATTTGGTACAAAAATCACAATCTGTAAACACTGGAAGCCTATTGTTTTTATACGCAATCGAATGTTCAGAACCCCCCTAAATGTTTGTATGAAATTTTGAAAAAATCGTCAAAAAATCAAAACCACTAATAAAGTTACGCAAACAGACATTTCTTATGTAATTTTTCATTAGAAAACGATTGACATAAATCTTAGAGCGCTAACATGAACCGTTCTCGAGATATTGCACATTTTTTGAAAAAATTATCAAAAAGTCATATAAAATAAAAAAAAAATGTTTCCTATTGAGAAACATGTTTACTTTTCATATGTAATACCATGCGATAAATTGGGTGACATCATTCTCGTGGATCTAGCTCGTTCCATTCATGAAAAAAGATACTTTGAGTAACACTTTTGTATTTGAACGCCAATAGTCATTTATCTGCTGTAAGAATAACTTATTCCCCCGGTGTCGCCCTTGGCCTCTATGCCGATGACGCCGCCCTGATCACAAACAGACACAAGTCGTGCACAGCATTCTTCAAAGCTATCTGGACAAGCTGACACAATGGTTGATCAAATGGCGAATAAAAGTCAACGTCGGTAAGTGTGCTGCTGTCACCTTCCCCCCCCCCCCCGGCAAACCCATCCCACTAATTTGATCTTAAATAATCAGCCCATTCCCTGGCAAGAGAGTTACAAGGACCTTGGTGTGTACTTTGATTCCAAATTGACGTGGAAACTTCACATTTCTGAAATTAGTAAGAAAGTGAAGTCTTCACTTGCCCAGCTTCACCCCCTTTTGGCTGGAAATAGCCGCCTGTCCATTCAGAATAAGTTATTGCTATACAAGTCCTATATTCGTCCCATCATGACGTACGGTGTCCCGATTTGGGGTACCGCGGCTGAGACGCACCTTAAGAAGCTTCAAGTCATCCAAAATAACGGACTGCGTATGTTTGCTAATCTGCCGACCTACGTCCAACTAGAAGTCCTGCACAAAGATCTCAGAATTAGGCCTTTTTTGGAATATGTCAAAAAACTCTCTCTAAATTTTCATCGAGGTCTGAGAAGCGTTAATAATCCTACGTTGGACAATGTCCCGCACTATCGGCCAGGTCGGCCGGGCACGCGAAAGCGCCCCCGGTCGTTACCTGCTGGATCGGTGAGAGACATTTTCTTCCGCCCTAAAAAGCGGTTCCGTCCATCATAGTTTTATCTGCTCTCTTTTTTAGTTGCAGACTCTAGCAGCTGTACTTCTCCCTTGCTTTTGGGATTGCGCGAATTGTTGGCAAGCCCTTCCCCTTTTCTGCTACTAGGCACATCTCAAGCTCAAGGCCCTGCGCCCCCCGGGGCGCACCCAGTCTATCCCCCTCTTTTCCTACTCTGTTGGGAGCCCGCTTGGGCCCCAACATTCAGTCTTCTGAAGACTTGGGGAAGGGTTGGGACCTAGGTCCTACCCCCCCCCCCCCCAAGCAATCTCTTAGTTCCCAGCTACCTTTTAGTTGATTAAATGACATCTTATTACTTCCTTTTTCATTTCTTTTTTCCTTTTCCTCTGGAGTTTAAAGGGAGGAAGCATTTCCTCTCCTGGGTACTCCACTAACCCCGTCCTTGAGATCTTGAGAATAACTTATTTCTTAGTGCATAACGCTTGGCGATATTTTGGCGACGAATTTGGCAGAATGTCGCCAACTTGGCGACATTTTTAATTGTTACCAAATTAACGAAAATCTCGCCAAATGAATAAAAATGACGCTAAATCAATGAAAATGACGACTAATTGTCGAAAATTCAATATCTTGGAAAGAATATTAGTATCTACTATAAGAAAAACCTATTTTTTTTACTGTAAAAGTAGTCAATTCATTACATTATATAAGGAAAGTCATGTGTTGCCCACATCAGATTTTTTATTTTATATGACTTTTTGATAATTTTTTTGAAAAATGTACAATATCATGAGAACGGTTCATGTTAGCGTTCTAAAATTTATGTCAATCGTTTTCTAATGAAAAATTACATAAGAAATGTCTATTTACGTAACTTTATTAGCGGTTTTGACTTTTTGACGATTTTTTCAAAATTTCATTCGAAAATTTAGGGGGATTCTGAACATTCGATTGCGTATAAAAACAATAGGCTTCCAGTGTTTACGGATTGTGATTTTTGCACCAAATTTTGTTCAAATCGGTCCATTCGTTCGTCAGTTATCGTCTCCACAGGCTCACTGACACACACACACACACATACTTTCACACACACACACACACACACATACTTACACACACACGCACACACACACAGACATCACTTCAAAAATGTTTGATTCGTGATCAGGGATGCTTGAAACGTGTAGTAAAAATAGTAACTGCTGAGAAACATGTTCACTTTCATATGTAATATCATACGATAAATTGAGTAACATCATTCTCGTGGATCTCGTAGCTCTTTCCATTCTTGAGAAAAGGTACTTTGAGTAATACTTTTGTAATTAAACACCAATAGTCATTTATTTGCTATAAGAATAACTTATTTCTCCGTCCATAACGCTTGACGAGATTTTGACGACGAATTTGGCGGAATGTCGCCGACTTGGCGACTTTTTAAATGTTGCCAAATTAACGAAAATCTCGCCAAATGGATAAAAATGACGCTAAATCAATGAAAATGGCGACTTATTGACGAAAATTCAATATCTTGGAAAGAATATAAGTATCTACTATAAGAATAACCTATTTTTTTTACTGTAAAAGTAGTAATTTCATTGCATTATATAAGGAAAGTCATGTGTTGCCCACATCAGATTTTTTTGTAGTGTATTTTATCTTGCAAGCTGTTACTGGGACTTTGTCCTGTAGCTTGTATTCTTTAAAATAAATAAATATAATTAAAAGAAAAGCCAATATCTCTGTTTGGCGACAAAGTTCAGCGCCAAAACCGTGACTTTTGAGTAATGTCGTCTATTGTAAATCTACAGTATAATGGAATAAACGCGAAGAGTCACCATTCGTAGGACAGCCGAACACCTTTCTAATTCGATTTCCAAAAGTGGAGTTTCATTCGGAAGTATGCGGAAATGCTACTTTTCATCTGATGACACGTTTCTCTTGGATATTTTACGAACTCCTTTATTACCCGATTCCAGAAATAAACCTACAATGGCCTTCCTGGATGTTTGGAGGCATTTTTGAACTAGAAATGTTTCTTTGTATCCCATAAAAAATGAATTCTACCGTTTCTTTCAGTACATACGATATAGTTAGTATAAGTGTACGGGAAATATTGTTCTGATGGAGTCAAACATTCTAAATGGAGTTTTGTTTTTGTTGTTGTTTTCTTCGTTTAGATTATGACGAAGGTGCTATGTAGAATTGTATTTATCAGAAGGGTATATATAAAAGATAACTTTCTTTACAAAAATATTACTAAAACAGTGCTACATTTTACCGCGCGTACAATGCAGTCAACAGAAATAAGAATGAACTGAAAATGTTCTAGGCTTGCTGTTATGTACCTGCGCAGAGGTGTTGCGCATGCGTCGTATGAAATTTTAGCATCTCTTTCTCGTTCAAGTTTTATGTTTATCAATTTATCTGAAGGAGTGCCGCCATAGTACACCCCTCATCGTACGGGAACAGGGATTCGAAAACGTACTTGTCTTCCATATCTGGTCACAGTAGATGTAGTGGTGGAAGGTGCAGACGATATCACAGGCTGACACAACGACCATTTGGACTTCACCCGGTACAGCCAGTTGTCATCTGCTATTTCAATGGCGCGAGCCGAGCACGTTACATGGCTGATATCGAACACGCAATTTAACTGTCAAATAGGTACTTCAGCTTTCAAAAAATTGTACCGATCATTCAAGAAAGTAGTCTAGAATGCTTTGCTTTTCTCGAGATCCAGAAAAGAAGGACGAGAAAGTAAAGGACGAGAAAGTAAAAAGACGAGAAAGTAAAGGACGAGAAAGTAAGGGACTAGAAAGTAAAGGACTAGAAAGTAAAGGACTAGAAAGTAAAGGACGAGAAAGTAATGGACGAGAAAGTAATGGACGAGAAAGTAAAGGACTAGAAAGTAAAGGACGAGAAAGTAAAGGACGAGAAAGTAAAAGGACGAGAAAGTAAAGAACGAGAAAGTGAAATACAAGAAAGTAGAAGGACGAGAAAGTAAAAGACAAGAAAGTAAGAGGAAGAGAAAGTAAAGGACGAGAAAGTAACCTTTTTCGCTATGTACTTCAATTGCGAGTCAAGATGGCGAAACTGAGCCAGCCTGTATCTCTCTATATTAAAAAATCTGATGTGGGCAACACATGACTTTCCTTATATAATGTAATGAATTTACTACTTTGACAGTAAAAAATAGGTTTTTCTTATAGTAGATACTAATATTCTTTCCAAGATATTGAATTTTCGACAATTAGTAGTCATTTTCATTGATTTAGCATCATTTTTATCCATTTGGCGAGATTTTCATTAATTTGGCAACATTTCAAAAAAGTCGCCAAGTTGGCGACATTCCGCCAAATTCGTCGCCAAAATCTCGCCAAGCGTTATGCACTAAGAAAAAAGTTATTCTTACAGCAGACAAATGACTATTGGCGTTCAAATACAAACGTATTACTCAAAGTATCTTTTTTCATGAATGGAACGAGCTAGATCCACGAGAATGATGTCACCCAATTTATCGTATGGTATTACATATGAAAAGTGAACATGTTTCTCAATGGGAAATATTTTTTTTTATTTTATGACTTTTTGATAATTTTTTTGAAAAATGTGCAATATCTCGAGAACGGTTCATGTTAGCGTTCTAAAATTTATGCCAATCGTTTTCTAATGAAAAATTACATAAGAAATGTCTATTTGCGTAACTTTATTAGTGGTTTTGATTTTTTGACGAATTTTTCAAAATTTCATTCGAAAATTTAGGGGGTTTCTGAACATTCGATTGCGTATAAAAACAATAGGCTTCCAGTGTTTACGGATTGTGATTTTTGTAGCAAATTTGGTTCGAATCGGTCCATTCGTTCGTCAGTTATCGTCTCCACAGACTCACTGACACACACACACACACACATACTTTCACACACACACACACACATACACACACACAGACATCACTTCAAAAATGTTTGATTCGTGATCAGGGATGCTTGAAACGTGCTCTCCCGTCGAAAACTCGAATTCGAATTTTCGACCCCGTCACAATACTTTCCTTATACATTATGTATATAAGGAAAGTAAAAATCTGATATGGGCAACACATGACTTTCCTTATATAATGTAATGAATTTACTACTTTTACAGTAAAAAAAATAGGTTTTTCTTATAGTAGATACTAATATTCTTTCCGAGATATTGAATTTTCGACAATAAGTCGTCATTTTCATTGATTTAGCGTCATTTTTATCCATTTGGCGAGATTTTCGTTAATTTGGCAACATTTCAAAATTCGCCAAGTTGGTGACATGCTGCCAAATCCGTCGCCAAAATCTCGCCAGGCGTTATGCACTAAGAAATAAGTATTCTTACAGCAGATAAATGACTATTGGCGTTCAAATACAAAAGTATTACTCAAAGTACCTTTTTTCATGAAAGGAATGAGCTAGATCCACGAGAATGATGTCACCCAATTGATCGCATGGTATTACATATGAAAAGTGAACATGTTTCTCAATAGGAAATATTTCTTCTTTTATTTTATATGACTTTTTGATATTTTTTTTTAAAAATGTACAATATCTCGAGAACGGTTCATGTTAGCGTTCTAAAATTTATGTCAATCGTTTTCTAATGAAAAATTACATAAAAAATGTCTATTTGCGTAACTTTAATAGTGGTTTTAATTTTTTGACGATTTTTTCAAAATATCATTCGAAAATTTAGGGGGGGTTCTGAACATTCGATTATGTATAAAAACAATAGGCTTCCAGTGTTTACGGATTGTGATTTTTTACCAAATTTGGTTCGAATCGGTCCATTTGTTCGTCAGTTATCGTCTCCACAGACTCAGTGACACACACACACACACATACACACACACACACACATACACATACTTTCACACGCACACAAACACACACACACACACACACACAAACATCACTTCAAAAATGTTTGATTCGTGATCAGGGATGCTTGAAACGTGCTCTCCCGTCGAAAACTCGAATTTGAATTTTCGACCCCGTCACAATACTTTCCTTATACATTATGTATATAAGGAAAGTAAAAAACGTAGCTAACAAAATATTTGAACTGTGAGTTCGCGTCCTGGATGGACTAATAATAGCGAGACCACAAATTTTTGCATGCAGATACCTACATAGATGAATTTTTGCAGGTCAGAGCCCCTTTTACTTTCCTTATATTCATAATGTATAAGGAAAGTATTGTGACGGGGTCGAAAATTCAAATTCGAGTTTTCGACGGGAGGGCACGTTTCAAGCATCCCCGATCACGAATCAAACATTTTTGAAGTGATATCTGCGTGTGTGTGTGTGTGTGTGTGTCAGTGAGTCTGTGGAGACAATAACTGACGAACGAATGGACCGATTCGAACCAAATTTGGTACAAAAATCATAATCCGTAAACACTGGAAGCCTATTGTTTTTATACATAATCGAATGTTCAGAACCCCCTAAATTTTCGAGTGAAATTCTGAAAAAATCGTCAAAAAATCAAAACCGTTAATAAAGTTACGCAAATAGACATTTCTTACGTAATTTTTCATTAGAAAACGATTAACATAAATTTTAGAACGCTAACATGAACCGTTCTCGAGATATTGCAAATTTCTCAAAAAAATTATCAAAAAGTCATATAAAATAAAAAATATATATTTCCTATTGAGAAACATGTTCACTTTTCATATGCAATACTATGCGATAAATTTGGTGACATCATTCTCATGGATCTACCTCGTTCCATTCATGAGAAAAGATACTTCGAGTAATACTTTTGTATTTGAAAGCCAATAGTCATTTAACTGCTATAAGAATAACTTATTTCTCCGTCAGTAAAGCTTGGCGATATTTTGGCGTTGAATTTGGCGGAATGTCGCCAACTTGGCGACTTTTTGAAATGTTGTCAAATTAACGAAAATCATGTCAAATGGATTGAAATGACGCTAAATCAATGAAAATGTGGATTAATTGTCGAAAATTCAATATCTTGGAAAGAACATAAGTATCTACTATGAGAAAAACCTATTACTTTCCTTATATACATAATGTATAAGGAAAGTATTGTGACGGGGTCGAAAATTCGAATTCGAGTTTTCGACGGGAGAGCACGTTTCAAGCATCCCTGATCACGAATCAAACATTTTTGAAGTGATGTCTGTGTGTGTGTGTGTGTGTGTGTGTGTGTGTGTGTGTGTGTGTGTGTGTGTGTGTGAAAGTATGTGTGTATGTGTGTGTGTGTGTCAGTGAGTTTGTGGAGACGATAACTGACGAACGAATGGACCGATTCGAACCAAATTTGGTACAAAAATCACAATCCGTAAACACTGGAAGCCTATTGTTTTTATACGCAATCGAATGTTCAGAACCCCCCTAAATTTTCGAATGAAATTTTGAAAAAATCGTCAAAAAATTAAAACCACTATTAAAGTTACGCAAATAGACATTTCTTTTGTAATTTTTCATTAGAAAACGATTGACATAAATTTTAGAACGCTAACATGAACCGTTCTCGAGATATTGTACATTTTTTAAAAAAATTATCAAAAAGTCATATAAAATAAAAAGAAAAATATTTCCTATTGAGAAACATGTTTACTTTTTATATGTAATATCATGCGATAAATTGAGTGACATCCTTCTCGTGGATCTAGCTCGTTCCATTCTTGAAAAAAGATACTTTGAATAATACTTTTGTATTTGAACGCTAATAGTCATTTATCTGCTTTAAGAAACATTTATTTCTTAGTGCTTAACGCTTGGCGAGATTTTGGCGACGAATTTGGCGGAATGTCGCCAACTTGGCGACTTTTTTGAAATGTTGCCAAATTAACGAAAATCTCGCCAAATGGATAAAAATGACGCTAAATCAATGAAAATGACGACTAATTGTCGAAAATTCAATATCTTGGAAAGAATATTAGTATCTACTATAAGAAAATCCTATTTTTTTACTGTAAAAGTAGTAAATTCATTACATTATATAAGGAAAGTCATGTGTTGCCCACATCAGATTTTTTTTTTTACTGTAAAAGTAGTAAATTCATTGCATTATATAAGGAAAGTCATGTGCTGCCCACTTCAGATTTGTTTTAATTTCGGTGTAGTTTTAGAGATATTTTACTTTTTATGTACTTCTGAAGTGACTTTTTTTTTTTCGTATCGGCTTGTCTAGTGATTTCTCTGTCTCATGCCGCAAAAACTATAGTATACAAAATTATGAAATTGGGTACACTTATAGAGAAACAATAGGGTAACACGATCAAATAAACCGTTTATCGATTTAAACTTTAGTTTGGCATGAAATAGCTCATGATCAAGCAATCCAGTTTTTGGATTCCCTGGGCAAAGAAAAATCCCGACTTTACCCTCCTGCGGAAGATAGGCAGGGATAGAAAAGATATTTTTGAAAGTAGAATTTTTAGGAAAGATAGACATGAAGCGAGCTCTGCAAGCACAACGAGTAGGAGGAGAAACCTCCCGAAGGGAGTTACGCGAACGGAGCGAGCTGGGGCAAAGCCCCCTAGTATAGTAAAGTACAGTAAGACTCCTAAACATAGTAAGGCTCCTAAATAGGAACCTTACTATATTTAGGAGTCTCATCCGATCCTACTTTTGGTTTTGGGTGACGTAGTATGCAGAAAAAAAATTCTTTGCTCACTCACGGTAGAACCTGGTCTGCACTGGATTTCTAAAACAGGAATTCCGTTAAAGAGGGATGTCGAAAAAAATTCTTTTCAACGGATATTCCCCGAAATACTTCATGATAACCTCTTTTGATTCCTCTTTAGATCTATATTGGAGAATAAATATCCAATAGTATCTTCATCGATGTTTGAGACATTTAGAAGCAAGAAGCATTGCTCCGAGTCTTATAAAGCATTGAATTTAGCCATTTCGTTCTTAAGTTTCTGTCCCTGAAGAGTGAATTACACAAATTCGAAGGAATGGTTTTCGTTGCATTGCGTTTTATATTTTTAAAGTTAAACGAAGTGTTTGCAAAGGAATAAAGGAAGTATGAATGCCGAAAAGAATGCGACAAGTTGGGTCTGAACTGATCAGATTATCTGGGTTGTAGTTTAGTTGTTCCTGTAACCAGCACTTGTATAATAAAACCATTTTATTTCTAAATGTTTCTTTTAATAAATTTCTGAGTTTATTTCGTGCACAAGCGGTAAAGTGTTTAAAAAAATATTTGAAAAGATATATAAATTTGCATCAAAATTGTTAAATCAGCGGCAAACATTATCTAGACTTCTGAACAGATATTACTTTACAAAAGTGGTATAATTTATAGAAAAAGTATTGTAATCGGATCGAAAATTGTAATTTAAATTTTCGACGAAAGAATTTTTACCAAGAAATAATTTTTATTACGAAAGAATATTTATTAACTTCATATTAAGAAAACGCCATTTTGAGATAATCATTCAGGTGGAGCTGCGGTAAGATAAGTAGTCCTTCATTGTATGCATTCCTATGGCGAAAGGCCTAAAATATTTATTTAAACTGCCCATTTTGTAAAAATAAATGATTATCGCAATGCAAATTAGAACTGAAACAATAAAGAATTTTCCTACGTATTCAAAATTATTTTGCATTACTATTTATTTTTATCCCCATGTATTTTGTACTCCATCCTACAACTATGAAAAAATACTGGTTAATTACACTCATAGTGTGGGAACCCTTCACTTAAAAATAATCAAATATACATATACTCAATACTACGCCATTTTGTTACGCAAACTTCCAATAGCCGCTACTTTACTAACACGAGCGACACCTAGATATAATTCTTAAAGCCTTGTGGCATTTTCAAAGCGTTTCATCCATAGGAGTTTTATCTCCTTCTTTCTAACTCTATGATCATAACGCATGTCCAACGCCATTTTTATCAGGCGACAAAACACACGTATCATGCAAGACTATTATGCGAACTGCAGTGCTGCAGGTGGCAAAAATGAAGACCAACGATCGAACTCATTCCATTTTCAAGGCTGGAATATTCACTAGACGAGGCGGTTTTACCTAACGGAAATATTGCATAGAATTTTTCACGACTCTTTGTTTGACAGTAAGAGTTATGGGGTTGTTTTTTTTTTCAAAAAAACGTCCGAGAGGAATTCATTCCAGTTTGTATGAGCGCATTTTCTAAGGCTGTGAAAGAGTTTCGCCATTTCTCACCATAATTTAGTTCGAACAAACTTGGATCATCTTCTGCGCTTGGAAATCTCATTACGGCCACGCAAAAAATGCATTTACATTATATCATACTACTGAAAAAATATGGCATTGATTTGACAAAGTTTCTCCCAATTCGAGATTCTGTCGGGAAAAAATTGTGTTTTGAGACCTAAAAATATTTCGGACATTTTCGAAAAGATGTCCATTTGTGTGTAATGTGTGTATGTGTGCATGCCCGCAATACGCAGATACTATAACTAAAACTCAGATGTGGGCAGCACATGACTTTCCCTGCAGACTCAAATTCATTTGCTCTTTATCTTTTTAATTCGCTGAATTGAGCTTAATGGCACACACTGATACACGTATTTATTTCAATTTTCATTTTCATTGGGTAACTGGGTCAAAGACGGTGCAGTAAACATGCGAAAAAACTACAATATCCCGAGAACGGTTAGTTATAGAGTAATAGGGTTGGTCTTATTCATTTCGTCGTCAAAAATGACGTATGGCATTGAATGGATACATTTGAGCATACGTAGTCTTTTATTTTACATTTGGATGATTTTCGCGGGCCATTTCTTATAAAAAGGCAAATTCTTTTTTACCGAATCATACCAAAATCTAATCAGCACATGGATAATCTGCATATAACTTATCTATCAAATTTTATGAAATTGGGCCAATTAGTTTTTTTAGCTAGAATGGATACATTTGATTTTTGCGAGCCATTTTGCAAAAAAAGAAGGTTCTTTTATCCCGAGTCGTACCAAAATCTAATCAGCACCAAGCTAACCCACACATGACTACTTACCTATAAATTTATGAAATTTTGTCGATTAGTTTTTGAGTTAAAGTGGATAGATACATTGCATAAAGAGATACACACATGAACAAACAGACACACACACACACACACACACACACACTAAAAATAGTTATTTCGTGTTTTAGAGGTTCTAAAACACGTAGATCCGTGGAAAACTCGAGTTGTGATTTTCGACACGCTTCCAATACTTTCCCTATACATTATCATGTGTTGTGGGTAAAGTAAAAAACGAATGCCTATAGAATTTCACATACACACACACACACACATCTGTGCCGGAATTTCGAGTAATATATTGCATATAATATATATTTTTTAAATAATATATTACTCGTAAAAATAGAACTAGATAGCATATTTTACAGCATATTTGCTCGACTAAAATAAGATTTTTTGCATTGTGTCTTATAGAAAATTTCTAGAACAATGGCAATACATGAAATATATAACTGTAAAGAAAAAATTTGTTAAATCATAAAACCGAGCACACTATAATATACTAACGGCATCAGTCTATTTTGAAGGCAAGAAATAGTCTCATTATTCAGGATAAGAAGATAGCAAAGACATGAAGGCGTCTGTTTCACTCCAAAGATGCGACAACCCGTAACCCTTAGAAGATGCAAATCACGTCCTTGAAAAGAACATCACAACACATTCTAACAGGATAGACGACAGCTTATCTTTACTCTGCCTGCTTTTTATCTTGAAGAAGGAGGTTGTTTTTGCTTCTGGCACTCATTGATAACGTGGTTACTATTTTAATAAGTGGTATGATTTAACGAAGTTTTTAATTCACAGTAAATTTGACGCTGTGTAAACCAACCCCACCAGCATTGGATATTGAATCCCTATCAGTCATCATCTGAGCTCCATCAATACCCGATCCTGAAAAAAAAAATAGATGTTTCAAGGAAAATTTTTTAAGAGGAAGTTGAAATCCTTAGTAAATTCCCCGTACCCCTCAATGAACTTGATGTTGAATCCACATCAATCATCATCTAAGCTGTATTTATTCCCTATTCTGAAAAATAGATGTTGCAAGAGAAATGTCAATTTTTTAACCGAAATTGTGAGAAGAAACTTTAGCGGAAATTCTTAAAAAGAAAACGCTCCTATCTCCTTCAAATACGGATGCTTAATCCATATCATTTATCATCTAAGCCACAGTAGAACCTGAGGGAGTTGGCTTCTGCTAACTTTCCTTCCCGGCCGTCCAAATAGAAACTCTAAGTCCTCTGGACGAGTCGGACGGCCTGGGGCTTTCACAGTAGAACCAGAGAAGTAGATGCCTCAATAAAAATACTTTAGTAAAAACAATAGTATTGCACATTTTTTTACCACCATTCCATTTATTTATTAAAATAGATACATTTTATTATAAAGAAGTTAGTTAAATAAGCGTTCATTAAACAGAGAGTATATAAATTTTCATTATTATGCGTAAAAATCAGATCTTCCCGTCATAAGTTCCAAATTACGTCGATGACAAAAAGTCTTTGCGCTGTACATTATACTGTATATATGTCAGAAAAATAGTAGTGTCATATGCGTGCTTTTCCTCTTTCCTAACTTGTCCTATCTTGCGCATGACTGTTTCTGCGATCGCCCAGGATGTTATGGATATTGACTGATCAGCGCGTGGAAGGCTGTCACGTCCTCTGCATCAGATACACACTTTTCTTTCTCCATGGTTTGTGGCTAGCCTATCTCGCCTCATTTGCCGCGGAGCAAAGTCTGGTATGAAAGAGGTGGAGACTCATACATTAAAGGAGACGGAAAAGAAGATGGATATGGGGAACATTTTCCTGATTTTCTCGTTCGCAAAAGCTGTCTAAAATATGTGATAACTCCACTCGACTTTCTGATACATTCATATTAGATGTTGTGTACATCCATTTGTATCAAAGTTAAAAGGCATATATACACATTTTGTAAGAAGGTATTTAAGCACCCCGATGACTTTGGAAGGAAAGGTCTATGAGTGTGCACGTTAGGGCTGTCTATACTAAAGTGACCATGCCTGATAGAATCAAAGGGATTGCAGAGCCCATAGCAGAGAATTTAAAGAGTTGAGAAAACGAATTTTAACAGGTTTCATTTTATTATCTCGATGTTCCAGATATATCCTCCCCACAGACAGATACATATACACACACCACACATTATATATACATATATATATATATATATAATATATATATATATATATATATAAGATTTAAAATGAAAAAAGAAAATATATAGGTGGAATGATTGTGTTTACAGGGTTGCAGAAAGGTCAAGAGGGATTGCGACCCCTATTTCCTGGTTAGAAGCTAGCTTTGACTTCATGAAAACGCTCCCAGAGACTCTGCACGCCCGAAACAACAATCGATCATGCCCGTGGGGAAAAAATGGCCGAATCCCAGACAACGTAAAAATGATCAAAATAACAAAAATTGGAAATTTTACTAACCAGCAAGACGAGAATCATGGAAGAGTTGCATAAAGCGTATAAACTTCGAATAGGAAAGCATACATAAAAAAGTCGCGTCTAACTTATAGAGCCATCTGGATGTGCATCAATCAGATAATCCTAGGTAAGAGTTGTGTTGTATTGTATGATGTCGGATAAATTAACATAATTTTTATCACTATAATTTCTGCAAAAAACATCATAATAGTGCTGTACAAAGCGGAAGGGATATGATTGTTCCCGAGTTCCGTTGATTAAATGCATCATGCATTTATTAAATTCTGTAATAGATGAGTTTAACAATCTGTATCTGTTCAAGTGATTTACGATTAAATTACGTTACGATTAAGTTACGTACGACGATTACGAAAGTAAAATCGATACTACGTAAATAATCGAACGTTCGGTACGTAAATAATCGATTACGTTCGATTATTTACGATTAAGTTACGTAATTAACGTAATTTAATCGTAAATCACTTGAACAGATACAGATTGTTAAACTCATCTATTACAGAATTTAATAAATGCATGATGCATTTAATCAACGGAACTCGGGAACAATCATATCCCTTCCGCTTTGTACAGCACTATTATGATGTTTTTTGCAGAAATTATAGTGATAAAAATTATGTTAATTTATCCGACATCATACAATACAACACAACTCTTACCTAGGATTATCTGATTGATGCACATCCAGATGGCTCTATAAGTTAGACGCGACTTTTTTATGTATGCTTTCCTATTCGAAGTTTATACGCTTTATGCAACTCTTCCATGATTCTCGTCTTGCTGGTTAGTAAAATTTCCAATTTTTGTTATTTTGATCATTTTTATGTTGTCTGGGATTCGGCCATTTTTTCCCCACGGGCATGATCGATTGTTGTTTCGGGTGTGCAGAGTCTCTGGGAGCGTTTTCATGAAGTCAAAGCTAGCTTCTAACCAGGAAATAGGAGTCGCAATCCCCCTTGACCTTTCTGCAACCCTGTAAACACAATCATTCCACCTATATATTTTCTTTTTTCATTTTAAATCTTATATTTCAAGTCTCTGATAGTGCGGTAATTTGCGCCTTTCTCTTTCTTGAATTTCATACTTTTTGGGATTGTATTTATTTATATATATATATATATGTATATATATATATATATATATATATACTTACATATATATATATATATATATATATATATATATATATATATATATATATATATATACTTACACAACATAGAATAAAAAATAATTTATTGAACAATTAACATACTGTAATTTGTTTGCGAAAATTATTTGTAATTAGGGAAAGAATCTTCATAATTTTGTTGTAATATGGGAAACACAGTTCTCAGGTTCGTAAATATTTATATTTTTACTGCTTTTTATATTATACATTTTACTTTTGATTTTTTTTCTTTTGATTTTATATTGAAATGTTATACTTTGAAAAGCCTTGGGCATGAAGTGTGTCTGTGCCCAAGCCTTTTGTTTTTGGAGGGAGGATATGATACAGAAATTTTAAGCCTTTCTCAATAACGCGCCCTTTTCTTTCATAATTATTATTCCAAATTCCTATTTCATGTCCAGCACGTATTGCAAATCTATTAAATTCTATCCCACGCCACTCATATTAACAAAGTATGCCAACACTTCCACGACCATACGATATAGGGTCACTTATCTTAACCTCTGCGTAAACTTTGTCATATGAAACTGCTTCATCATCCCATTTTTAAAGCCCAAAGAACGCGAAGGCAGCATGTGTCCCTCCCCTACCGATGCAACTGTACATTATGTGTGAACCAACGCAGACTGCATTGAGATTTTGGGAGGGCAGATCGGACAGCCTATGTAACTGTATCTGTTTCCAGTATCATATAATAAAGGACATTTTTAGTAACGTGAAATATCTCTTTCCTGGATTATTGTAGCCTATATTACATACATATATATATATATATATATATAATCTATCATTTGAATTCCATATAATATTTTTATTATATATATATATATATATATACGATTTTACTAACTGATAGCTATATTTACTATTATTACACATTTCGTTATACTGCATCATCTAACAGTGCATTTTGCCAGGAGACAGCTGCAAAGAATCAGTGGAAGGCCTTATATAATTTCTATAATCGATTAATATTCGATTGTCTATTCGAAACATATTTTATTACTTTTTTAATTTATTTTATAGGGTTAATAATGATTATCACTTTGATTTATATGTATTAATAGGCACTCGTATTTTTAATGCAGTTCATCTGGTTTTTATACCTTCTAATACTTTAGAATGGATTTACTATTTACAATTTTTATGAATGGCAACATGGACATGCCGTCCAAATAGATGCTCAAGTCCCTTGGATGAGTCGGACGGCCTGGGTCTTCAACACGTGCCACACCGGCCACACATTAGTCACCGGCCACACATTATGCTGCAGTAAGCCTTCGGGTCTGCCATGCGTCTGGGTTTTGAACACGTGTAAGTCAATGCCAACGGCCGTACCGTGCTCAAAACACCGGTTCTTGTTAGATCACCGAAGTCAAGCAGCATCGGGCGCGGTTAGTACTTGGATGGGTGACCACCTGGGAACACCGCGTGCTGTTGACACATTTCGGGCGCGGTAGCCTGGTGGTTTGCGCGCTGGATTTGCACGCTACCACAACTGCCGCCGTGTTCATGCGGAGTACGATCACGTTAAACATGTGGGTCCGTAAGTCCTTCCGAGAGGTTGGTGGTAGGGGAAGGAGGGTACGGTCCCTGTGGATGCCTCCCCACTGAGTTCCGGTCTAAATTGGGTGGCACTTCCCGGCCGTCCAAACGGTTACCTTACACCTTTCTGGTAGCTACTACCTCTGGCTCTCCAACTTCTTTACCTTTCCCTTATTCACTTCTCAAAAAACATTACAAACTTGATATCCTTAGTAATTGGCAATCCTTTTTAAATGACTATGTCTCCCCCCGAACTCACGATCCCGCCAGAATTTTAAATTTCCTTCCAAAAGTTAACTTTAATACACATATTACTAATAAATATTTAATCTACTTTATTACGGGCCACGGCCCATTCCCCGATTATTTGTTCTCTTTCAAATGTAAATCTACTTCCTGCTGCTCCTGCGGCGCTTTCGGCGACGCCGATCACTACGTTTTTTCTTGCCCCCTTACCAAAGCTTTTCACCTTTATAAACCTTCACCCCATAATACGGCGACCTGGTTCTCGAGTGTCTGCTCTAACCCTTCTTCAATCAATAAAATAAAAAACTGTGTTCTCATAGCGAGAGAAATCTCTAATAAAATTTCATAATCAGCCTGGGGATCTCTGCTTTTAATTTTTTCGGTCGGTGACTCCTCTTCTTGTTGTTTTTTTGTTTGTTTTTTATGTTGTTTTTTATGTTGTTTTTTTATATGTTGTTTTTCTCGGTGGTGTCGTCTGCTTTTGTTGTGTTGTCTTTAGTTGTTGCACCCCATTTTATAATATATAGTCAACTTCAAAATGTTTTCAACTACTATCATAATACTTATATTATCTCAGATCATTATGTCATTTGTAAATATACTATCAAGTCTTTAATAATGTAAATAAGTCAACAAAATGTATTCAAGTCTACAAGAGTATAAATGTAATCAAGTCTTCAGATATACTTTCATATTAGCAAAAGTATGTTATTAGCTTATATCCTTGTAACCACTCCTGTAAAAATTTTTTAAAGATTCAATAAATTTGGTGTTGGTTGTTGTGGACACCCGGACATCGGCCGGACGCCTGCCAACTCCTCTCCCGGCCGTCCAAATAGATGCTCAAGTCCTCAGGACGAGTCGGACGGTCTGGGTCTTCAACACCTTTCTGGTAGGTCAGACGGTCTGAGTCTCAACAACAGCAACACGTGTAAGTCAATTCTATTTTTTCAATTTATTCAATTGTTTTTAGTTTTTCAAATTTCTCAATAATTTTCTATTTTTAGCACATAGGGGCTACTATTGACTTTTTGTTCACAGTAACAGGTTTGAGGGGGGGCAGCATTGAATCGCTCATCGCTACGAAAGCCTCGCTGACTATACCCTCGGGTCTGAAGAATTCTTTTGGAGCTGATGGCATAGCGGGGGATCAGTAATCTAAAGGTTCCGAGTTCGAACCTATCCCCCACCATCGGGGATCTGCGGCCCTCCACAGACTAATGAGGCTGCGGACGCATTTTCAGCATGCAAAAATCAATTAGCTGAGCAACGCTACTCGCGCACCCTGCTAAAGATGCGAATTTAATTTTATACGTCGACGCATCAGATTCTGCACTTGCTGGTCCTTTGAATCACGTTCTTGATGCGGGTATCGAACCCCTGGCCTTCTTCTCGCTGAAATTATCTGCGGCAGAGGCAAGATACAGTACTCCCGACGGGGAACTTTTAGCTGCGTATTCGACTATCAAGTACTTCAGGCATACGTTGGAAGTGCTACATTTCAACCCTGTTTACCGACCACGAGTCGATGACGTTCGCATTTAAGAAAAAATCGCACAAATGCTCGCCTCGCCAAAATCGGCAACTCGCATTTACATTGGAATTCACTACCGATATACGCCATATAGAAGATACTAATAACATCCCGGCCGACGTAATGTCCCGCATAAATATGATTACGGTACCTGGTCCAATGGATTATGAAGAACTCGCAGATTTACAAAACTACGATCCGGAGCTGAAATGTACTAACTGGAGAAGATGTATAGTACTCGCCCCCTGAAGATGTTGCTATTACATCACCTACATTCTATTATTTGATATTTCATTTTTCTGAAGTATCAATAGATGGAATGAAATCACTGAGTTCATTCCATCTATTGATACTTCAGTTTATTTTACTACTCCATTTATAATAGTCTTGTGATAATTTTGATTGTCACTCCGAAGGTCGGCAACAGTCGGTGCTGGCGTCCAGGAGGCGGAAGGCCCAAAAGTATACTAAGCCAGAAAGCCTTCTTTCAAATCAGACGCCAAACTTCGTTTTATCGCCAGCGTGATACGCGAAGGAGTGCTCTCTCTCTCTCAAGGTTACTATAGCAGCCATATCAAGAGAAAAAGACTCTCGCAATTTGGTTTATTTTTTTATAGGATATATGTATAACTTACAATTTAGCAATAGAGACACGTTTTAAATGGATTGTCTCTTAGATTGGAATTAAATTAATTCAATACTGATTAGATTAAAGAAGCCGATATATAACTTACAATTCAGCAATATGGGCTTATCGCCGATATATAACTTACAATTAAGCAATATAGACACTTTTTAAATGCATTATCTCTTAGATTAGAATTAAATTAATTCAGTATTCACTCAATTAAAGAATCATTTTATTATTTTCTAATGCTATTGTATAGAGGAAGTTCACGGATAATCACGACATTTAGACGAAAAAATAAACTTAAAGACACCATGAACACATTTCGAACATTTTGGGAAATATTTCCATCCGCGTGTGTGTGTGTATCTGTGGGGTTCGAATGCGCGTATCACTATGGCAATTTATATGTAGATGCATTCTATATAAAATTAGAAACAGGTAGAATATTTTGTAATAAATGAGATTAAAACGTTATTCCAAATTAGAGATATTAAATTAGAGAGAGTACGTACAGCCACGAAATTCTATATGTAGCTGCATTCTGAAAAAATTAGAATTAGGTAGATCATCATGTAATTAACGTGATTAGAATACGGGTGAAAGGGAGGGAGGGAGACACAGAGGGCGAGAGAGAAAGAGAGTATGTGTGTGTGTGTCAAAATATAGTACGATCAAAATATAGTGTGGTACTGCAGGAGAGGTCGACCTTGTTTCGAACGAGTAGGATTCAAGGGCGCCCATAAAACTTATTCCTGAGATGGCCAAACTCAAGGATGGGAGGTAAATATCTATTAACTTACCTACATTTCTGACCTTGAACGTCCGCGGGAGTGAAATGCCCCCTCGCGCTCCCCTATGGGCGCCCATAGAACATTTTCCAGAGGGTAAACTCATGGATGAGAAGTACAATGTTGACTAGCTTGATACCTACATTTGTGACTTTGAACGCCCCTATGGGTACCCATGATTATAAGTGTTGAAGACCCAGACCATTTGACTAGCCCTATAGGGCTTACAGCAGCTGTTTGAGTGGCCGAGAGAGATGGCCATAAGCACAGACTAATATAGTATTCTGTGGCTATAAGTGTTGCAGACCCAAACCACTCGACTGACCCAGAGGGCTTACAGCAGCTATTTGAGTGGTCGGGGTGGCTATAAGTGTTGTAAAAATTTAGACTTCACGGAAACTTTTGTGGGATCTGGAAAGACTCCATTTTTCCACCCCTGGGGAAATCGAAACTCAACTCCGTTAGGTTCGTTCTGTCCTGAGGTTACTAGTATAAGTAGGGAGTTTTTTCAATGAGCGCCCATAGGGGAGGGAAAGGAGGCACTTCCGCTCTCCTGGACATTCAAGATCCCAAATGTGGGGGATCAAGGTAGTCGATATTGTACATATCATTGAGTTTAACGCCTAGAAAAGTGCTATGGGCGCCTATGCTTATAGTATCGACAACGGGCCAGAACCTAACGGGGCTTAATATTTTTGTTTCTCACTCGAGGGTGAATAAAATGGGTGGGAGTGTCAAAAAGACTTTATCAATCAATGACTTTGAGTCCTTCACAGCTTAACCGAATTAACTTTTATTTTGTGCAAATATTGTATTTGAAACGATTATAACCGCGAAACTCAACATATCTTAAATCAAGAATATTAATTTCCCCAAAGGGACAGGAATTATCAAATAAATTAAACTTCATTTTTCAAGAATATTCATCAATTTGATATCATTTTTATTAATTTAATGTCATTTTTGCCAATTTGGAAACATTTTAAATAAAATGTCAAGTTGACGATATTTTGTTAATTTATCGACAAGCATTACAGACAGACAGACAAACTAATAAATTACATTTGACGAATTGTTTGATGTCAAAATACAAAATTATTGTGAAACAGTGTCTCGTGAATAAAACCTACCAGAATGATGCTAACACCGTTGTCACATAATATTGTACATGGAATGGAAACATATTACGGTAGTTAGTACTGTTTTAATTTCATGTATTTTCTAAAATTTATTTGAAAAACGTACAATATATCAAGAATGGTTCATGCTATTATCCCAAAGTTTATGTCATTCATTTTCTAATAAAAAATTAAATAAAAAATGATATTTTATGTAACAATATTAAAGGTTCTGATTTTTTATGATGTTTTTCAAAATTTCATTCGAAAGTTTGGAGCTGGTTTCCAAATATTCGATTGCTTATAAAATCAATAGTCTTCCAGTATTCACTGATTGTAATAATCGAATGTTTTTTGTTTGAAACGTTCCATCCGTTCGTTAGATATCGCATCTACTGACTCAAGGACGCACACACTAATATACATGCACACACACTAATACACATACACACACTAATATACATGCACATACTACATACATTAATATACATGCACACACAGATATCACTTTAAAAACATTCGATTCGATTTCAGGGATGTTTGAAACAAGCTCTACCATCGAAAACACAAAGCAGAATTCGAGTTTTCAACCTCGTCATAATACTTTCCCTATACATTATATCAGTATTTTTCAAATTCATTTTGTCACGAAACCCTTTTGAAATTTAATTTGATGGTGGAACCCCAAAATAAGGAATATCACCTGTTGTCCAAATTATGCATCCAAATTTTACACGTTTTTAAATTTAAGACAATTTGCATGAAACTATCACGTCGCGGAATCCCAAGGGTTCCGAAAAACTTTGAAAAGTCTACCTTGAAATACGATGCATTATATTAGGTATGTCAGAAAAGTAATATTTATTGCTCCCACAAACCGAAAATGTCAAGCAAATTTCCTTAAAATGTCACAAATTTTGCATTTTTAAAATGACAAATATTCCCTCCTTTTAAATAATCTTCAATTTTCGTCACTGATTGTTGTACAATATAAGTATTGAACAACATACGGATCCTACGAATATATTTACTCCAAAATCTCGCATATAAACGTTTTATTCAAATAATAAATTATATATGTGGGTGGAACATTTCTTACACTCATTGCAAACAATCTGCGTGCAGTACAAAAAGTTCTTAAATACATGTATTTTCATAGTATTACTTTAAAACCAAAATGTGCATAAAACATGATTTAAATAATGGGATACAAATGTATCTAATCTGTCTCCGTGAACAATATCGCGGATTAAAAACAATCGTCTTTCTCTCCGCTTGAGGAATTCCGCTTCTCTCCGCTTGCAGGAGTTGCAAAAATAGTGTACCAGAACTGGCGATAAAACGACGTTTGGCGTGTGATGTGAGAGAAACTTTCTGAATTGGTATACCTTTGGGCTTATCGCGTCCAGGAGTGCTATGCCGCGGCATCAAGGATGTGCACCTTGTTAACTGGGGTGTAAGGTCACTACCCCTTACCGCCATTATGTAAGCACCTTACACTGCCTTCTTTCTCTTAAATTCTTTTGTATCCTTAAACTTTTATATTATATATATAATATATATATATATATATATATATATATATTTCTTTGGATTATAATTAAATTTTTATTATATATAGATGTGTGTGTGGTGTGTGTGTGTATGCGCGCGTTATTGAAATATTAGTTGATTCGTATTTAGGGAGACTCAAAACATGGAAAATAAGGCCAGATTTTTAACCCCACAATTCCCCCTTCAAGTATTCAATGTATTGTTTGAAATGTAAGATTTTGAAATTTTTAAATTTAGATTAATTTTTCGTTTTTCAATCTCGCAAAAATTCCATAAAATCCTTTCTTGTTCTCATTGTTTACGTAATAAATCGGCACAAAGCTTTATAGAAACTCATATATTCGATCTTGAATTGCGTCAACACTTTACACACCTATATACAGATAGGACGCGGTAGCCCAGTGGTTAGCGCGCGGGAATTGCACTGGGTAGACCCGGGTTCGATTCCCGCCACTGCCAAAACTGCCGCCGTGTTCACGCAGAGTACAATCACGTTAAACATGTGGGTCCGTAAGTCCTTCCGAGAGATTGGTGGTAGGGAAGGAAAGGGTAAGGTCCCTGTGGATGCCTCTCCCACTGGGTACCGGTCTAAATTGAGTGGCCCTTCCCAGCCGTCCAAACAGTTACGTTACACCTTTCTGGTAGGTCGGATGGTCTGGGTTGCAACAGCAACAACACCTATACAGATCCACACATATAGGCACATGCATACACAGACAGGCATTTTCCCAATAGTAATATCATGTTTGTACTTTATACAGGTTCCCGAACGAAAACACACTCAGAAGTTTCAAATAACGATAGCGGTAGGTAAAGAAGGTGGCTCAATTAAGGAGGTGAGAGAATTAAAACAAGGGTATTCATTGAGACCAAAGAATCTGGTCCTCAAGTCGTAAGGGTTAACAATTCTATTCTCGAATTCTTAATTTTCAAGCAGTGTTTTTCCCAAGGAGAGAAGAGCCTACATTCAAATAACAGCCGCGCAGATGTAGAGGGTGCTGGCAACCAGGTTATAAAAGCACGAGAGAATAATAGGGGTTCGAGATGGTACGAGTTAGTACGACGTAGAACGTGGCGTGTGTGGATGCAGACGGTGGTGGACCATGTTCAATTCTAATTTATTATGTGTAATTTGCATTAATGAAATTTATTTTTATGATTTTCAAAGTTTAAGAATAAACTTGTTGTTTTTATAAAACTATGCCTGAGTGTTCATTCCGACGCCTTCACAAAGTTATAGAAAGAATTAGATACTCCCTTTCTATTCTGGTTATCTCAATCTATAAAGCGCTGCCTCGAGATCCTGATGCCGAAAGTCTCAAGTATGACTTCGTAACACCCACAAACATATAACCGTCATATTGATATTAACTGATTCCAGTTAAAGGATGCAATACGATTTTAAAATTGCAATTTCTATCCAACATAATTTATAAGCATTCCGAAATACAGATCAACCTTTTTTGTTTTTTGATTTTCTTTGATGATAGTTGTGCGTTGATTTTTGAGTGGACGCGATATTTTTTCGAAATGGGTAGTGTTTTAAAGAAGTTGAGTGCTATTATAACGATTGGTAAAAGTAAGACGTCTATTTATTCTTAAATGGATCAGACAGCTGAAATGTCTCAATTTTCAGAAAGAAAAGTTTCGCAATCTCTAAAAGCATTATAAGGAAACAAGAAATTTATGAAAAAGTCTTCATAGGCTGGAAAAAGTGTGTACACTTCATTTTTGAGTAAACTGTTAAGCACTTTTACTTTTGCATACTTATTTTGTATACAGTCATTCAAATTTTCGAAAGAACCGGAAATTGCATCTGCAAGACCGGAAGTAGAAATTCTTAGTGAATCCCTACACTCTTTGGAATTAGATGTTGAATCCATATCAACCACCGTCTGAGTTCTAAATCTAATTTTTCGAAATAGATATTTCAAAGAAACTTTTTGAATCAGAGGTGAAAAGAAAAAGAAGTGTAAATACTTAATGAATCCCATACCTCCTCTGTAATTAAATACTGAATCCATACGTCTTCACCTATGCTCTATCTATAGTCAGTCTTGAGAAACAGATGTTTCAAACAAAAGTAAAACGTTTGAACGGAAAAAGTAAAACGAACCATAAGTAGAAATCCTTAGTGAACCCATCTCCCTCCTCCGGAATTGGATGCTACAGAATCTATATCAGTCATCATCTAGTATCTATCTGTAGCAGATTTTAAGAAGCTGATATTTGAAGGAAAACTTTTAATAAAAACAATAGAGACATTTTTACCACTCATAATTATGTTACAAATAGCCATTTTTATTTGGGATATTTTTTATAGACGAATGTTCCGGTCCATAAAATGCACCGCTCTAAAGATAATGTACATTTTTGACTTGCTGTAGAAAAATAATTAACCATGTTTTCTCCATTGCCAAATGAGCGCATTCTTACTCATTTCTTTTCAACTCAAATTTGTGGACATCTTTGCATAAGAGTCATAATCATATCACAAGTTAATATTGCAATCGAGTTACAGTATACGTCAAACGTGGCGATCTGTCCAACATTCGGTTTTAAATTTTGAATCCTGTCACAATTGTTGCATGTGCATTTTATATTCAAAATGGTAAGAACGCCCCCCGGTGTCACTTTCAACTGTTTCAACAATCTCATCAACGAAAGCCTTTTTGAAATGATTGACTTAGTGCCGAACTTGAATTTATTAAATGACTTCTATTACACTCCAATGCTTTAAGCTAAAGAGCTAAAGAGCCATCAGAAGAGAATTCTCTTTTACAAGGGGTGTTTAAAAAGAAGCATGGCTCGGAGCAAATGTTTGTTTCCAGATTTTTATCACCCAAACTCACCTTTTTACAAGCATAATGAGATTGAAACTCACAATTGAATAGAAAGTGTATGTTGGCAATGTTGACTGTCTCACTGGGAATACTCTGTCGCATCAACAGCAAATTGTATTTGTATTTCTTACAAATTTATTCATTTCAAGATCAGTGTCGGATTTATAATCTTTTTTTAGAAAATCGAGTATATTTTCATTTCAGCACCTTTGACACTTCAAGCTCTCCCTGCAGCGATACATAGTATATGTATAGGGAAAGTATTGCGATGAAGGCGGTCGTTCGTATACCAGTTTATGGCCGTTTAGGGAAATATTTTTAGAACGACACATGTGATTGCATGTCTGTGCATATTATATCCAACTGGTTTGAATCCATTAACGCTTATATACTTGTAGTTTCCCTTGTTCATGGTGTTAATAAACTAGGGACCCCGCCTCTGCTTATTACGATCGAGGAGCTCTAATGGTCTTATAATAACTTCCGTACTGCTTTAGTAATAGCATGAAGTTTCTGAACTTTCTGCTTTAAACTGCTCATGTCCACAATGTTGACATTTGGCATCCACCATTCCAATAGTGAACTTCACTACTTTTATGCAAGCTCCACAAATTATGTGTGCTGCATATATTTTAATGGTCTGACAACAGCTCTAAAGCAGGGGTGGGGATACCCAGTAGTTAGCGCGCGGGGATTGCGCTCGGACGAATCGAGTTCGAGTCCCAACTCTATCCAAACTGACCCCGCGTTCACGCGGAGGACTGACATGCTAAATATGTAGGTCCACAAATCTTTCCGAGAGTTTGGTGGTAGTAGGGAAAGGAGGGTACGGTCCCTGTGGATGCCGCCCCTACTGGGTTCCGAAGTAAATTGAATGGCACTTCCCGGCCTTCCAAACAGATACCTTACACTTTCCGGTAGGTCGGGAGGTCTGGGTCGAAAAAGAAGAACAGTTGTAGAGTGTTTTTTCTGGATTGTTTTTACTTGGGTATTATTTTACAACCGAATCTGAGCCGATAACAATAATGCATATATAATACATATGCAATAGAATAATAATACATATAATGTTAATTGCATTAATAATTACATTATAATCATAATTGTTGATGACAATCGTAGTTGCGAAACGCTCCTAAGTAATCAGCAATAAAACGTATGATTGTTCAGTTGACGTATCAGCCAGCAACCAATACCAGAGACGTTGAAAGTCGATGACCCGTTAAGTCTTCGCCCATGCTGGTAATGCTAAATTGTATGCTAATTAATATTTGATTATCCAAGAGTTACATCAAAATTCTAAACCCATATTGCAGATTTACGGTTTTATGTTAGTCTATATATAAAATTTCAGAACTGTACATTTTTCCATCTGTTTGTAATGCAGGGGTAAAATTTCGAAGGATTCTTTTTAATATAGAGTTAAAACGTTATATTATCCGTTAATACATTTGAAAATATTAAATCTAATATATAACCTAGATCCGTTTTGTTGTTGTTGTTGTTGTTGTTGTGTTGAAACAGGATATTTTTTTTTTACTGCAACTAAAATACTTAAACTTACTAAAATCCTAACTGAAGAAGTAAATGATTGATTTGTTGCTAGGAGAAATAATTTACGGGACATGCAATAGATGGCGCTTCCTGCGACAGATGGCTAGCTTCCCTCTGACTTGTATAAGGAAAGTATTGTCTGTCGTACGAGTAAGAAAATTCAAATTTCCGTTTTGGAGTAATGCATGTGCATGTGTTTTTATGTATGTTATTGTGTGTGTTAGTGCGCGTACCGCGTATGTTAGTGCGTCTGTCCATGAGTCTATGGAAGCGATATCTCATGAAAGAATGGAGCGTTTTGAACGAAATTGGTTACGATTATTACAATCAGTGACTATCTGAAACCGGTTGATTTAAAACAGGATCGAATATTCGGAAGAATGTTCTAAATTAAATAATTTTTTTTAAAAAATCATTTAAAAATTAGGATTTTTAATAATGTAAAATAAAACAACCCTTTCATATGTAATTTATCATTAAAAACATAAAACGTTCTCGAAATAAAACACGTTTTCTGATAAATCTATCGATAAAGTTATAAATTTAAAAAGTAGTAAGTATTGTTAAATAGGTTAAACTTAACGACTTTTTTGAAAAATATCGCTAACCCAGAATGGGATCCTACCCCAGATCCTACCCAGAATGGGATCCTACCCCAGATCCTACCCTGAATGGGATCCTCCTGATTCTACTCCAGAATGGGATTTCATAAATCAATTACCATATCAGTGTGCAAAGCACCCACTATTTATTAACTAAGAAACAACTATATGATTTCGCCATTTTCCTTCACGCTTTATATATGTATTCCATTAGAGTACTGCCACAAGAGAACAAAAGAGTTCCTCTTATGGCAGATAGTTTTTATTATCGAGCTTATAAAAATGTCGTTCAACAATCGATTCAAATATGCAATGACAGTCCCAGTGTGCCAAAATAATTTAAACACTGAACGCTTACATGTAGATCAAAAAGTAGAAAGCACTCTGTGCAAAGGATAAGAGTATTCAAGCACACATTAAATAAAAATACAGCATACAACTGTTTCGAGGATAGGTTGGATTCCCTTCGTCAGTGATAGAGAACCAACAAACCCCAAGTTGAAAAGACGAAATGTATATTCTGTATATTCAATCAGTATATTTTCCTCGTCGTAGAACAAAGTACAGACTATAAGGAGACAAAGATAAATTGTAAAGTCACATAAATGTGAATACGTAGGAATAAACCTTATGGTTGGCGTTCTAATTTGAATTGCACCAAGCATTCTTGTTCTTTCCCTCCCCAATATTGACATTTTCTGTAATATATCTGCTTTTTTTTCAATGTTGAATTATATTCATTCACTACGAGCCTTTCGCCATAGAAATGATGCACGCCTCAAGGTGAGACTCAAGATTCTTTAATATAAGGTTGGGCAGTCTGCTCGGCAACGAATCCAAAATTTGTCAGCTTGGCGTCATGGAACTAAGTTTCGTCATTCATGATGTCACGGTCTAAAGTAAACTTTGAGAGGAGTTGCCATAACATAAAAAGTTTTCGCTCTATTACAGTTAAAAATTGTTTATTAATTTTGAAGTGATACGTAAACAACTTGCGCAGAGATTTTAGATTGTACTGGGCACACCTGCCCCAGTGACATCCAAAGAGACTTAGTGACGCCGGTGGAATAGAATGACAGTCGCAGTTAAGAAATTCGGTCCCTTCAGACAGACAGAGAACAAACTGCGTGCGTTTGCTATTCTCATGACAACATGTGCGCAAAGCCATGTAAAAAAGCTTAAATCACCCATGCCCGGGACAAGCACATCCTGATGAGACTTGTTTTACACTCTGCGCCAGCTGAATGATGGTCTCAAACAATTTAAGTGTTTTCCAAACATCAAGTTCCCTTTGCCTCCATGGGCCACACATACGACCTCAGTACCGAATAGAGTTTCGTCCAGAACAGAGCACCAGGCGCGAAGCGCCTTTAATCTCCAATCTCTAGGTGTGGTTCTTATCTTCATACTGTGACATTATTTCATTTGATTGGTCCATAGTTGGAGGTTCGAGGTTTTTGATTTAATGTTTTTATTATTTGACCTAGCTCCTAGTGTAGCAGTTTGTTGCACATTTAGAGTTTAAGCAGTTTGGGGGGTTGATGCAGATCTGAGGGTTACCTAGCATTTTAGCAGTTTGGGATTTAAGACATTTTGTAGAAAAGCAAAGATCGCGAGTTTTATTTAATATCAACTGATTAAGGTGGGACGTTCCTAGTACCGAATATCAAAGTTAACACGACCTTAGTAAGAATATTCCTTTTCAGTAGTACAAACTACGTCAGAAATGACGTCACAGGAAAACTGTCTATTGAAGTCGTCCAGAGTGAGATTTTTCTTCGCCTGTAGAAGTTGTTTCCTTACGCATGTTGCCTCATGAAGAGAAAACGGAAAGAATTGCGTTCGTTCCATCGATTACGAGCAGTTTTCGATTTACGAACGAGTTCCAGTCATTCGCTGTGCCATGTCTAGGCGTACATCAATATGCCTAGGTGTACATCAATATGCCTAGACGTACATCCATATGCCTAGGTGTACATCAATATGCCTAGGCGTACATCAATATGCCTAGACTATGTTTATCCTTATGCCTTCACAAAAAATAATCCGATTTCCAGATTATGAGCAGCCTACAACCATACTTGCGTCAAAACTGACTTAAGGAGGTATAAAAAAAATCATTGGTGGCTCCAGTCCGAATGGTTTTGCTCGAATAACGCTTTGCGAAATAAAACTCCAGTAAAGTTCACTAAGTTTATTAGATTGTTGCAGACTCATTTGTTTCATTTACGAGCTTTCAAAGTGTTGGACTCTCTAAATGTTTATAGCTAACTAGTACTTTTGGTTTTCACCTTGATTTCATATGGCTACTCCGACCCTAGACATCAAGTCAAAATGTCCAATTATTTTACTGACTTGCTTGACTGTCTATAAATTAAACTTATGCAATATATCTGACAAGATTTTATATTCAAGTTAATATTTAAACTTTCCTGGCGGCACATCCATACATACTTGGATACGTATATTTTCATCTATTGTGTTCAAACCTCGTCCATCACCAGGGGCGGCATTTCAGCATTCCATTTGGGGGTGCGAGATTTGTATGTATGAAAATCCACAATATGGAATAAATAAAATGTTTGTTAACGGGGGGGGGGGGGGGGAATCACAAAATTGAATTGATGTTGAGAAAAATAATTGTTTTTAACATAATTTTTGTACATATTGTATTAACATAATTGTTGTTAACATAATTTTTCTAAATACAAATATCTATATTTATTTATTTACATTTTATTGAAGTTTTAAACGCCGGTTCTTAGAGTCTGGAAGAAGAGAAAATTTTGTTACAATATCATCATAATTCAGTGGTATATCTTGTTCTACAGCTAAAACAGCAAAAAATGATAATCTTTCTTGTTCCATTGTACTGCGAAAATAATTGTTCAGCCTACTAAGACACTAAAAAGACCTTTCACAACTGGCTGATCTGATTGACACAGTCAAAAACAAGTTAACTAATAATGTTATGACAGGAAACACATTTTTTAAAATTCCGCTCTTTAAAATAATCCAAGCGACTTTTAAAATTGGGATGGGCTATGTTTTCATTTTTCACCATTGAATAAAACAGCCGCAATTCCTCTTTCTGGAAGTCATATACTTTGCATGTGGTTGAAACATTTTCTTTTTCTTTTTCGACATCTGATCCGGATAATACTGAACTAAGGGCAAACAAAACAGATATATTGTTCTCATTAAATCTTGTCTTAATTTCATTAGATACTGAATCTATAATTTCATATTGAATATTGATTCTGTGATATGATTTAACATCATCATGGGGATTTTTTTCACCGCTTCCGAATTCGCTTGGAATTTTTTTACGCCTTTTCAGTTTTGGTCCAGAATAAGAATTTTTTTCGCAACGTTCTGTCACAAAACTCCACACTTGATTGAAATATGCATCAGTGCGAAAAGAACTAACAGTTTCAATAGTAGCTTTAGTCAAAGCTTGCACAGCCTGAAAATTAAGATCAGATGACTGAAGATGCTTTGAGAGAGTATTGCATTGATCAAAAACACTGTTCAATACAAACAACGTTAACAAAACTTCGAACGATGTCATGCAAGTTAAAAGGACTTCGGCTCTTCCACCATTGAGAGAATCGTTATCAGATAATTCTTCCAGTGTTAAAATCACCACTTCAAAATTATCAAGTAGTGCTTTTACGGCTTTAACTCTGGAAGACCACCTCGTATCACTTAGCATGATTGTAGAGTTGAAGAGCCTCCAGAAAAAGTATTTGTTGATGAGCGAATTTTTTCGAAAATAGCATGTCTTTTATATGATGTTTCTATGAAATAATATAATGCATTGAGCTGCTGAAATGCATTTCTAGCGGAAGGAATGGATGAGCATACGTTAACTACACATAAATTTAATCGGACACTTGAAATTTTCAAGTGAAAAGGATAACATTATCCCAATCTTTCCAAGTTGAAAAGGGTTCCAGCCGGAAGTGGGAACATCACTGTGAAGGTTGGCGTTTTTGAAGCTCCATGGCGTGAGAAAACTGACCAGTGGACAGTCGATAAAAAATGGGAAAAGCCGACAGATGACGAGGAAAAATTTGGGGGCGCGACCGCGCCCCCTCGCGCCCCCTATTTGCCGCCCCTGTCCATCACTAAACATCTTTAAAATCCACAAGTTCATTTTATTTCCTCATTTTTTTTTAAACAAAACAAAATGTTTTGGTGCTTGTGCAAACCCTATTTCAGCAAGGAGTCAGTAAACACATTGAGCTGCAACACTCGTGACATTTTACATCTTGCAGCTTTTCCACCCATTGGAAAACTCAAATTAAAATATCGAAATTATAACCACTCCGAAAACTAAGAGCTTGATCCAAAATCCAATTGTATACCTTTGTTGGGCTTTTTCTTCCCAACATGATGTTTTATCTCCTTTCTTTTACCTCCATGGTTTCCCTACACCTTTTTAGCATGGAGGTAAATGGAAGGAGTTAAAACTTCATACTGAAACAAAAAGGCCAATAACGTTTGGCATAATCATTCAGATGGCGCTGGAACACAATAAGTAGTCCTTCGTTATATATATTTCTGTGGCGAAAGATCTAAAATATTCATTTAAACTGTCCATTTTGTGGAAATCAATTATTAACGCAATAAAAATTAGAACTGAAACAATAAAAATATCCTTACATATTCAAATTTATTTTAACTTTCTATTCATTTTTATCTCTTTATAATCTGTACCCTGTCCTACAACTAAAGAAAAATGCTAATGAATGATACTCATAATTAGAAAACCTTAATTTAAGAATAATTTACCCATTCTTGTTGTATCAAATGGAAACAAAGAACACTTTACTAATACTAGCAACACCTAGACATAATTTTCAAAACATTGTAGCATTTTCAAGCGTTTCTCTTACACCATGCTTTTGAGTGTCAAGTATATACGTACAATAGTATGAGAAAGAAAAAATTGCGTTTAAAGTTTCTATTCCAATGACCATTATAAATATTTACTGCCAAAGTTCTCAAAACTGCAAAATATAATCTAGATAAGAGAAAGAGTATATGAGTCGAAATAATATTCTCAGAATTTCATAGCGTAGAATCGAAATAAATAAATTTGAAGATCCATCTGTCTGGTTCACCATCATGGGCGAACGGCCGTCCCGAATTTCATGAATTTTTAGATGGGTGACCCACCTGAAATTTAGACATGTCCAATTCCCTTGAGCGTGACCCAACCGTCATAGGAGCCTAAAAATACACGAGACCCAGTCATTATTGGAGGCTTTAAAAAAACGTGACCTAATCGCTTTGAGCCTCTTTACAACAGTAGATGCCATTCGAAATTCGACCCGGTTATTATTTATGCCTCTATCTCTAAAAGGGCTGAAGTTTTATAAGTTTACGAAATAAAAAAGTCAATCTTTTGATCTCAAGGGTCCTAAATGAAAGACATCTATTTCTGCCATAAGAAAACCAGAAACATGGTCTGCAAAGAAGCTATTGTTTAATTGTAAAATGTGTTGTAATCCATATAAATAAATTTATAAGTTATACTGCTTCTGTTAAATTATATCAGCACGCGAGAACTCACTTTTTGTTACTTTCCCTACATTACATGGTAATGTATAGGGAAAGTATTGGAATCATACTGAAAATCGCAACTCGAGTTTTCGAAGGATCTACACGTTTCGGGACCTCTAGAATACGATAAAACCATTTTTAGCGTGACGTCTGTGTGTGTGTCTGTGTGTGTGTCTGTGTGTGTGTCTGTTTGTGTGTCTGTCTGTGTGTCTGTCTGTCTGTGCAGATTTTGTATCCACTCTAACTAAAAAACTAATTGACCGAATTTCATAAAATTTAGTAGGTAGATCACTTGTAGGCGAATCTGGTGCTGATTAGTTTTGGGTACGATTCGGGATAAAAAGAAACCCGCCTTTTTTTTGTGAAATGGCCCGGAAAAATTGCCTGTATCCACTCTAGCTGAAAAACTAATGGACCGAATTTCAAAAAATTTGGTAGAAGTCGCTTGTGGGTCACCCTGGTGCTGATTAGATTTTGGTACGATTCGGAAAAAATAACCTGCCTTTTTTTGCGAAATGGCCCGCAAAAATCGTCAAAATCTAAAATAAAAACTACGTATGTATATCTATTAAATGCTTGTTTTATACGTAATTTTTAACGAGGAAAAGAATAAGACCCACCCCATTACACTAGGACTAGCCGTTATCGAGATATTTTAGTTTTTTCATATTTTCCCTACGCTACCTATGAAAGTAAATCCAGTTACCAAATAAGAACGAAAATTGAATTAAAAGTGAATTAAATTTAATTAAAATAAAGAGAACGTGGATATAAGTTTGCAGGGAAAGTCATATACTGCCCACAACAGATTTTTTTCCCTGCAATACATGGTAATGTATAGGGAAGGTATTGGAATCATGTCGAAAATCGCAACTCGAGTTTCGACGGATCTACACGTTTTGGGACCTCTAGAACACGAAAAACTATTTTTAGCGTGACGTGTGTGTGTGTGTGCGTGCAATACATGTATTCACTCTAACTCTACTATTAGTTGGCCCAATTTCATAAAAGTTTATAGGTACGTCACTTGTGAGTGATCCTGGTGCTGAGTAGATATTGGGTAAGATTCGGGAAAAAAGAACCTGACTTTTTGTGAAATGGCTCACTAAAATCGTATGAATCCACTCACTCTAGCTGAAAGACTGATTGGTCTAATTTCAAAAATCTGGTTCATAAGTCAGTTGCGAGTTACCCTAGTGATGTTTAGGTGTTAGTACGATTCAGAATACAAGAACCAGCCTTTTCTTTCGAAATGGCCCGCAAAAATTGTCAAAATCTAAAATAAAAGACTAACTATGCCTGAATGTATCCATTAAATGCTTGTTGTTTTATACGTTATTTTTGACGATGAAAAAGAATAAGACCCATCCCATGACACTGGGACTAGCCATTCTCGAGATATTTTAGTTTTTGCATGGTTGCTAGAATCTTTGAAAATACGCTCAGTTTCCAAATAGAAACGAAAATTGAATTAAAAGTGTAAATTTAATGTTGTTATGGTGCGTGTTATTTTCTGCCACTCAATGAATTATCAAAGAAATGAAGAGAAAATTAATGGGAGTCTGTAGGGAAAGTCATGTGTTGCTCACATCAGATTTTTTTTTCCATCTTGGGAGAACAATTATAAAATTTCGAAAGAAAGCGTGACTTAAACGTTCGCCGCAAATTGTAAATTAAATTTCTTTCCATTGCAATTCCGTACGAAGATCGGTTGAACAGTCGGTCAATAAATAAGGATGGTCTGATCGTCTCGACAGTTTAAATAGAACGCGTCTATTTAAAACTGATATTTTCCCGATGAATTTGGCAACAGAAGACCTACAGAGAACGGCGTGCCCGCTTAAAAATGGCGGGAACTCATTTGTGAAGCAGGAATTAGTCTATTTTGGGAAGCCCACATAAAATGGCTTCTTTGCTTAATAAACACGGCCAGACGTTTTCAGTTATTCTACGCTTGGCGAAAAAAAAATGGATTGATCCCTGAATTCGACATCCTAAGACTGAAAAATCAAATGTGTCTTTAAATGGCCATCCTCCTATCTGTTTTACAATTTCGCATTTTGGCAACTAATCCTTTTCAAATTTTACATATTTATTCCTTACTTTAATGCGAGCAATGACTGTCGAGTTTGGGTCAAGCTGTGTGGAAGTCAATTCGCATCCAATATTTTACTCATGGAGTAAGATAAAAATTGCAGAGTCCGCTTCGACAATAAGAGTTTGCGATTTCGTCCCAGTAGCTCAACGGTAGAGCGTCGACTGGCCAGTACGAAGATCTAAGGTTCGATTCCCGATTGGAGCAGCAAGGTTCTTTACAGACTCCTATGAATGAAATGCTTGAAACTGCCATAATGCTTTGAGAATGATATTGAGGTGTCGCTCGTGTTAGTAAAGAAATTGCTATTATTAGTTGACACGACAGAAAGGGTAGTATTGAGTATATGTATTTTTGATTATTTGTAACAAAGAGTTCCTTAATGATGAGTATAAGTTACCATTATTTTTTCATAGTTGTAAGATAGAGGGAGATAAAAATAAATTGAAAGGTGAAATAATTTTGGATACGTAGGAATATTCTTTATTGTTTCAGTTCTCATTTGCATTGCGCTCATAATATATTTTCACAAAATTAACAGTTTAAATAAATATTTTTGGCCTTTCGCCATAGACTGACATACCATGCAGGACTACTTATCCTACCGCAGCGCCACCTGCATGATTGTCTCAAATGGCGTTTTCTTAATATGACATTAATGAAAAAAAAATGTCGTAATAAAAATTATTCCTTAAAACTTCTGTCGTCAGAAATTCGAATTTCAATTTTCAATCTCATCATAATATCAGTCATATCAGTTCAGAAGTCTAGATACTAAAGACATAAAAATGCTAGCGATATTATTTTTCAAAAATATGAATACGGGTGTATCCCTGCGAATCGGTGACATTAGAATGTTGTCCTAAAAATCGCACTCCAGATAGCGACAGCGTTCATTTTACTCCGTTCAAAAACACTATTTAGAGTTTTGTTCTAGATTGATTTGAAAATTTTAAACGGGGAAGTGAAAAACAATTTTATTATTAATTTTTGTGATTACCTATCATTTTAGTTATTATTATGAATGAAATTTTTCTAATTCTATCCTATTAGTGCATAAAGGGTAACTATGCACACTACATACTTCCGAATGTTAGTTTCTATTTCCATGCGAAAGAGAAGCAAAAAATATATCCTTTCTGGTGGGCGAACGTAATAAATATGCCTTAAAATTCCATTAATCTTGTTAAACAGCTCTGTTATTCATTATAAATCTCGAAAAACATTCCCAAGAACTTATCCCAAAAGCTTCCAGAAACTGTGAACTTATGAAAAAAAGAAATTTTTAATCTTAAAATTGACAGTTATCAAATATTAAACCCTATACACCCTAATCACAGGTCTGTAAAGAGGGTAACTGTATAAGAGAAGGATACAAGAAAATAGAAAGAGATGACTCCAAAAAAAAAATTAGATTTCCAATTATCAAATCGCAAGTTCGAGTTTTCGATGGATCTACGCGTTTCGGGACCTCTAAATCACGAAAAACTATTTTTGGAATGACGTCTGTGTGTGTATGTGCAATGTAAGTAACTATTCTAACTCAAAAATTAATTGACCTAATTTTATAAAACTTTATAAGTAAGTCACTTGTGGCTTACACTGGAGCTGAATAGACTTTGGTACGATTCGAGATAAAAGAACCTGACTTTTTTGAAAAATGACTCACAAAAATCGTATGTATCCTAACTAAGAATATACTTAACCCAATTTTACAAAATTGGGTGGATAAGTCACTTGGGGATTACTCTGGTGCTGATTCGATTTTAGTACTTTTCGAGGAAAAAAAACGCCTTTCTTGAGAAATGGCTCTCAAAAATTACCAAAACTTACAATAAAAAACTACATATGCTCAAATGTATCCATTAAATGCTTGTTTTGTGCGTAATTTTTGGCGATGAAAATTATAGGACCTATCTCATGACTCCAGAACTAACTAGCCGTTCTCGAGATATTTTTTTTTCTGCTACGCTGCCTTTTAAAATACGTCCAGTCTTCAAATGCAAACAAAAATTAAATTAAGAGTACAAATTCAGTGTGATTTCAAATAATGATGCCTGTTATTTTGTACAATTAAACTTTTGTACAATTAACTTAATGAATTCTTGAAGAAACAAAAAGAACATAAATTAGATTCGGCAGGAAAAGTCATCTGCTACTCACATCCTATTTTTTACTTTAAATTTGCTGGTCTTTTTAGCATTGACAAAGAGTACCCAACGTATGACAGCTATATACTGTGTTATGTCTTAACGTTTTCTTAATGACACCGCTTAATTTCCCCTTATGGTGAGATCATCGCAAAAGATGTATGTTATTACAAAATACATATTTTCGTAATAAAATCACATATATTGCATAATGTTCCACCAAAATTCTGCACTTCACTGGATTGGGGTTGGGCTGAGCTTCACTGAATCCAGTTCCAGACGCAGATGGGGTTATGTTAACCCAATTTTTTATTTTCCATACAATACATAGAATATAGGATCAAGTACTGTCTTAGAGTCAAAAGTCGATTAACTGATTTTGATAAATTTGCACGTTTTGGGCATTCCTGGATGCAAACGAATCTGTCTCTGAATCTATGGGCAGGATACCTCTGAAAAGAAAATTAAGCCAAAAGAAGTTTTGTACAATTAGTTAAATCGGTACATCTAAGACTTCATTCGTTTTCAGGACAAGCATAAGGTCCTTAATTTTTGAAGAAAAATTCGAAAGTTCGGAAAAACATTATAAAAAATATATACAATTGTTTTTTAATAAATAGTCAATAATCTCATTATTTTTTTTAAAGCGAATGACATCCTTTATGGAATGTGGCGTTCTCGGGATATTGCACATTTTTTTTTCTAAAACGTAAAAGTGGTAAAATGGTGTGAGGTTCTTACTATTGAAAACGTTCGTCACACATTAAATAAGGAACCAACGGCCCTACCGTGCTGAAAATACTGGTTCTCGTTAGATCACCGAAGTCAAGCAGCATCGGGAGCTGTTAGTACTTGGGTGGGTGACCACCTGGGAACACCGCGTGCTGTTGGCAGATTTCGGGCGCGGTAGCCCGGTGGTTTGCGGCTGGATTTTTCCGCTGCCACAACTGCCGCCGTGTTCATGCGGAGTACGATCACATTAAACATGTGGGTGTGTAAGTCCTTCCGAGAGATTGGTGGTAGGGGAAGGAGGATACTTTCCCTGTGGATGCCTCCCCCACTGGGTTCTGGTGTAAATTGGGTGACACTTCCCGGCCGTCCAAACGGTTACCTTACACCTTTCTGGTAGGTCGGACGGTCTGGGTCTCAACAACAACAACACATTAAATAAGATTATTATTAAATTAAAGTAAGAGGAGTGTGGCTCAACTCGGCTTTCTCATACCAGAATCCATTTTTGAGTAGCCTGTTTTTTTTTTTTTTTTTTTTTTTCCCCCCCCTTTTTTTTTTTTTTTTTTTTTTTTTTTTTTTTTTTTTTTTTTTTAATTTATATATATATATATATATATCAAATTGTACAAGAAAAATGTTCAGTCAATCGGTATCGTTGGTCTAAATCCTTTCAATTATAGTGTATTACCCTTCACTTTAAAGGAAAATTTTTCGATGGATACCATACGTGAAAATGCATTTCCGGAGGAGGGGATAACTATCCTCTCTATATAAACTTTCCTCTCTATGGGAGCTAATGACATCACGAACACAAAAATTGTATCGCTATTTTTCACAATGATTGAAACTATGAAGTCTCGTGATCATTGGGCCATCCATAAACCCTTTCCTGCATGAGCACGTCCAAAAATATGATATATCATGCCATGTTAAAATAATATAAAATTTCGAAATCTTCACTCTCATTTTAAAAAATTCGATCAAGTTCTAGATTTTTCGATAACAAAGTCGGATATAAAGTTTCGTGAAAATCCATTAATATGTGCGTGTTCACAAGCGATCGACCCCAGACAGACGAATATCACTCCAAAAATAGTCAAAATATAATGAGGAGGTCCTGAATCATATATTGGCATCAAATACTCGAATTCGGAAATTTCCCCGAAAACAATACTTTTTCTATATTACACAGCATGAGAAAGTAAAACTGCTTGCAAGTACTTTTAGCCAGAAATAGGTCTAGATCCATTTTAAGAGATATCACGGACCGTTCTTTATGTATTATAAATTGTAATTTCCCCCCACCCATATCTCTCGGGTAAAAGTAGTTAAAACTCACAAAATGCTTTACAACACGAACAGCATAATAATAGGATAATGCAAGGTATTATACTATACTCACTTCGTACCAAGCATGAAGTGAAAATACTGCAAGAGCTGTTTGGATGCCTGTCTACTCTTTATTCGTTTTAGAACAATATTTCTCGAGTCATTTTTACAAAAATGTGTGAAGGAAGATTTTCAGAAGAAATACCAATGCTGTAAAGTCCCTAAAAATTCAGCAATGACAAGATTTCGAGAAACTAGATCTACCGCAGACAAAGCGAGAACAAGCAGACTTTCCGTTTTGAGTCAGGACACTCTCATAAGAATGGCTAGAGAAATGTGGCTCTAAAAAAATTCCACGCTAGAAATACGCCATATTTCTCGATTAATAAAAAAAAAGGTCTGTAATAATCGTCTGAAGTATTAAAAACAGCAAACAATATTTTTGATATATTTTTCAGGATATTGCTAACCAAAATGCTGAGATTTTTCCTTTACTTCGATTGTCCCCTTAATTGCATACAATATGATAATTAAAATAAAACACACACACACACACACAAAATTGAGAACTATTTTACGATCAGCAATATTAAATGCTTTTGAAAATATCTGGAGTATAAGAATTATGTCCCGACTCATCATATCATAATCTTTATCAGAATTGAAAAATCTGTAGTGGCTCCAGTTCGATGGAGCCGAAATGGTTTCTTTATGGGTGATTAGTCTTCTTTAGACATATTCAAAATAGTTCAAAATATTAAAATACTAAAATTAAAACCACTTTTTCAAAATATTAAAATATAAAAATTACAACCACTATCAAAATATTAAAATTTCAAAATTATAACCACCTCTTCAAAATAGTTTAAAATATTAAAATTTCGAAATTATAACCACCTCTGCAAAATAGATCAAAATATTAAAATTTCAAATGTATAACCATTTTATTTTAAAAACTTCAAACCCGATGAAATCTAATTATACACACTTGTAGGGTTTATAAAGATCTTGAAATTAGTTCTTATAGTTCATAACTAGCACTTTTAATTTTCGAGATATAAGCATTACAAACATGGAAAACACGATTCCTCAAAAACTATATATGAGATTTGGGGAAACAAACTATTAATTTTGAAACTAGACTTTGTACTGAACATTTCTGGCGCTTTATATTTATATCTGTTTTTTAGAATTTTGAAAATATTTCGAGTGAAAGTAATCATGGTAAGACATAAACTTGCTCGAATAAGAGCTCTCCCCCCGCCCCACGAAAAAAAAGGGGTTTACAAATCCAAAGCGTTTACAATTTCGTAACGCTCTGATTCCCGCAAGAGATAACCCAATCAAAAATAAAAGTTATTCACATCAAAAAAAAAATGCAACTTTTCAGATTTTGTGTCTAATATATTTGGTGTATATATTTGTGTATAATATATTTCGTAAATATTCCTTAAATATTTATGACTTTCTCATTCTATGTAATACAGTGTAAAGCGTTGTTATCCTGAAATTTTTCGAATTCGAGACTTTGATGCCAATATATATTTTAAGACCTTCTGAACACATTTTGACTCTTTTTGGAGTGATGTCCGTCTGTCTGGCGTCGATTACATGATAGCGGTCACAGATATTAATAGATTTTCATGAAACTTTATATCCGGCTTTGTTATTAAAAACTCTGGAACTGGATAGAATTTTTTTTTTTTAATTCGAGCGAAAACTTCGAAATTTTATATTTTATTTAACATGGCAGTATAGGACAAAATTGGACATAACCCTGCATAACGGGGTTTATTTATGGCTCAGCGAGACATAATAATTTCAATCATTGTCGTGAAAAATAGCCGCGATACAATTCATTTTATTCGTGACGCTATTAGCATTATCAAGTATGGTAACAATCAAAAAATTTTGTCAAGCCTTCAAAGTGAAGGGTAATATCTTATGTAATTATTTGTATCCACAATACCGATTTTTCTAATTCTTTCTTGTAAAATTTGGAAAAAAGTTACTAAAAAAAAAATTCTAGTATGATAAAGTCGATTGGAATCAATTTAACAACAGCTGAGTGCCACCGATAGATGCGTTGGACTTTACATCTGTGTTAATATAAACTACTTTGACACCATTAACTTCCAAAGTGTTAAGTGTAGGTCAAATTATCAATTTTTTACCATTAACTCTATCTTACCATTATCGTTACGGGAATTATTATTATTTTCCATGGAAATGCAATTTTCGAGTTCTAATCATGAGGAAGACTAAAAATTATATCCACTTCTAGTTTTTATTTTTACGTAATACATGTACATATAAAACTGAATGTTAAATGCATTTGTTTTTTAGTGGAGAGAGAGAAAGAAAGATATATTTAAAAAACGTTCGATATAAATTCAGGTAGTAGTCAAAACGTGCTTATCCATTAAAAGTTCGAGTTCGAAAATTTTCTAGACAACTATACTTTGTCTGTACAATAGTATGAGAAAATAAAAATATAATTGAAAGAAATTTTAAAATAAATAAAAAAGCACTGTCAAATATTATTCAACATTTGATTTCTTCGAGAAATTTTGATTGACTTCATTTTGCGCTTATCTCTTTTAGCGAGGTATTATTTTACTACACTCGTCAATTTCACAAAATTACCTTTATCTCAATACACACATTAATTTAATACCACAATATCTACTTTCATTTTTTATTTATTTATTTTTTTTTTAAGCATTATAGTATTGAAATTTCTTACCTTCTAAAACACCTCAACTCCTCTCGCTCGGGGATACTTTTTTCCTTCCTTATTACGTTGCCAACTGACTGTGAGAAATTCCTGGTGATAGTTACAGAAATTTAAAGCTCCGACGACAAAGCGAACATCGGCGGGAAAAAGCGTGGGACAGGCGCAATGTCGGAGCAACAGGCAGAAGGCACGGCCATTAATAACAGGTGGTTGTAGTTGGGAAGGAGGCCGACAGAGGGCAGCAGTGCGCGAGGGGAGGGATGCGCCGGAATTCGAAAGAGTTATTTGCATTAATTTCCTGGTGAGATTATTGCTGCTCAAGTGATACTTGACTTCGCTGGCGGATTTTTATAAAGCTCAAGCTTCATGCCCCGGACAAACAGATTTTAAATAAAACCATGATTTAGGTTCTTCAGATGTTGACTTTCTCCTAAAGAGTATAGAGCAGTGGTTCCCAAACTTATTTGTTATTGTGGCACTTTTTACTACACTGCAAAGAACACTTTTTACTGTAATGCAAATCCATAGAGCACTTTTTTCTTTAATACACATCCATAAAACAATTTTTACTTTAATACAAATCCATAAAATACTTTTTACTTTAATACAAATCCATAGTACACTTTTTACTTTAATACAAATCCATAAAATACTTTTTACTTTAATACAAATCCATAGAAAACTTTTTACTTTAATACAAATCTATAGAATGCTTTTTACTTTAACACTATTTCCTAGAGCACATTCTACTTTACTGCAAATCCATGGAACATTTTTTTTACTTTAATATAAATCCATAGAACACTTTTTACTTTACGACACATTCCTGGAACATTTTTTCCGTTAATACAAATCCATATAACACTTTTAACTTTACTGTAAATCCATAGAACACGTTTTACTTTATTAAACATAACCCCTTTTAATATATCCATGGAACCCTTTATAATTTCTTAAATTTGTATTTTATGGAGATGGCGCTAAGGCTACAATGGCCAGCTCATGCTGTTAGAACCCAGATCTAATTCCCAATGATAAGATTAATAGCAAATTTCTTACTGAAAATTGCATATATCAGCTATTCCTAATGACGAGCACATAAAGTGAGTGTGCTCGAGCTTTAAAACATGGGTAAATTCTAAAAAACTCATAGTACACATTGCATTATCATTCTAAAAATATTTATTCATTTTAAAATAATTCCATTGAAATATTTAACTTAATTCCCATAAAGGGGAAGTATAATAATATCGACTTCGATTAATAAAACAGTATCTGCACAGACAAATCTGAAGATTAAGATATCCTCGTTCCATTTGTACAAAACATATAAGTTTTGATAAAAGTACTTATAATTACACATTGCATTATCATTCCCAACGCATTCGTTTTAATAAGAATTCCATTAAAATATTCATCTTAATTCCCCTAAAAAAGAAGTATAATAATATCTGCTCTCACTAGAAAAGCAGTAGGCAAATCTGAAGATTTAAACATCCTCTTTCAATTTGTACAAAACATACAAGATTTGATCAGTATACGTCAAAACGAAAACGCTAAAATGACAGAAAAATATATTCCCGTGCAATTTTTTATTCCGTTGCAACAACCATTTTCCGTATTCTGAAATCTGAGAATTTAGAAAAAAAAGCCTTTTGTCAAAATAAAATAGATGAATTCAAAAATTGGAAATATCAATAATTACCTTAGTCTTATATCCTACAGCCGCCATTAATACAACACAATTAAAAATATAATATGCTTCATTTGTGAAATTCGTTTTTCTATCCATCTTGAATCCAAACAATTGAATTAAAATCGTCTGCAGCATGAGCTGAACAACTTCTTGTAATTTTCATCCAAGTTTCGGATAAAAATTGTCTGCACAGCGTAATTTCTGTGGAATAACAGCCTTATTTTTCCATCGTAAATATATATGGCCTACAATGGCATACTGAAAGCATATATTGTTATCAGAAGCATATTCGGACATTTTTCCTGAGAAGAAAAAACATTTGATTAAATATCGTTCATTATAAGCAACCTTTTATTGACCATCGTGATTAATACTTAAAAGTAATCGATAAATGAATTATTAATTTATATGTAAATTAACATTAATCTATATAAATAAAATTGAAAATCTGTCTGTCTGTCTGTCTGTTTGTCCCATCATCACGGGAGAACGGCTGAACCGAATTTGATGAAATTTTGTGGGTAGTCTGGAAATAGTTCCACTTAAAATTTAGTCTATGTTTGGAGTTTCTACAAATAGTGGTTCTCGAGATATTAGTAAAAACGACATTTTCGTTTGTCTCATCATCACGGGAGAACAGCTGAACAAAATTTGATGAAAGTGGATGGCCTTGAAATAGCCCCCCATAAATTTAATCCAAATTTTAAGTATCTAGGACCAGGGGTTGTCGAGATATTAATGAAAAACGAAACTTTTCCCTAGGAGTTCTACTCTCTAACTCCGTGATTTATCCAAACGAAAAGCTTGAAAATCGCTTGAAAAAGTGAATTAAAACTGTATCTCTGAGTTTGGGGGGAGATTTTTTGCACTAATTAGTCACTTTCTGAAAACATGAATTGTTTGAAACATGAAGTTAAATGGAAAATCTATCTCCCAGGTTTGTTTTTCATAAGCTTTTACTCAGCAATGAAAAGTATAAAGAAATCAAAATGGTTATTTAATTTCGCAGTTTATGAGGAAGATTCTATCTTATATCATGTTGCTCAGAAACGCAATTAAATTAAATCTGTCTGTTAATTTTAATTATCATTTTTTTGATTTGAATAATAAATAAATGGATATAAAAATATATTTTAGAAAAGAACGATTTGATTTTTCTTATAGCATTTTTGACTGGATAATATCAATTACGGTCTTCAGGTTTAAACGTTATTATTATTGATATTTTTGGGGATTATTGATTCAGGGATTATTGATATTTATTTCAAGTTATTATGCAATTGTTTAATTATGACAAAAATTGTTTAAACTCATATACTATACGTTGTACGAATAATCTTCTACAAATTCACGAGTATCTTCTAATCTACGAGAATATAAGTAGTACAGGTATATTGGCATATGTTTTGATATATATTGGCATATATTGGAATCAATTACGACCTTCTGGTATAAAGAGTACTGAGATTATTTATATTTTCAATTTATTACGTCATCTCTTTTATTTTGGCAAAGATTTTTGAGACTCATATTGTAATACGGGTAATCTTCTTACTAACACACTGGCATATTTTCTAATCTGCGACAATATAAGTAGTACGGGGTTGCATATATTGATTCAATTCCTTTTTAACACTTTACAACAAAGTTGAAAAGTGTTTATGACTTTGTTCATTCTGTCTGTCTGTCTGTCCGTTAGCACGATAACTGCCATAAAAATGACTTAATCAAAATGAAATTTTTGTATGTTGTTCAGACGGTCTGTAGGACTTATGGGAATATAAATGAATAATATCACCCAATTAGTTTTGGATTGGACCCGGGTTGAAAAAATGAAATACATTGAGCCCTATGGGACCTAATTTTTCAAACATTTTTTAAGCGGATTTAAAATTCACAAATGGCTTCGAAAGTTTTAGGTAATATTCAAATTGTTCCATAAAATATATAAAAAAAAATTTCAGCAAAATATATTCAGTAGTTTTTTAAATAAACATTAAAATATTAATAACACCTCTTATATGAAGCGATCACGTGACCATGATATGAAAAGGTCACGTGACCCACTTCAAAATGATATATGGCATCCATCTTGTCTCAAAATCGTGATTTTTAAAGTTCTTTTTAATTCATAGAGTGTTGTATCCGTCCTAAAACTACTTTATTTTTGCTTAAACTCTATGCATCTACATACTGAAACAACGCAATTACAATATATTTGAGTTTAAATGCTCATCCAAATTTGATTATTTCTACAACGAAGCCTATTTTTCACCTATGTAAAATGTAAACAGCAAAATATGTAGAATGAGTTGTATTACAATTGCTGTACTTCTTTAACACAAAATCATTTAGTTTATGGAGTCTGCATAGATGATATGAATGAAATATTCACTGATTTTAAAAAGAGAATGACGATTTTTTTCGATGAAATTTTACGCATAGAGTTTAATTACTTGTAGCTCCGTGGTCTTAATTTTTAAATAAAATAAATGATTGTAGTATTGTGATGAATGACATGAATGGGAAATTATTTATGAATGAAATGTTGCTTTTATAAAGAGAGCCAGGCGTGTTATTTTTTCTATGACGTCATTTGAATGTATTTCAGTTGTTTTCGATGAAGTTTTCAAATATAATAAATTATAGTAGTATTACGATAATTCTGAAATTATTACCGAGGAATGTATCATATTTTAGAGATGTTTAAACCAGGCAATTTTATATTTCAATGCCATCATTTGAATGTAGTTCATTTTTTTTTCGATGAAGGTTTAAGTTTTCAAGTATAATAAATTAATGTAGCATTGTGATAAGTTTTAAAATGTTACCGAGGAATGTATTGCATTTTAGACATGTTTAAATAAAATTGCATTGAAGTTGGAAAGTGTTTCATAATCAATGCTTTAAGCATGATTGATCTTTTTTGTTTTTTTGTAAATTTGCTTACAAAAGGGGCCAGGATGTTTCATTCTTCAGATCTGCCCGTGAAGATATTTTTGCATAGTGAGAACAGATATTCTTAAACTTCTCTTTAGGAGCAATAAATTTAATATTTTAACAGAATTTGCACATGATTGCGAATTATAAGTTTCTTTATATTATATAATCCGTACGAAGAACGGGTATGCTGCTAGTTATTACTATGAATCGAAAGTACTATGAATCCAACCACTGATCATAAAAGCGCTCTCACACAAATTTGGGGATGTTTAATAAAATATTTTTTCTACTATTATTTAAAAACAATTTCTGCATTTTCTGTTGAGACGTTCCCATTTATATCCATAATTTGATTCCCATTCTTTCCAAAATTATCATTGTTAGCCACAGGGAAAAACGCCTGATGTGGGCAGCACATGACTTTCTCTTCATAATGCAATGACTTTAGTTCTTTAACAGCAAATTATTAACTACCAGCACTCAAAGGGATCCTATCCTTTCCAAAGTATCTTTGTGGATACTAAACAGTTGACCTTATAAAATTCCAGACCCTATTTCCGAAGACAGAATGAACTAAGCGTTCATCGCAACTGCATTCTTTGGGGAAACAGAGTCATCATTCCCGAGACTCTATGTAAACAAGTTCTATCACTATTGCATGAGTTTCACCCTGAAATTGTAAGAAAGAAGGGGGTGGCTCTCAGCTATGTATGGTGGCCAAATATGGAGAGTGGAATCGAATTTACCATTCAGATAAGTTCGACATGTCAAGATAATCAGAAGTTTCCACCTAAGGCACCCACTGAGAGGCCATAGTCTACGTTACATATAGCCTTTGGTGGTCCTTTTCACGGACAAACATTTTTCCTGATTGTCGCCTCTCATTCTAAGTGGTTAGAAGTGCTTCCGGTATCTTCAATGTCTTCTTCAACCGCAATAGCAAATCTTCGATCTCTATTGGCTACACATGGTTTACCGGATACCATTGTGGCCGATATTGGGGCAACATTCACATCTGGAGAATTCAAAGAATTTCTAAAGAAAAACTTGATTAGACACGTTTTGGTAGCTCCATACCACCCTTTTTCTAACGGCCATGGTTGCTACTACAAAATGTGCACTTAAACGCATTGTGTATGGTAACTGAAAAGCTCGATTGGCTCGATTTCTGTAATTCCAGCATACCTACCATGCACAACTACCGGAGAATCTCCTGCTGAACTGCTGATGAACCCCTACTAGATTGTCTCCATCCCAATCTGAATAGGTAAGAGAGAAGATTCAAAAGAAGACTGCAGTCGAGTTCGTACGTTTGAAACTAACAATCCTGTTTATGTTAAAAACTATTCGTCTATACCACCAACAATTGTAAGGTCTGCCGGACGGCTTTCATATGAAGTAAAATCTGGAGATGGTGATATTTCACGAAGTCATGCGGAGCAGGTTAGAAATCGCCTGGTGACCGAGCCTGCAACGAGTGAACAGCTCATTTCACCAGAAATTACGCAAGAAAATGCTCCTCCACCTCCTGCAATTACGATTCACACAAATATTTATTCTTGCGATTTAATTTGATTACATAATTACTTTCCCTGCAATACATGGTCATGTATAGGGAAAGTATTGGAATCGTGTTGAAAATCGCAACTCGAGTTTTCGACGGATCTACACGTTTTGAGATCTCTAGAATACGAAAAACTATTTTTAGTGTGACGTCTGTGTGCGTGTGTGTGTGTGTGTGTGTCTGTACAGTACATGTATCCACTCTAACTCAAAAACGAATGGACCGAATTTCATAAAAGTTGGTAGGTAAGTCTCTTGTAGGTAACCCTAGTGCTAATTAGGTTTTGGTATAATTCAGGATAAAAGAACCTGCTTTTTTTTCGAAATGGCCCACAAAAATGGCCTGTATCCACTCTAACTGAAACACTAATTGACAAAATTTCACAAAATTGGATGGATGAGTCACTCGTGGGATACCCTGGTGCTGATTAGATTTTGATACGATTCGAAAAAGAAGAACCTGCATTTTTTTGCGAAATGGTCCGCAAAAATTGTATGTACCCACACTAACTCAACTAATAGACACAATTTCATAAAATTGGGTAGATAAGTCACTTGTTGGCGACCCTGGTGCTGATTAGATTTTGGTACGATTCGGGATAAATGAACCCCCCCTTTTTTTCAAAATGACCCGAAAAATTTGCCTGCGTCCACTCTAGCTGAAAAACTAATAAATCAAATTTTATAAAAATTTGGTAGAAATCACTTGTAGGTTAGCCTGAGCTAATTAGATTTTGGTACGATTCGGAAAAAAATAATCTGCCATTTTCTGCGAAATGGCCCTCAAAAAGTTTCAAAATTTAAAATAAAAAGCTACGTATGCTCACATATATCCATTAAATGCATGTTTTATGCTTAATGTTTAACGATGAAAAGAATAAGATCAACCCCATTACACTAGGACCTGCCGTTTTCGAGATATTTTAGTTTGCTCGCATTTTCGTTACGCCACCTTTGAAAATAAGTCCAGTTATCAAATGAGAAAGAAAATTGAATTAAAAGTGCCACTTTAGAGTCATTTAAAATAATTATGGGTGCTATTTTGTGCCATAAAACTCAATTTACTGAATTATTGTTAAGGAAATAAAGAAAAAATGAATTTGAGTCTGCAGGGTCCACAACAGATTTTTTTCTCTGGCGACCAGAAATTAAAAACTCGAGATAAAATGTTTGAGATATTAAACTTGATAAATTAGTTTGTTAGAGGGTGTACGGGAGCGTACATGTTAGGGGTTCGTACAGTATGTGTGCTTTGATAGGGAGTCGCATAAGAAATAGTAATATCGAATGGTAGAGGTGTATGGCTCGCATCCCTGACAACATTTCTTTTTCACTAGAGCTCCTCTACTACAGGCTGACTTATCAAGCATATTGAAGCCCACCATAGCTGGAAGAGCAAACCATTAGCATTAGCTCTATTCGCATTTTCACTTTATTAAGTATTATTGAAATAATTATGGGTGGTTGTTCAGTACCGAACTACTCTAGTTATTCTAGAAAGGGTTTTGTGCTATTTCGCTTTCATAGAAACGAAAAAAGAAGAAAACAATGGCTAATAAATAGTCGGCGAGGTAATTGGATACCCGGTACTGGAGCATACTTGTGCGAGGCAAGTTCTACAATATTCTAATTGAAACTTCTTTTTTTATATAAAGTATTTATTTTAAACACTTATTTTATAATTTCTATAACTGTAATATGGATTATTAATAATTTTTAGTTGTTATAGTCTTATCTTAGGACACTTGGTTTGTAATGTAAACATCACCTTGAATGCATTATACTGTCTTCAAAACCTAGAAGTAAATAGCTTCAAATTATACATATATATATTAAAAATTTATTCCTGTTACACCAATATCTTTCAAGTATTATACACTTTGTTGTATTTTTTATCATAATGCATCACAGAATTGGTGAATTCTACTATCAACAAACTGTCGCCAAGTGGAAAACTTGCCATGTTATAGTAATTATGCAAACATAAGCTAAAATGGCAAATAAATCGAAATACGTTTATCATAAAAGGTTTTTTTAATAGCATGTGTGAATGTTTGCCTCTCATATTTGAAAGTTTGTTAACTACTTTGTATTTAAAGAGGAAAATACTAATTATAACCCTACTGAGCTCGGTTTTTTTTCATCAAAGATTTTCAAACAATAGTTGATCATTAAGTAGCTATTATGATAAACGTATTTCGATTTATTTACCATTTTAGCTTATGTTTGCATAATTACTATAACATGGCAAGTTTTCCACTTGGCGACAGTTTGTTGATAGTAGGATTCACCAATTCTGTGATTCATTATGATCTAAAAATACAACAAAGTGTATAAAACTTGAAAGATATTGGTGTAACAGCAATAAATCTTTATATATAGCTTCAAATTATATATATATATATATGTAATTTGAAGCTATTTTCTTCTAGGTTTGGAAGACAGTATAATGCATTCAAGGTGATGTTTACATTACAAACCAAGTGTCTGTCCTAAGATAAGACTATAACAACTAAAAATTATTAATAATTCATATTACAGTTACAGAAATTATAAAATTAGTGTTTAAAATAAATATTTTATATAAAAAAAAAGAAGTTTCAATTAGAATATTGTAGAACTTAGCTCGCACAAGTGTTCTCCAGTACCAGGGATCCAATTATTTATTAGCCATTGTTTTCTTCTTTTTTCGTTTCTAGGAAAGCGAAATAGCCCAAAATCCTTTCTAGAATAATTAGAGCAGTTCGGTGCAAAACAACCACCCATAATTATTTCAATTATACTTTCTAAAGTGAAAATACGAATAGAGCTAATGCTAATGGATTGCGCTTCTAGCTATGGTGGGCTTCAATATGCTTGATGAGTCAGCTCGTATATAGAGGAGCCTTATTTTTCATAGTGACGTAACACTGACGTCACCCTGTGACTTCGGGACGAGCGCCCATACTCCGCAACGACTCCCGCCAAAATACCACGTGATAAACACGTCGGGTGCGAATTTCAGCAGACTCAGCCTTTCCCACAGATTTAGTTTCAATGTTCATTCGGAGCTCAGACTCCGAGCTACGAGGTTGTGATTTTGTGAAGCTGCTGCTTTTTGATTGTGGTGACTTTCCTTGCTTAAGTTTGGCGTGTTATATCTAGTTACGATAGAACACGTCGGGCTAAGCAATTACAGCTTTGCTGTGTACGGATTTCTCGCCATTTTGGATTCGTGCTTTTTCAACTTTGGAGTGCCACGTGTGTTTTTCCCACGTGGTAGTGCTATTGCTTTGATCGTTTCTACGCTGACGACATGGATTTGGATGCATTCGACACGGAAGCTACTCGCGGACTTGCTGGTGAGCTAGACGAAGATGGACTGCGGCCTCTCAGGGATGCCATGATTGAATATTGTGATACTCTGCCCAAGGATGGATTGATGCCCGCTTGGAAGGAAGAAGTGAAAAACGCTGTGAACTTCTGTGCACTGGCAATCTACACTCTGACGCTACACATCAGGGAGCTACTGACGAATGGACTACTCGGACGGGACGAGGACCAAGTCTCCAGGATTCTGGGTTCGTTTCTTTCTGTAAATTCTTTTTTGTTGGTCCAGAATTTGGATAGGTTTTATGTTAGTAATTTAAATGAGATTTATAACTGTGAAGGAAGTAATTCTAGTGATGTAATTAAATGCAAAATGATAGAACTAGGCTTAATTAAAGATGAAGATAAACTTAAACCTGTTGAAAATCCAAATAAAAAGAGGAGGATAGAGAGGCAATCTACTATGGATGCTCCTACTAAAAACCAGAATGGAGAATTAAACTTAAAATCTAATGACAAGGATAACATGGATTGTAGTGAAAAAATTGATAAAGATGTAAATGATAATGTTAAAACTAAGAGTTATGCTGAAATTGTCGCGCAACCTATGGTGTTCAAAAGTGCACCAAAACCAAAAACGGTTCAAAATAGTGACAGGTAAAATAGTGTAGTGGTTGAGAAAAAAGACCCAAAAGCGGAATGTTTTTTCATCAAGTTTAATGACAATTACCAGGCTCTCCTTAAAAAATTAAATTAAATCTCAGGTAATAAAGTATCTGGCAAGCTCACAGAAGACATGCTAAAATTGATTCCAAATGACGCTGACGCCTATAGGGTTGTACAACGCCATTTATCTAGTGAGAAAATCCCCTTCCACAGTTTAAACTTAAAGACGGAAAGGCCCAAAAAGGTAGTTTTGAAGGGGCTACCAACAAACTATAGCATTGAGGAAATAAAAATCACTCTAACATCCGAAGGATTAGATGTAGTCCGGGTTTCTCAACTGAGAAACACAAAAACGAGATTGCCCCTGCCGATCTTCTTAGTCAGCATTAGGCCTACGGAAGACTGGCAGAGGGTATACCGACTGACAAGATTAGGATACTTGGCTGTGAAGGTAGAGGCCTTCAGAGCACGGGGCTTCAAAATCTGCTACCGGTGCCAGCAATTCAATCATTCCTCTGAGAATTGCAGCATGCCACCAAAGTGCCTTAAGTGTGCTGAGGAACACTTCACACGTGACTGCCAAAGACCAAGGACGGAGAAGGCAACGTGTGCTAACTGCAATGGAGATCACCCGGCGAACTTCAGGCAATGCCCGAAGAATCCCTGGAACAGAGGAAAGGCACCGGGGTATGCCCCCCTCCCCCAAAAATCAGATACCCCCTTGGAGGCAAAAGGCCCTCGGTCTAAACCCTCAGACACCCCATCAGGGCTCCTCGCACTCTGTGCCACAGGTTAAAAGAACTCAAACTTCAGCACCTACCAGATCGGTGCAAGAGCAGGCCCCTAAACCGTCGACCTCCAGAGAAATGACTGTGGAGGAAGTGAGAATAGCTCATGAAGACATAAAACAGAGGATAGCAATTGATAAAGCCGCCAAAGAGGCAAGAGAGGCAAAACAAAGATGAGAAGAGCTCGCGCAAACACAGCAGTTAGACAAATCGGCTGAAAAAAAACAAAAGACTACCGAGGTCCAAAAGGATACTCACAAAACAGATCAAACCGCGGTTGAGGCTGAGGAAATTGTAGCTGAGGCTGAGGAAATTGTAGCTGAGACTGAGGAAATGGAAGCTGAGACTGAACTTGCTGATAAATCCAATGATGAAAAGATGGATGAAATCCTCAACCTCGTCAGAGGATTTATCAGTATGTTCAACCTAGACGATATAAAACATCTGTTGATGCAGCTCGCTGAGTTAATTCAAAAAAGAGCGATCCAATGCAAATGGTCTTTGAGGCTTTTAAATTAATCGCGGAATTTAATAAAAACAGTGAGAAACAAACCCGCCATGAATAGGTCCCAAAAAGAAAGTTTTAAAATAATATTTTGGAATGCGAACGGCATATCTCCAAGAATAAATGAACTTAGGAGCTACGTAAATGAAAATGATGTAGATGCCCTGTTAATCCAGGAAACTAAAGTTAGAGAAAACAAAAAACTAAATATAGCAAACTATAATAGCTATCATACCCTTAGCTCAAATATAACTGCTAGAAATCCCCATGGAGGAACAGCAATATATATTAAAAGTAATATTCCCCACGAGGAAATAAACAACATAAATCTTCAAGGTATAGAAAATACTAGTATAAAAATTAAAATAAATAATGTAAACCCATTTATCCTAACTTCAATATACGTCAAAAACATGAGTGGTATAAATGTAGCTGCGCAGCTGGAACTGCTTTTCTCGCGATATCCAAACACAATACTCGCGGGCGACTTCAATGCACACCACCGAGCGTGGGGCAGCAGGAGAGCCAACACACGCGGTACATAGATTGCTAAACACAACAAACACTGACATCATTGCACCGTCGAGACCAACCTGCTTCTCAGGTGCCAACGGCTCATTCATAGACTTTGTCCTAACGAGAAACATAGAATACGCTCACACAATTGATACCCTGGATGAATTCGACTCGGATCATCTACCGGTATTGGTGACATTCGATCTGAACACTCCCCTTCCAGCCTCTCTGGGACAAGAGAGGGTGAACTGGAACGTATTCAAAAGAGTACTTTTCGAGCCGCACTTAGCAGTACCCAACATTATGAGCACGGCGGATATTGACTCTGCCACGCACACACTCACAACAGAAATCAGGAGAGCTATTGCATCTGCCACAACACATCGTGAGTCATCAAAAATGCCAACACTTTCCCACCATGTCAAACAGTTAGTTAAACAGAGAAATAGAATGCGTAAAACATGGCAGGCTAACAGAGACCCTACCCTTAAAAGGGAGCTTAATAGACTCACGTGTAAAGTCAGTGAAAAAATTGTCGCAGAAAAGCAGCAACAGTATAAAGAATTAATCGAATCCCTTAGCCAGGAAGACGTATCGCTCTGGTAATTCGCTAAAAGACTCAGAAAACCTCAAATTAAACTCCCGCCACTAATAGATGGCGCTAATATCGCGTACTCAGACGAAGAAAAGGCAGAGGCGCTTGGTAGGCATTACGAAAAGCAATTTGAACCAAACCACGATCTAATGTGTCAGGACACCCTAAGAATGGTTAGGCAAACTCTAAACAATTTCAGGAACTCCCCGGTCACGGCTGAGATTAACCCAGCCACCCCGCAAGAGATAATAGAGATTATCAAAACCCGTAAAAGCCCAGGGCACGACAAAATCAGGAATATCGCGGTAAAAAACCTACCCTTAAATATAATATTTTACTTGACCATCTTAATAAATAAAATACTAGAACTAAATTATTTCCCCAAAGAATGGAAGGAAGCGATAATTATAGCGATCCATAAACCTGGTGAGGATGCCTCAATTCCAGCCAACTACAGACCAATCAGTTTGTTACCGACACTTAGTAAAATTACTGAGAAAATAATTCTTAAGAGACTGAACACGCACCTTAGTGAGAATGACATTATCATTCCGGAACAGTTTGGATTTCGGCCAAAATACTCCACCACTCATCAATTGCTGAGAGTGGTAGAGTACATTTCTTCTGGTTTTAATAATAAGACACCCACAGCTGCGATTATTCTTGACATCCAAAAAGCCTTTGATAAAGTGTGGCACTGTGGATTAGCTTACAAATTGATCACTCTAAAAGTCCCTGACGCACTTGTCAAACTTTTAATTTCATACCTAAATAACAGACACTTTCAAGTCAGAGTAAAAAATAACTTATCTACACCCAAGCTCATTAAAAGTAGTGTACCGCAAGGATCCATCCTGGGCCCGACACTCTTTAACATATATCTAAATGACATTCCCAGGACCTCAGACACGGAGCTGGCACTCTATGCAGACGACAGCGCGATACTTGCAAAACACCCTTACGTCTCAGTAATGCACAGACAGCTACAACAACACTTAGACATACTCCAAACATGGCTGGAAAAATGGCGAATAAAATTAAATCTCAATAAATGTCATTGGATTTATTTCTCAAGAAAACGTAAACCTCCGCCTCCTCTGTACATAAACAACCATGCCCTAAAAGCGGAAAAATCTACTAAATACCTAGGTGTAACGATAGACTCCCACCTAACTTGGAAACTGCACGTAACGAACATAATCAAAAAAGCGTATATAACCATAGCAGCCTTATACCCAATGATAGGAAACGGAAATCTAAGTTATCAAAATAAACTCCTAATTTATAAATCGGTCATCTGCCCGGGAATGCTGTATGCAGCACCCGTATAGGGATATGCCTGTAAAACTACCATAGACTTATTAGAGACAAGACAAAACAAAACCCTAAGGATTATAAGGAAAGCCCCTAGATACTTAAGAAACTCGGTAATTAGGAAAGACTTCAAAATAAAAACTGTTAGAGCTCAAATCAAAAAGCTAGCGCTTAAATTCTACAAAATCTGCCATCTGTCCCAAATGAACTATTATTTAATCTGCATGACTATGATCATCGCAAGGCTAAATCTCGTAAGAGACCCCGCTCGGTACTTAACTTTGATATTCGGTACTAGGAACGTCCCACCTTAATCAGTTGATGTTAAAGAAAACTCGCGATCTTTGGTTTTCTACAAAATGTTTAAAATCCTAAACTGCTAAAATGCTAGGTTACCCTCAGATCTGCATCAACTCTCCCAAACTGCTTAAACTCTTAATGTGCAACAAACTGCCACACTAGGAGCTAGGACAAATAATAAAAACAGTAAATCAAAAACCTCGAACCTCCAACTATGGACCAATGAAATAATGTCACAGTATGAAGATAAGAACCACACCTAGAGATTGGAGATTAAAGGCGCTTCGCGCCTGGTGCTCTGTTCTGGACGAAACTCTATGAAGAAGTTTCAATGTTTTTTTCTTTCTGTCTTTTTGTGTGACGTCACGTAGGTGCGTGACTGCAGATAGATGAATGATAAGAGTTCTTTGGTTCCTTCTATATATATTTATATATATTCATAGATATATATATATCAGCACTTGTTACCCGTAAAAGAAATCAAAATACAAAAATCCTTCAAATATAATTCACCAATAGGTAGAACTATTTACAATTACAATGAAGTTTCCAGGACATTAAACTCCGATGACCTTACATCATGTGTATGCAACAATAAAAATCTTGCCCCTTATGTCAACTCCTCTCATGGACACATTATTACTGGGGATCTCAGTATAGTTCAGGATGATATACTTAGGGATATTATGAATAAAGGGTCTAAATTTCGCATTCCATTCTGCCATCACCCTAAACAACTTCTTCAGTCTATATCATTTGATTTTGATAAATTCATATATCAACTTGCTTGTTCACATTCCATTCCTATTGAAGCATTCCATCTATGGAAGTATACTACCTTACATCTACTTAAAAATGTTATTATAAACATTAAATTAACGGTATCCTTATAAACAACTTCTATCTGCTATTAAAGAACTACAACAACATTTTGTCATTACTTATGTAGATAAAGCTTCTAATAATTATGCCATCATTTGTAAAAAATATTATGTTTCTCTGTTACAGTATTACTTAAAAAATAATCAAATTTTTAAACCCATTAATAATCAGTCTATCAAAATCAAAACTAAAATGCTAAAATTATATACACAATTAAATATTAATTGTAAGTTTTTTAAATTTCCTTATGTTACTTTGGTACCTAAATTCCATAAATCACCTCTCAGTTTTAGAACAGTCACTTGTGGACATAATACCTTTACCACTACAGCTAGTAAGTACTTGCTTAACTATTTAAATAGAATTAATGAATCTCTTAAATTTAGGAATACAGGATATTTCATTTTGAACAATAGTTTTGATTTAGTAAATCACCTTAGCAAGCTTCCACAAATTCTTGGTTTCCATACCTTTGATTTTAAAGACCTATTTAATAATATTGTCATTCAAGATTTATATAAAGTTATTATCTCTCTTTATCATGACTTTCTATCTTCCAATAATGTTGCATTTAATGTCAGAAACTTTCCTATGCTCTTGCACTTTGTGTTATACAACAATTATAAGGTGATAACATTTATTTACAAACATCTGGTGTACCACAAGGTGGCTGTAGTAGTAGTATACTCGCTAACTTATATCTTTATTATTATGAATGTCATTTTAACTCTAATTCATATATTATATATAGATATGTTGACGACTTAATTTGTATTATCATTGATGATTCCTATCCAATTAATATTGATTTTTACCCATCTAACCTAGAATTAATTCTTAATGAGCCTAGCGTTAGTCAAACTGTAAATTTTTAGACCTAAATTTAGATACCCTCAATAATCATGTAATCACCAATCTATATGATAAAAAAGATTCTTACAACTTCACTATCATAAAGCTGCTATCATACCAATCTTGTAATTATATTCAATTATTTAGAAACATCATTTTAAACCAGCTATTTCGAATACATCGACTTTCTGATCCTCGGTTTCACTTTCTCCACATCAATAATCTTAAACGCATTTGTCAAAATTACCAATATCCGGAAGTATTTGTAAATAATATTATTAATAATTTCAAATATACCAAGTAATAATTTTACACATGCATTATTTATCTTTGATTGGATAACTCAATTTTGAGAATTCACCCATTCTTATCACCTAACTTACCACTTGGCCTGCGTCTAATGCTGTTTACTATTTTCGAATGACTATTTTCCACTTGTCCTGAGTCCTATACTGATTACTATTTTAGAAAGTCTCCATACATATTATGTATCTTTCAAATGTATTCATTCCGGTGCCCACTCGCATTGACGAAGTGAGGTGAAATGCTCAGTCGCTTGTTCAACTTACACGTGGTAACAATGCTTGTGAGTTCATATTTCTATTCGAGGAGGTATTATTTTTCTGATTTGTAATTCAGTTGATTTATTTTTCTCCTTCCACTAGCCAGCAGACAGTTCCAATGGTGTCTATAGTTAAATACTATCGCCATTGTCAGAAACTGGCTATTCTATCAGTTTTAATTCGAATTGTATGGCTGTCCTGATGAGAATGCAATTTCGAACTAGCCGCCATTTTTTGTGTAGTTTCAATTGATTGTTCTCTTTGTCTTAATCTTTTATCTTGAGCTAATTTTTATTGCCTTTTTTCATTTTTGCCGTGTTTTCTTTTTATTTTTATTTATATTTATATACTTTTAATTGTGAATTTTGTATCCTATTATTCTTCTCATCCCCCTTTCCATTGTAGTGATAAGTTACCTTATATCTTTATCCTTAGTCTTGGTCTATAGTTACTCATTTGTAACAGATATGCTAGAGATGGGGTTTTTTTTTTTTGTACATAGCTTAGTTTATGCATAATTTTCGATTAAAATCTTTCAATTTTTATTTATATATATATATATATATATATATATATATATATATATATATATATATATATATATATATATATATTTATATATATATATATATATATAAATACTTAAAATGACTTAAAAAGCCAAACTCGCTTCAAAAATTTAAAAGAACATTATTTGTACAACGGTAAAGCGCCATGCTGCTTTATACAAGTGTATAACCATATAATCTCCCAAAAAGGACAAGTACCTATATACCCATAAAGATGTTAAAAGAGTATGTATGAAGTGACGGCCGGGGGGAGTAGCGACCCCCAACTCTCCGGTTAAAGCTTTTACTGCCATGGCGAAACGCTCCCGGTAGCCGATACCTTCAAACCACATCCAACAAGACACTCGCCATTACCTCAATAAACATAAAAACACTTTAAAAACCAAGTCAATTATATAAAACCCTTAAATTACTTTAAGCAACACTAATAACTATCCAAAGATCTGAAAAGGCGGCTGGGGGGGACAAAATCCCACATCAGCATATTATAACTATTGTATGGAATTTTTAACTAAGTGGTTATATCATGTATTTTCAAAATGATATTAAAATACCATAAAAGAAATGTACATAAAACATATTTTCCCAAACCTGATTGAAATAGCGATGGATTCGAACCTAGAAACCTATTGGAACTCTATATTGACTCGAACCTAGAAACTACTAGCGTATGAAATCGTTAATAATGTGGTTACTACAAATTAAAAACCAAATATCAATTTGAAGCCATAAAGCGACTAATGTATGAATTCATTTACATTGTGGTTATTAAGTATAATACAATAAAAAACCAAATGGCAATTTTGCCAGTTCAAAATGTGAAAAAAATCCAACTATAAAATTCACTATAATTTTCACACTAAAAAACCTTCCCCATTCTCATAGAACTTTTACGACAATGCCCTTTCAGGCAACCCTGAATGACTAATCAGATATACAATACGCGAAACTTTCCAAAATCCAACTATATCTGTCATTCCATTATAACATAACAATGTACCATATGTGACCAACCCATCTACCATTCAGACACTCAAAACACCAGAAAAGTCAAACATCAATAGAACAACATAATCTCCATATCCAACCAACCAGAACTATACGACTTCTCTCAAGCCCAGGTTTTAAACCATTTTTTAAACTGTTAGGGATATCAAATCTTTTCCAAAATAGCGCTTTCTTGTCTTGGTCACAGTTAATCCATGAAAATCTGAAACAATCTTTATCAAAAAAACAGGGGGATAACCCTCCTTAATAGCCTCTCTCAATAAATGGATATCACTTGTGTATTGAGCCAAACTTGAAGAATTCAATAACTTATGACGTGATAATTGATTTATAATCAAATTTCTGAAAATGTTACGATGTAAACACGTGGTCCATGACGTCATAAACTTTATGTCAAAATCAAAAGATTTACGTTTGTCATAAATATGGTAATGCTGTGAAGTAGAAGGTCGCTTTATTGTAATGTCTAAGAAGTTGAGACTTAGATCCGCATTACTTGGTGTTTCCAATAAAGTCAATGATGTTGGATAAAAATCGAAATTCAAGCTATAATTATAATCCTCAAATCCACATAGGAGATCATCTACGTTCTTGCGTTATGTAGATGATCTCCTATGTGGATTTGAGGAACCAAAACTATGGAACAAAATTTCATCGATTTGAACTCTTCCTGAACACCAGTGATACTTTTGTTTTTCTGTGGCGACCCATCCGAAAAGTGAACTATGTTTGACTCGCGACCCACCTGGTCGTGTCTCATATACTTCCTAGGCGTACGCCAATAACGCTAGGTACCAGAGAGGAGAGGGCCTCAGCCCGAACTCATCTCTATTAGGCACTACTTTACTTATCAATCACTAGAAAATTAAGCAGTTTCTATTAATATTATAGTGCTGCCATCTATTTGTAATTTATAAAACTATTTTGGTGCTGCCATCTATTTGCATTTAGGTAACCCTCATTTGCGCTAGGTAACCCTCAGATCTGCATTAACCCCCCAAACTGCTTAAACTCTTAATGTGCAACAAACTGCCACACTAGGAGCTAGGACAAATAATAAAAACAGTAAATCAAAAACCTGGAACCTCCAACTATGGACCAATGAAATAATGTCACAGTATGAAGATAAGAACCACACCTAGAGACTGGAGATTAAAGGCGCTTCGCGCCTGGTGCTCTGTTCTGGACGAAACTCTATGCTTATCAATCACTAGAAAATTAAGCAGTTTCTATTAATATTTTAGTGCTGCCATCTATTTGTAATTTATGAAACTATTTTGGTGCTGCCATCTATTTGCATTTTATAACACTAATTTCATGCTGTCATTTATTAGCAATTTGAAACAATAAAAACGATACTTTAATTTCATAAAATTGATTTTAGATTCTACTACTCGGAATTGTATACAAACCAGCATTTCCCAAACTGGGGTACACGTACCCTACACCTGGGAGTACACGAAAAAATATCAGCAATGGCGGGCAAGCTTATTTTTATTTTCAAAACATACTTTCCAAATTTAAAAAAATAAAAATAAAAACTTATTATGGTCATATGAAAATACAAATAAACAAAATCTATTAATATGTCGTATGTATGTGCAAATTTAAAAAAAGCGAAAAAACATGCGATAAAATATTTGAGACCAAACATTAAAAAAGTCGAATATGAATACGTATTCACGAATGTAACATACTATACTTCCTTGAAGAAAGCAGGCATATGTTAGCTAAGCGTCTAATGGCGGACAATCTTTATTTCTCATTCTTTTCAAAACATGTTTTCCATGTCGTTTATTAACTGACATATGCCTGCTTTATAATGGAAGTATTGTATATGTAAGGAAGTATTATATATGAAAGGAAGTAAATATATATGTAAAGAATTATTACTTTCCATATATACAATAATGTATAAGGAAAGTATTGTGACGGAGGCGAAAATTCGAATTCGAGTTTTCGACGGGAGAGCACGTTTCAAGCATCCCTGATTACGAATCAAACATTTTGAAGCGATGTCTGTGTGTGTGTGTGTGTGAAAGTATGTGTGTGTGTGTGCAAAGTATGTCAGTGAAAGTATGTCAGTGAGTCTGTGGAGACGATAACTGACGAACGAATGTACAGATTCGAACGAAATTTGGTACAAAAATTACATTCCGTAAATATTGAAAGCCTATTGTTTTTGTACGAAATCAAATGTTCAGAACCCTCCTACATTTTCGAGTGAAATTTTGAAAAAATCGTCAAAAAATCAAAACCTCTAATAAAGTTACACAAATAGACATTTCTTATGTAATTTTTCCGATTGACATAAATTTTAGAACGCTAGCATGAACCGTTCTCGGGATATTGCACATTTAAAAAAAATATCAAAAAATCATATAAAATAAAAATATATATATTTCCTATTGAGAAATATGTTCACTTTTCATATGTGATATCATGCGATAAATTTGGTGACATTATTCTCATCGATCTAGCTCGTTCCATTTATGAAAAAGATACTTTGAGTAATACTTTTGTATTTGTACGCCAATAGTCATTTTTCTGCTGTAAGAATAACTTATGTTTCCATCCATAATGCTTGGCGAGATTTTGGCGACGAATTTGGTGGAATGTCGCCAACTTAGCGACATTTTTAAATGTTGCAATATTAACGAAAAACTTGCCAAATGGATAAAAATGACTCTAAATCAATGAAAATGATGACTCATTGACGAAAATTCAATATCTTGGAAAGAATATAAATATCTATTATAAAAATATTCTATTTTTTTTTTTTTTACTGTAAAAGTAGTAAATTCATTGCTTTATATAAGGAAAGTCATGTGCTGCCCACATCAGATTTTTATATTTTATTTTCCTGCAAGCAACAGTTTTATTTATTGTGACGTATTCACGAGACTGGAATAGTTTAGTCGGGGGATGTGTGCAAGCCCGAATTACAGAGCAGAGATGAATTTAAAAAGAAGAAACGACGAAATGCATGTTTCAGCTATTTGACTGAATTTTGCCAATTGAATTGAATTTGCTTCTTGTAATTTGATTTTTTTTTTCTTTCGTAAAATGTCATTTGAATATTGAACCGCATAAATTTTGGAAAAAACATAAAATATCAGCGAGTTTAAGTTCTAAGAAATTAATCCATTATGTGTCTGTAAGAAATCTGAAATATTTGATAAGCTTGGTGGAGTGATGTGAAGTTGGTTTCGATAAATGTCCTATAATCAAGAAAATTAACAAGTATAATAATTTTTATTGACAGTTTTCATTCATTTTATAGTGAATCACGGGAAGCTAAATGAACAGGATGTCAGGCAAACAATACATACAAATAACAATCATTTCTGTAATGCAAGTACCAATTGATTTGTTTTAATAAATGTCTGTATTTGGTAACCCAATTTCTTTTTTCAAAAGGATTTAACCGCATTCGGTACACGGATACGGAAAATTGACTATTAAGTTAAGCAATTCTCGAAATATTAATTGGTTTTTAAAAGAATTTGAAACAACATGTGGCAACTTAAAGGGACGGTGGACGTTGAAATGAACAAAAATCGACAAAAAAAAGGTTTTTTTTTTTTAATATATAACATTGTTTTACGCATTTAACCTTTTGCTTAAGGGTGGGACAGCGCCCATCCCAAACGAAGAACTTCCCCAAAAGACAGGTATTTGACATACTCTATCCCACACAGTTCGACCCCCCTTTGCAAACATTGGCGTCCATGGAAATCGCCGGTAGAAGCATTGCACCTGCTGCAACAGGTGAAGGGTTTTACACAGTGAAGGGTTTTACATATGCGCAATTACATTGCACAGTTTGCGCATTACATATCATAGTTTGGGATCATCATTTCACATACACAGTATATCAGCATTTGCATGCAATATTTCAAAAAAAAAATTTCAGAACCGTTTGTAAAGAACCTTGCTGCCCCAACTGGGAATCGAACCCTGGATCTTCGAACTGCCCAGCTAATTCTCCACGTTACCTCCGAAATACAAAGCCGTAGGGCTCAGAGAGAGTGACTTTATGTCATCATAGCTACTAGACGGACACAGATAATACAGAAATTCTAGTTAAATGGTTCTTTAAAAGACAGGACGTATCATAAAAGTTAACTCCCTGGAACTTTTCCAAAAGTAAAATTCGCATAATATAGCGAGTTGTTATTTTCTGGGGTTTTTTTTTTTTTTTTTTTTTTTTTTTTTTTTTTTTTTTTTGTTTGTTTGTTTGTTGTTTGTTTGTTTTTTCTGCAACTAACGTATAGTCAAGATGTAGCATTTAAACGCACAACACCTATAAAGTGACATAATCAATTGATACAAAATATAAATTTCGTAATATTACATAGAAATAAAATGACAGGAGATATTTTAAAAATCAAATTTTCAAATGTTTATGCTAGCATTAAAAATCGAAAATATGTATATTCTATTACAATCAAAACTTATATTTAAAATATTGCAATTTCAATCATGTCTATGTCGGTGGCAACGCTCTCTACCGTTGAGCTACTGGAACGAAATTGCAATTCAAAGAAATTCTAAAAGTAGGTGATCATTCATGGTAAAATCTTAGAGTGAGTGATAATTGACAATTTACAGAGACGTGGGTTTTTATTGTTGCTGTTGTTATACTCCGTTTTTTTCCCGGGGGGGGGGGGGGGGGGTCTGGGGAGGTATGACCCCACAGGGGCATTTGACGCTTTTCTGCATGAAAACATGTAAAATTATTTTGAGGTACCAAATTAACGTATTTACATTTCGCGCAAATATAACTTAACAATTGGAAATATTGCTAACATCTGCTAAGTCATTGTACTAAAATATGTGAATTGTTAATGGATCCATTTGGCATAGTTTTCGTAATTTTAACGTCATTTTTGCCAATTTTGCGTCTATTTGGCACTGCATAAAAGAAAGTCGCCAAGTTGACGATATTTAGACAAATGAGTCGCCACGGTCACCAAGTATTATATATTTGATGATACGTTAATAATTCATGTTATATAACTTTTTAGGTAATTTATTTGAAAAACATATAATATATGAAAAAATAATACTATGAAAATGTAAATTTCGAATAATTCGATATCCAATCATGAAAATTACTAAATATTATGCCTAGTTCTAGATTTTCCCATAATATATCTAAATATAGAATTTCACAACCGTAAGAACATTCGTTCTTGAGTTATCGGGTTCACACCGCACATACACCTGCAGAATTTTTTTCAAAAGTGTTCGATTTGGGTTCAGGATGTCAGAATCTGAAATTGAAAACTTTTTGAGTAAACAATACTTTCTCTATACAATAGTATGAGAAAGTAGAAATTAGTTTGGGGAAATTTTCATTAAAGCATTCACTTTTTGGTCAAATTCGCCATTCAAATATCCTACACTAGCAAAAACCCTTTCCATCAGAACAAAGATCTTTTTTTTTTTACGTTATCTCTGGTATCCATAATTACTTCTCTAAAAAGAAAGCTCTTGATCTGAGTCACGCAGGGGAATTCCCCCTCCTCACTCCAAATCCCCTACGTCCGGCACACTTCAAACACTCGCGCCTTCGTATGCCCCGCGGCTAATTTCTCGCTCTAGAGAACGGTGCTTTAATAAGAAATGCCATCATCATAACTTAGGATTATTTAGGTGCAAGGAATTTTCCCTCCCAGGGAAATATTGTCGGTTTGGGGAAAAAAGAAAGTCTTTGAAACAGCCCGGTCAAAGGGAGAAAATCAATTGGTGCGTACAAAAATGTGTCCGAAGAAAGTAAAAACGCAGATTCAGGTTACTCCCCCCCCCCCCCCACTTCCCACCAAATCGGCTATTTCGAAACACGGGCTTTTTTTATTTATATTTGTAACGTGTAAGCCATGTTTTGAATTTCTAGCAAATACTTTAGGTTTTATTACTAAAAAAATTATTTTGTGTATCTATATATTGCGAATACGCGGCGGCGGCCAGTCCAAGATGGCATTCAAATTTTAGTTGACCCAAACACGTGTAATTGGAGTCCATGCTACCAGTGGCGTCGCCAAGGAGGGAATTGGGGGGGAGAAGGTCATAACCCCGACTCGCAGGAATCAAAAAATCAAGCCTATTGAACTTCAAAAAAATAATATATTTTTTTCTGGCGATGCAACTACGGGGCACAGATTTTTATAATATGCGGTTCAGCGACCTAAAAATTTGAAAAGCACACACCAAAAAAAAAAAGAAGATCAAATGCCAAATTTGGGAACCTGTCTCCCTTCAAACGTTTCTGTGCCTTCCAGTGCCGTATTTCCATTACCACCTCAACTTAGTAGAGATGGTTTTGGTATTTCCCAACGAGCTTCCCCATAAGCTGGTTGGTATTTCCTTAGAAACGGAAGATGCACGAGCTTCGGCGGCAGATTTTCTAGGGGCACCAAAATATATCCAAAGCCAAACGCAAAAAACTTAATGTTAAAAAATGGATAAATATTCATATTTCATCTGTTTTTCACTTCAAAACATTGGAGTAACGAACTGTATTGTAGTAACGAAGTCCTGCACTATTTACATCCATAACCATGCAAATGGTAAACACTACTTTTAGATGCTGCGCTAGGATAGTATGAACTGTAAATAATATTAAGAACTGTAAATAATATTAAGAAAATTGTAAAATATTACTGTATTATTGCAAGATAGAGTTCCTTCATACAGATAATACGAATAACAGAAGATTTGTATAAATGGAAAGTATTTTTTTTTTTAACAATATACTAACTAAATTCACCACTTTTTTTTAGTTCTATAACCAAAATTTCGGAAATAAACAGGGGGGGAATTTTCTCTGCTTCTACCGTCAATGTGGCCCATAATAACCAGTCAGGTAGAGACTGGTTGTGTAGAGACTGGTCTTAACGTGTCTGGTTGAAATTTTTAAACGAGCCGTTGTTGATGACAACTGAGACATTATGTAAAAGTCGAAAGGGAATTCAGGCAACTTTAAAGGGATCTTTAGGGGAATGATTTACAGAAGTTAACTCCATGTTGACCGTCAATGGCATTGGTAAACTTGCTTTATTTCAGCTGATTTGTTTAAAGTTTGACGTTGAAACCTTTGTTATTAATACTAATGTTAGATTTTTTTTTCCCAAAAGTATGTGTACCTTTAAATGACTCAAGACTGAGAAAAGTCTCAGAAATGAAGCTTGTAAATTATATCTTTAAATATTTCAGCATTAATGCTCTGATGAGCATGATTCTGTCTTCTGCAACTTTGAATGTGTTAAATTTTAACATTTGTAAGTAATGCTGTTTGAAAGAAAGTTGTACTCTTTTGTTTCTTTTCAAAAATTTGCTAAATGTGTTACTAAGCTAATATTAATAACTACGTAGATTATGTCACTTTAGACTGTACATAAATATAATATTAGCAAATACAAATCAAACCTGTATATTTGGACGCCTGATCCGAATTATATAATTGCAAATTTGATCATTATACTCTTAAATCAAAATGGTGTCATTGCTGCCGACTTATTGAGTTTAGTATTATTAATTTAAGATTGCGTTAGACAATAATAATAAAGTATGAGTTAGTTACATTTTTATTTTCTTAATTAAAATGTCGTGTCAACTGCCTATTTTCGTTAATTTTGTTTTAAAAGGAATTTCTTATTTGGTGTCAATTTTTAAAAATTTTAAATGCTTTTATAAAGTTGATGTTTATTTCTCATCTAATTATTTTGGATATTTCCCCCCTCTTTTAAACGTTAAAAAAAAATTCGTTTTTTAGACTGTAATAAGAATAGAAATTTTGACAATCACAGCAAAGTAATAATAATCATTCTCTCTTTTGACCATGAAGGATTCAAGTAACACTTAGGCAGCTTGGAGAATAGAAGATGACTCAATTTAGCAAATATTCTGTGTTTACCAAAAGATGGGGCGTTTATATTAATATTTGAAATCTGTTTAAGGTCAGTTCACAAATTTAGTCTAATGTGAAACTTTTATTTTGGATACAATACAGAAAGTGTATATACATCATCTGTACCATTTTCTAATGTATAAATATATCTTAAAAACTGCCACAAGAAATCTCTTTTGTAAAACTGTAAAAAATGTTCTTTTGATGCTTTTAATATAAAAATATTTCTGGAAGCAAAATAAAATACGAGAAAAAGGAATATTTTAGGTAAGAGCAAAACTGTCCAACTATATTATTAAAGTCATAATTGAGACATGTCTTCTGCTTCGGCCAAAATTTTATGTAGTCTAACTACAATGATATCAGGGCATGAACTTAAAGACATTTTTAAGTGTAGAACCCATCATGGTAGTGCTCAAAAATATGTTTATTCAAATGTATGAACTTGTGTCATCTTTGTATTCAGAAATTAAAAAAAAAATTTTTTTTTTTAGCTATTTCTCTTTGCATACTGGAAGTTTACAAAAAAAATTCATTTAGAACTTTATCAAATAGCGATTACTATCAACCCAGTTCAATCCAAACTTTTTAAAACTAAGCTTGGCTCAACCTGAAGGAAACTAGGCCAAACCGAACTTAAGCAAAGGACCAAGCTGGAGCCTGTACAGGCTTCTAAGCTTGATCCCATTTCCTTACAAATTTCATTAAAGATTCATCTGTATAAAGGATAAAACTTAACCTCCGGTACCATTATTTGAATTTATTTTGTACTTTTATCAAGTGCCAATAGGACAATTTAGACAGTGGTGATTTCAACAACTTCCATTTATCTTTTACTAGAACAACTTACCCTGCATTGCCCAGATCCTAAATAAGTTCCCGCTGCTTTAATAACCACTAAGTTTCTAAATTGCAAAATCAGTTTCAATCTAAACCACCACAAAATGTGAAATCCTTAGTTTAAGTGCAAAGAGCACTGCTCTACAAAATTTCTACTTAATGGAATTACACACTCTCCACAAATACAAATTAAATAAATAAATTAAAGGAACAATGAGGCGCGATGAGGTGTGGCTTAAATCTTCCTAAATGGAGATGTGCAGTAAAATCCCTTGGTAGAAAAGTTGAGCATGGGTACTTCCATGGAGGATGTGCTCATTGCTTTGCGATCACTTAATAAATAACCAAACGTAAAATGACTTATGAAATTAAAAAAAAACATTTTGTTAAAATTCCAAAATATATACAGAAAACAATTCCAAAATATATAACAATTAGCAAAATTCTATAGTTTTTTGCAAAATTATAGAATTGTGCTAATCTTAGTTTATGAGATGTGATGTTATATATATATATATATATATATATATAACAAAAATAAATATAATAAGGCTAATTTAAAACATGAATAGTGGCATATCCTGTTCAATGACATTAAGGAGGTTAATAATGTAAAAGAGGATTTGAAGTAAGATATCTAGCAAAAGGAAACCAAAGATACCATAGAATTCAAATTGATCTTAATTTTAAACTATAACATAATATAATTATTAATACATGTGAATAAATTAACATTCAAGAGTGATACATAAAACTAAGCACAAAAGGATTGTCAAAAGCTGGATGCCCAAAATATTAAAATGACAATAAAAAATAAATTGTGAAGATAAAATGCAAATTGAATACTATATGAAAATGGATGGAACCTCTGTAGGTGCAGCTTTTCAAGGATCTTTACTTCTACAGAGGTTCCAAATGTGTTTCGCTTAAGGATACAGCCATGTGGTTAAAACATCATTAAAAGATCTGACATATTACCAGACATAAACAAAAATGGAAATCATAAGAGACAAATAGAAAGAAGAGGATGACAGTACAAATACCAGATATATCAGTTATTTACCTATCAATCAACAAGGATGTAAATGGAAATCAAAATCCATACCTATAATCACCTTCATTGTTGATGCCGAATATATCGGTGATCTAGCACAAGAAAATATTTCAAAAGAATTCTAGATTTCACCATCTGTTGTGAATTTTAGGAAATACTCTTGAAAAAGATTGTTACTCAATTGACAATTGATATACAAATAGATAAATATCAACTCCAAGAATTAAAGATATGAAGAAATATATTATTAAATACTTTACTAAATAATAAATATTCAATTTGAATCTTATCTTTACAATTATTTTTTGTCATTTTAATATTGAGAGCTTCCAGCTTTTGACAATCCTTTGATGCTCATGCGTAGTTTGTATGTATCACTCTCAAATGTTAATTTATTCACATGTATTATTAATTATATTACCTTATAGTTTTAAAATTAAGATCTGAATATGCGCAAATGTTAGAATTAAATTGAATCTGCTACAGTACAGTAGTTATTAACTGATATTAATAACTATATATGGGGGGGGACCTCAGTATAGTTCAGGATAATATACTTTGGGATATTATGAATAAAGGGTCTAAATTTCGCATTCCATACTGCCATCACCCCAAATTTCTTCAGTCTTTATCTTATGATTTTGATAAATTAAGCTTATTTACACTCCATTCCTATTGAAGCATTCCATCTATGGAAGTATATCTGGAAGTATACCTTATATCTTAAAAATGTTATTATAAATATCAAATTTATGAAGCCTAGTTATCATTATAAATAACTCCTATCTGCTATTAAAGAACGACAACAACATTTTGTCATAACTTATGTAGATAAAGCTTCTAATAATTATGCCATTATTTGTGAAAAAAAAAAATATATATATATATATTATGTTTCTCTGCTACAGAATTACTTTAAAAATAATCATATTTTTAAACCCATTAATAATCAGTCTATCAAAATAAAAACTAAAATGCTAAAATTATATAAACAATTAAATATTAATTGTAAGTTTTATAAATTTCCATATGTTACTTTGGTTCCTAAATTCCACAAATCACCTCTCAGTTTTAGAACGGTCACTTGTGGACATAATACCTTTACCACTACAGCTAGTAAGTACTTGCTAAACTGTTTAAATAGAATTAATGAATCTCTTAAATTTAAGAATTCAGGCTATTTCATATTGAACAATAGTTTTGATTTAGTTAATCACCTTAGCAAGCTTCCACATATTATTGGTTTCCATACCTTTGATTTTAAAGACCTTTTTAATAATATTGATATTAACGATTTATATAAAGTTATTATCTCTCTTTATCATGATTATCAATCTTCCAATACTGTTCCATTTAATGTCAAAAACTTTCCTATGCTCTTGCACTTTGTGTTATACAACAATTATATTATCCAAGGTGATAACATGTATTTACAAACATCTGGTGTACCTCAAGGGAGCTGTACTAGTAGTATTCTAGCTAACTTATATCTTTATTATTATGAACATCATTTTAATTCTTATTCATATATTATATATCGATATGTTGATGACTTAATTTGTATTATCATTGATGATTCCTATCCCACTAATATTGATTTTTACCCCTCTAACCTAGAATTAATCCCTAATGAGCCTAGTGTTATTTCCGTTTCGTGGATGACATCTTGATCGGCCATCTTGTTAAAGATTTTCAATTTGACTTTTTACCGTAGTAACCTTGAACTTATTGAAACTGTAGAAAATAACAGTGGTGAAGTGGTGTTTTGGGACATCTCAATATATCGAAATCGTCAAGATCATCTATGTTTCAAAATTTATGATAAACGTAAAAGTTTCAATTGTAATATTAATTACATCACTCCTTGGACTAGTAATATGAGTATTGGTGTAATGAGAAATTTGATTGTTAATCATTTTGTAAGATATAGTAAATTAAATTCTACCATTAAACAGCGAAATATATGTGAACGACATTTAATAACGGAAGCATTAAAGAACGGTTTTCCTCTCGGCTTTCTAAAAACTTATTACTTAGCATTTTGTAAAAAACTACATGGTAATAATGTAATTTATGCTAATTTCCAAGACTTGTTGCCATTTGACTATTTGGAATCTTTTCCTTCACTGTAACTTTGTGCTTTTAATTCTTATGTGTGTTTAGACTCTGAATTCCCTTTTTCATACATTCCCTTTTTCATACCCATGTTGGGATGTCCTATGATTCTTTTATAGTTCTCTTTTGGATTTTTATGGTTTTGATATTCGCTTAGGATTCTGATTTTCCTGTACACACGGATTGGAGCTGCTTCGGGCAATTGGTTATTTCTGGGAGTGTTTCCCAGGAATAAAAGCACGCTTTAACCAGGTATAGGGATCACAATCCCCCTAGACATTACTGATACCCTGTTTGTACTCCTTTATTTGTTTCTGTTTTTCCTTGTATTTTATGATATTCCTTGTACGTTTCCTAGATCTTTCATTTGTAATATATATATATATATATATATATATTGAAATTTTTTTAATCAAAAACTATGCAAACTATGGTAAGTACAAAAAAAAACCCATCTCTAGCATATCTGTTACAAATAAGTAACTATAGACCAAGACTAAGGATAAAAAAATTAGGTAACTTATCACAATAATGGAATGGGGATGAGGGGATTATTGGTATACATAAATCACAAATAAATAGGTATATATAAATAAATATTAATATATCAAATGAAAAAGTAAACACAGCAAAAATGAGAAAATGCAATAATAATTAGCTCAAGATTAAAGATCAATACATGGAGAACAATCAGTTGAAACTACATAAAAAAATGGCGGTTAGTTCGAAATTGCATTCTCGTCAGGAGAGCCATACAATTCGAATTAAAACCAATGGAATAGCCAGTTTCTGACAATGGCGATAGTATTTGACTATGGACATATATATATATATCAGATAACTTAAAAAATTCAAATTTTAATGTTTATAAAAAAAAAATGATTCTATAGATTCAGTTCAAACATGGTTGGAAAGAACATTCTTTGATCTTTTTGATTGTATCAAGATGTAAATTCTGTAATATTTTTAGTGACTAAAGAACTAATTTGTGTGAAAACACTAAAACATAAAATAACTAAAAAAACTAATATGAATTTTTTTTAAAAATAACACCAAGGTGCACCTTCCCGTGTCCTGAAGTACCTGTGTACTAAATTTCATGGCCATGTGACTCTTAGATTTTTCACTACAGACCACACACACACAGACATCTTTTATTATGTAAGATGATAAATAGCTTTCAACTCTGTTTTATCAAATTTGCTGTAATCTTCTTAAAATTACATTGAATTGAAATTGTAGAAGAAAAGCATGCAAATTGCTCAAGCTTTTAGTATTAAAACATTATTTCCTAAAATCTAAGATTTGTTGAAATCACCTTTTCATCAACCAATGCCTCTTATATTTTATACAATTTTATATGCTACCAAGGCCTGATTAACGCATGGGGCTGCGGCCATAAGCCTCAAATTTTAAGGAATGTATGTAATTAGAAATTGAAGCAGAAATAATTTTTTAATTAATGTAAAACTGGCAATATTAGTTTTTATTTTAAATTATTAATAGTTTTAAATAGTTTTGTTAATAGTTTTAAATATTATGCATCCTTATAAGTCTTATTATAGTACTTTGAAGTAAAAAGTTTGAAAGTTTTCTACATGTACAAAAGGGCCTTCGGAGCTGAACTCCTAAAACCCTGTAAATTTGTTATGTGTTGATGTTTTGCATGTGTTGGGTATGTGTATGGGACCTCAAATTAACACCAGGCCCCAATTTGGCTTCATCAAACCCTGCATGCTACTAGAAAATGCACCCAGCATTACCCAGGAATTAAAGATAAATTATATCTTTTAATCTAAAAAATAACAAAAAAAATTATTTTTTTATTTATATGAATAACAGTGAAAATTACATGCAACGGGTATGATATGACCCCCATTACCAAATTATGGCCCTGATCCTGTGCTCCTTAAAATTCAAATGGAAATCCTTTTTCTTTTGAAGGATGAATACCATTACCACCTCATATGGAAACTTGCAGGCTTTGTTCAATGAACTGCAGAAGATAAAAATGCAGAAATGATTATCCCATAGCCAAATTGTCCACTTCCCTCAACCTTTAAAATGGATCCAATCCCAAGCAGGAGAGGGATCCAAAAACTTTAGTCGACATGGTCTGAATTTTCACCTCACACATTCTTTGTCAGTGTGAGGCATTTTCTGCCCATAGGTTCGAGCACTTGGGTCGACATGTGATTGAGCCCTGGGAGTTACAGGATATTGCTGTTAAGTGCCAGCTGATCTTTGCCTCAGCTATTGGTCTCTTCTCTTAGGGACTGTGCAACTTTTGGGAACAGTACAATAGACCTCTGGTCACTGTGCTAAGCTCTCTCTGAGCCACCCACCTTTAACTCATAAGTCATAATGCAGACTTCAATGGAGAATGGTCTGTAGATCCAAAATTTTAAGAGTTCACTTGTTTAAATTATAATTAATAAATGACTGGGTTCATGATATTATTTTTGCTTAGGAACGAAGTATGATATTTACAATGGTTGATGTTAAATTATAAACTTTAGATTGGCTGTCAATTTTTTTTTTTATATTGAAATATAAAAATCGAGGAGGTTTAAAGTATATATTTTTTGAAAATTTACTAAGATTTGTCTCATCATTATAAGGATTCCATTCAAAGTTTGTTTGAAAGAGAATTTTTTTATCTCTCAGATGGTGTCAAGATGGGAACACTGTGACAATATTTTCAGTTGCTAAGGGATCCATTTGTGTGAATATTGCCCAAAATCACTGTAAATCAAGCTAAAACATAAAATAGCTAAAAAACTAATTTGAAATATAAAAAAAAAAATGATGGCAAGATGCACGTATTCAGATTCTGAAGTACCTGTGTACCAAATTCCATTACTGTGCGATGCTTAAAGTTTGCACTATAGACTGCACAGACATCTTCCTTTTATGACAGTATTGAAGATGTGCATTGATATATATATATATATATATATATATATATATATTTTAATCCTATGCCAAGTCTGGGCCATTTGGCCATACACCGTCTTGCTGTCCTATACAGATGCGAAAGTCCAAAAGGAGAAGTATGTGTCAATATCCCCAATTTGGAACAAATAAGGAGATGTTATCCATTCATAAAACCACTTCCACACAAAAGGCAGGAGGCAGAAGCTGCCGCACCTATTCTATTGAGATGCTGCTGAAGATAATCATGGCCCGTCAACATTCGAAAGCAGGCTACGCCTGTCTTTCTGGGCAATTCAAGAGGAATCCTATTTTTATCTTGTAAAAGACACTCCCAACACTTCCCGGTAGCAGCCTCACAATACCGGAGTTTCCTAATGTCTTTAAATTTAGCCTTGATCAATGTTTTATGGTTTCCCAAAGGGAGGGGAGAATGGTGCTGTGGTAAAGACAAAGCCGATTTGTCGAGTGCATCCGCTTCCTCATTGCCAGGAATCCCGACATGACTTGGGATCCACTGGAGAACAACTCTCTTCCCATTTTCAATAAGATGACTAATAGTTTCCTTACAAAGGGCTTCTTCGGAAGAGAAAGAGTGTCTTCTATTCACCAAAGCCTGAATGGCTACTTGAGAATCAACAAAAAACACAACCTTTTCTTGTGAGATTTTAAAGCCTCGGCAGCAAGAAGCACCGCAGAGATCTCCCCATCAAAATTATCATGAAATGCCCCTACTGGTTTTTTAAGTTGAAAGAATTGGCAATAAGCCCCAGCACCAGCATTACCCGTAATGGGATCAGCAGAGCCATCAGTATACACATGAAGCCAATCAGAAGCCAATCATGAAGCCAAATTGAATATCTTTCATAAATAGTTGCAATTGCAAAGGACCTTAGTTCTATCTCAGAGAAAACTTTCTTTTTACAAGGAAGAATGAGCTCAAGGTTTATCTCTGCAACTTTTAGATGAAAGTGTCAGTGAGGGGCTGTCTGTCAATAACTGGCAAACCGAGTTTTTCATCAATTTCATTCGTATGGTCAAAAAAGGTAGGTTGGGATTTCAATCTCCTTGCAACAGGTCTATAATTGTTTCAGTAATGACCACTTCCTCTGAACAACCTCTCTCTGAGAAATAAAGCCGCTTTATCACGGCGATCAGATAGAGATTCCATATTGATCTGAAGCTCCATTGATTCTATAGGAGTGGATTTTGCTGCTCCAGTAACCAAATGAAGTGCACAATTTCGTGAGACATCAAGTTTAGATAGGACACTATTAGAAACCATAATCAATATTTCAGAACCATAGTCAAAAATGGGCCTGACATAAGATTTATAGGCATTAGTAAGGACATCTTGAGATGCACTCCAGGTAATACCAGAGAGTCTCTTCAGCAACTTCATTCTATTTAAAACTTTCTCATTTGTCTTTTTGATATGGTTATTCCAATTCAATTTGGAGTCCAACGTAATACCTAGGTAAGTGGAATTCTCTGTTCTCAGCAGAGGTTGGTTCTTGAAGTTTAGGCATATAGAGTGTTTTTTAGTGCTCAAGGTAAAGAGCTGGAAGGTAGTTTTCTCAGGATTAACCATCATTTCATTGTCACCTGACCACTTAGCAAGTTTGATCAGTGCCCTATTTAAAGACATTTCAAGTTTCTGGATATCTGAGCCCGTTGACCACATGACAAGGTCGTCAGCATAGAGCAGAACATGAATTCCTTGCATATCACCAATCTCCTCAAGAACATCATTTATCATTACATTGAATAAATAAGGACTTAAAACAGAACCCTGTGGGAGGCCCTGTCTTGTTTGTTTATAACTGGATTTCACATCTCCATATTTACCTTTAATAAACCTTTGGCTGAGGAAGGATTTTATCCATCTGAAGAGGCATCCAGCAACGCCCAGATTTAGTAACTTTTTAAGTAACATGCCTCTCCAAACCCGATCAAATGCAGGTTTAAAATCTACAAATACAGTCCAGTTGGAAACCATCTTTCACCTCTTGAGAGACGCGAATAACTTGTTCAGTGGTACTTCTGTTACTTCTAAAACCAGCTTGGCTCTCTGAGATGTGGTTATTTTTTTCCAAATAAAATTGCAATCTGTTGACCACTATTCTCTCGGCTACCTTACAAAAAATGCAAGTAAGGGAAATAGATCTAAAACTCTCAACATACTGGGGGGCTTTTCCGCTCTTAAACAAGGGGATGACTTCGGCCTTCCTCCAAATACAGGGGAAATGGCCACCCCACGTCTTGCTTATAAGCTGCAAAACAGCAATCTTGCCCTTAAGACCAAGAAATATAATAAATTCTGGTAAAATATCATCAGGGCCAGCACATTTACCCTTCGTTAAATGATCAAAAGCACTCTGCAATTCGCAGGATGAAAAGGGTGAGTTAAAAATTTCGTTCATTTCTTGTGTTAAACAAGTGGGAGTCAAACGTAAGTCACTTCGAGTGATTCGTCTTTGCGTGTAAAAATTGCTAATCATGCAATAATGTTTATTAAATGCATTTGCGATGTCTCTAAAACAGGTGAGGGTTTTCCCTTAAAAATTAAAGGTTGGTTTTGTTTTTCCTTTTATCCATTTTATCTTGAAAGAAACTGGTGAGCTCTTATTCCATCACGTCTAAAGTCCAGTTTTGCCAAAAAAATTTTAAGTAGGTCATTCGTTTAGAGTTTAAAATTTCTTTTTTTAGGATAGCATGCCTTTTGCGTAGTTCGATGCAGTCCTTCATTGCACCCGTAGATGCAGCACGCTGTCTCGCATTATCTCTTTCCACTTTGAGGTCCTGAAGTTTTTCATTCCAAAAGGGTTTAAATCGCTTCATTTGGCCTCTTAGGATACACAACAATGCACATTCATGGATGATAATCGTAATTTTGTCCAAAAGTTTTTCAATACAATCGTTGTCCAGAGCACAATGTAAATTCTGGTAAAATACCATCAGGGCCAGCACATTTACCCTTTATTTAATTTCTTTAACATTGATATATTGAAATCCTCTAAATTGTCAGATTTACATTTTGTTTGATTTTTATATTACAGATTGTCACTAGCATTTGCTAAAATGTGGATATCGAGTGATGATCCAGATTATCCAAATGACTGTTCCAAAGAGCAAGGAAATGAGAAAAAGATGCAATTCCGGTCAAATTCTCCACCGCTAGAGGGTGGGGAGTCCCTCTGTGAATTCTATGTAGAGCCGTAAGTGCTTCAATACAATATTATACTAACTGCGGTACATACAAATAGTTACTACTTTTTTTAATAGTTAAATGAATATGTGCCTTTTATGTGGGCAAGTAAATGTACACATAAATAAAAATAAAGCTATGATTTGATTACAAGTATCAAGCAAATAAAAAATTCCCAAAGTATATTCATTTGTCTTTAAAGATCTTTTAACTATTGATTTACAAGACATGTTTTGTGTTATCATTGATCTTTACTACTGTACTACTGTAGACAGTGTCACAAGTTTTCGTTGTCGCCATACTAAAAATTCTTAAGTATCTTATTTAATAATTTTATTCATCAAGGCTCTTTTACCTATCTGTAGCAAATCAGTATTCCACAAGGATAAAAATCCTCATGTATTTTAGCAAATTTTAAAATTTTAACCTTTCCTAAAGATGCAAGTTGAGTTTTACATGATAGATGTAACTACCATTCACTTTAATTTAATGTTCCAACCATACTAAATTCTATCAACTTGGAATTTTCTTGTGACTTTAATTTGTGTCTTTCTACTTTTTAAGAGCTAATTTTTAAATAATATTTTTTAAATACCATCATGTGTATTAAAACTAAATACTTCCCAATAAGTAGTCTTTATGAGCTAAAGCATTTTGTCTTTTTATTTATTTATTTTTTTTTTTTTTTTTTTTTTTTGCCAGTTAAAAACAATTTTAATCATTAGGTGGATATTCTAGCTATAGATGGCACCACTACAATTTTTACTTTGCTTTTAAAACTTCTCAAAAATTTCATTATGGTGGTTTTTCTGTTTGCCAACAGGTAAGATGTTGCTTCCTTTCTCTTTTCGGTACTTCCTTATTATAGCGGCACCCACAATTATGATTACGCCAAAGTTCAAAAGAAAGAAAAAGCAATATGACGATAATATAAAAATGTGCTGTTTCTTTAGGACTACAAACGTTTGGCGAGATTTTAAAACTTAACTTGGTGATACATCTCTGTCGCTTGGCGATTAATCCTCGGGGGCCGCTATAATAAGGAAGTACCCTCTTTTCTCACTCTCCATTCCTATTCACCAGTATTTGGTCTGGACTTCATATTTCTCTATATGTATAGAGTTGAAGTTCAGGAAGCACTACAGTTGTTCGTGAATTACTCCAGACCATGAAAAGAAGCAGTTTGCATACAAACCAATTCTCTATTTTTTCAATATTGCATTTTGTTCAAATACGTCTGATATTTCTTTTTCGAATTCCAAAAATTAGATTCTTAATCCAACCATTCTTGATTTCGTTATAAGTTGTTCATTTTTCAATAAAACGTTCCACTCGTTTCAACGTATCGATAAAGGATTCTTTTTTAGTTTTCCCGCCTCGTGTCCATCTTGTTATCTTCTTTTGTTGTAAGTTATATAAAACAGATTTATTATTGACATTTTTACAATAATCGTATTTGTGTGTATTGCAGTAATTAATAGAGTTCAGTCCATAAGGGTACACAGTATCGTATTGTTGTATGTGGACATTTTCTCACCATATTCGTTCGTTGTAGTCAGGTACAATATCAAGTATATTCACCATAATGTTATCAAAGCCATGATGTTTTACATGTTATGCCGTAGATGCAGTATGCCCTTATTATGAAAACCATATTCTATTACTTCAAGCCTCCCAATGTGCAGCCGAGAGAAAAACAAAAAACTGTATGTGATGTGATTAAATGTATTAATGACAGAGTTATTGATGACCAAATCCATTTTAAATATGACAACTCTCATCGATATAAAATAAATTTAAAGGAATAAGGGCATTTAGATATAACAAGTGTAAATTTAAAAGATGCAAACTTTGTCCTGTGGCAGATCCCTGACAAATATCCAGTGATATAAATAACTATAGAATCTTCTGCAAAACATACAACTGCATCTACGGCATAACATGTAAAACCTGTAATATAAAACATATTGGACAGACTAAAAACCACCTTAATATTCGAATCAACCTACATCGTAGCCAAATAAACAAAATCAATCATAGTGCTACACAGGTAACGAATTTAGAGTTAAGTCACTTTAGTATACTTGGCTTTGATAACATTATAGTAAATATAGTCGATATTATACCTGACTACAACGAACGAATATGGTAGGAAAATGTTCACATATAACAATATGGTACTGTTTACCCTTATGGACTGAACTCTATTAATTACTGCAATACACACAGCTACGATTATTGTAAAAACATCAATAATAAATCCGTCTTATATAACTTACAACAAAAGAAGATAACAAGATGAACATGAGGTGGAAAAACTGAAAAAGAATCCTTTATCGACATGTTGAAACAAGTGGAACTTTTTATTGGAAAATTAACAACTTATAACGAAATCAAGAACTATTGGATTAAGAATCTAATTTTTGAAATTCTAAAAAGATATATCAGACGTATTTGGATAAAATGCAAAACGAATCCCTTAATTGAAGACCATAACGACAAAAATCATTATATAACTACTAATTATGCAATCCTCTTGGGCATGATTAAATTGAGAACAACAATACTTCACATCGAATTAGCAAAAGAAGATAAAATTGTAACTCAAAAAGAATACTTTATTACGACTTTCAAGAATAAAAGTTATGATTTAATACCCTTTAAAAAGATCTTGAACAATGCTAACCTACTACCCATATCGAATATAGATATCGACATCACTTACAAATTTGTCAAAACTAATGGATGTAGGGTATTTAACTACAATCATATTGGAAAAAATATGAACCATTATAAAATACTTACATGTCAATGTACTATTGACATGTAAGTATCTTATAATGGTTCATATACTGGTTTTATAATGGTTCATATACATAAATATAGTGTACCGTGTAGTTACCTTAATCACGATCATGGCCATATCATTGCCGGTGACTTGAATATGATAGATGATAAGGACTTCAGAGCATTTTTACAACTTGGGACTCAATTCAGAATCCAAGAATTTTATAATTCGACAAGTATTTTGAAAAAGAACTAAATGATTTTATATATAAACTTGCTGTCAAATATAGCATGCCTTTAATGACCTTCCAAGAATGGAGTTATAATATTTTAAAAGAATTTCGATATTATTATCGATCTTTAAAATATAGTGTAAATTACTGCAAGATGAATAAGACAATGTTGGATAATATAGGGAATGAATATGCAATAACATGCAGGGACAAAATTCTGTCTAATTATACATTTACTTGTCTTAAATATTACATAGAGATCTTAAATACTATTTATAATAATGCAATTATGTACACCCTTTTAAAACAACCTAGAAGGGTCATCGAAAATAAAATTAAGGCAATGTATAAACGCGTAAGGTATGAATTAAATAATGTCCGATTTCCATATCTTGTGATGATCCCTAAATTACTTAAAACTCCAGCAAAGTACCAACCAGTTACTATGGGATACAAGACATATTTGACCATAGCAAACATCAAGCTTTTATTACTGTTGAAACCTATTATAATAAAAATAAAGAATAAAGGTGCAATTATGGTGAAAAACAGTTACGAGGTATTGGACAAGTTAAGAAATATACCTGGCCGATTGAATTACAAAAGCTATGATTTTAAAGCTCTCTTCAATAATATCGACTTGGATGACCTCTTTAATATATTAATTGAAATTTACGACATCTACAAAATACAAAGTTACATTGCATTGAATAAATATAAAACCATGATTAAAATTGTATTATTTGAAAATATATTATACAACGGAATCGATTATTATCAACAGATAAAGGGCATACCAATGGGAGGAGGCTGCTCATCAATGCTTGCAGACCTCTATCTACACAAGTATGAGGAAGGTACGCATATACTCAATGAAATACCTTACTTTGGATTTGTAGACGATATTCTGATCGGACAAAATGAAAATATAGGGAATTTTGATTTCAGCTTCTACCCTGCAAACTTAGAACGAATCGAAACTATTATGGAAGATCCAAACGAGGTCAATTTTCAGGATATATGTATCAAATATGAAAATAACGAAATATTATATACTAAATTATATGACAAAAAAAATTCATTCCACATCAACATCAATTTCATTATTGATTAGAATTCTAATTTACGTAAGAGCATATTCCACAATATAATAAAAAATCATTCATATAGAAACAATCAGATCCATACTTTCAAGAGAGATCGCATAGAAAGTGACAGAAAGATTATCAAAGAAGCAATAAGACAACATTTTCCTGTACGCTATCTGAAACATTACTATAATACACTCTACTGTAAAGAAAAACAACACATTTTATGCTGATTTTGGCAATATCGAAGTTTTGAAAAAATAATTGGCAACGGAACTATTAATGGTACATAATATGCATCAAACAACGAACCTTCATCTCGCTTCTTGCGAGCACGGCCATAGCTATTGTACTTGGGAAGTGAGCTTTCATGATAGAGAGGCCATATCGGTTTTCATGTCAACTTCGTCATAATGGATTTTCATTCCAAACTCTTTGTCAATTTGTTTTTGCTCTTTGATTGTGTCTTCTGCTTGACAGACATTCGGAATTAAAGCTTCAAGAAGATATCAGTTCCGGGAGTGTTACCATGGTGTAATAGCATGCTATAACTGGGAACAAGGGGTCACAATCCCCCTTGGCCATTTTATATTTTACCTGTTGGCTTTATTCCCTTTTGTTCTTTTGAAATTCATATATATATATATATATATATATATATATATATATACATATATCGTCATTCCTTTTTACTTAATATCTTTAGTATTTTTAACTATTCATATTTGCAAAGTATCCTTAATTCTTTTAGTATGCTTCAGTATTTATGATACTTTTATTTGCAATCTATTCAAATTTATGCTGCATTTGCGCTAAATGTAGTAAATAGAATTTGTTGTTAAATTTTTAATTTTACTTTCGTCCAATGTTAATAGAAGAATTCTGATGAATAGGAGAATTCGCCTTCATTTTTTTTTTGGTTATTTTTACAGTCTATATTATTACTTTTATTGTTGTATTATCTGTATTATAAATTGACCTCCTCCTAACTGTTTATTAATTTAGTTAAATTATTTTGTTATAATAGGTAGATTGCTATTATTCTTATTTTAACCTATTAATATACTACTCTTAATTGTAATAAGTTTAGTGCTGCCATCTATCGTTATTCCTTCTTACTTTTTGTTAATTTTTATTTTTTATTTGGGTGCTTAAATACTTCTATTTAGTATACTGTATTGGTGAATTATTGAAGCTCTTTTAAACTGTACTTTTCAGTACAATCTTCTTATTTTATTTTAATACTTATTTTGGAATGGATTTTAAGTGAATCCAATTTTTAAACTATATGTATTATTATACAAAGTGTTTTATTTAATCAAGTTCAGAATTGATAATAACTATATAGTTAAATCTTTTCTTTATATTTTGTAATTTCCTTCTTATTCACATTTTAGGATTAGGTTTTACATGAACTTAGTTGTTTATACTTATTTATAAGTAATTATTTTAATTCTTTTATATTATGTTTTCTATGTTATATTGTTATGCTAATAATTATTCTTATACTATTATGAATTACACAACTTATGTGATTTAGTGACTGGCAAATATATTTATACTTATTATATAATTTGATAGATATTGCCCAGTATTTTTGATTCATGTTGGGAATTGTCTAGACCAGGGGTCGGCAACCTATTGAAACGGAAGAGCCAAAAGTTACAATTTACAAAATTTCCCAGTTTTTAAAGAGCCACTAAAAATTTTCATTTCAATATTATAGTATTTGCTTATATATATTGGATTTTGATTTAAAATAAACGGCTATACGGAATACTATTTATTCATATACGGAATACTATTTATTCATATAAAAACACAAATATAGATAGGTACATCAATGGGAGCATTGGCTTTGCATGCCTTTTGAAAGTTTGATTAAATCTGGCTTATAACTTGTTATTTTAAGTTTCAAGCACGACTCTAGATTTTTATTTGTTAGTTGACTTCTAACTTTACTTTTTATTATATTCATGCAAGAGAACGCTTGCTCGCATGAATATGTCGACTCGAAGATCGTCAGCACTCCATATGCCAACTTCTTCACCTCACTGTAGCATTCTGGAAGACTATTCCATGCGCCGAATATGAGGGCCTCAACTCTAGGAATTTCTTTTAGAGCTGTCCACTTGTGCTGCGCGATGTGCATGCATTTCTGGACCCCCAACTCTTCCAACTGGCTCTCGAGTTCTGAGAACTTGCCACTCCACAAGTCTTTCCTTTTCAAATCTAGCAATTGCGTTTGGAGCGATATAGCATCAATTCCAAATGGATCAATGTTGATCTCATTTGCATTTGTGTTGAGAGGATTTACTATGAACGCGAGAGTACTTTTGTTTGTTTAGAATTGCTCGAATCTCTCAGCGAATCCATCCTTCATGTTTTTTAAAGCTAGGCTGAAGTAATTCGTGTCAATAGTTGCATTGGTCTCATCGCGATATTGCTTCAGATTTTTAAAATGAAGTAATTTACCGCTTCCCATGTCTTCAACAAAAAGAAGTAATTTTTTTTCGAAACAAACTACTTCTTCAAGCAAGGCGTAGGCTGGGTTGCCCTTTCCTTGCAGTTTTAGATTTAGTTTCATTGTGGTATCTACCATGAAGTTGAATTTTTGCAGCCATTTGTTTTCTTCCAATTCGGGATGGTCAATGCTTTTTTTTTTTTAGGAATATTTTTATTTCACTCAAGCACAAAGCAAAACGTTGCAATACGTTACCTCTGGAAAGCCATCGCACTTTATTGTGCAGAAGTAGGTCAGAAAACTGGCTATCTATTTCTGCAAGGAGATCTTTAAACTGGCGATGGTAGAGTGCTTTTGCCAAGATGCTGTTAATAATCTTAATTACCAAGTTCATGACCTCAACTATTTCGGCCGGAAATGTTTGGGCATAAAGCGCTTCATGATGAATTATGCAGTGAAACGTTAGAATTTAGTGGTTTATATTTTTCTGAAGAATTGATGTTACCCCTTTATGTATTCCTGTCATACTTCTGGCTCCATCAGTTGCTATAGAAACGATTTTATTTATATCGATTCCATTGTCTTCCAGGCATTTTTGCACAGCATTTGCTATATCTTCTCCACGAGTTTGCCCTGAGAGCGGTAGCAATCCTAGCAGTTCTTCTTTTGGACCTTGGGACGACATATTCCTGACGAAAAGGGTAACTTGTGCCGTGTCCTTTATGTCGCAAGACTCATCTATAGCAAGTGATAAGGCAGAAGCCAGTTGAATGTCTTCCACTTGCATATGTTGAAGGCCCAGACCACACGACCAACCCAGGGGTTTATGGTAACAAATTGTGTGGCCGGCCACTTGCATATGTGTTACATTTGAAGACATTTTAGCAGTTCTATCTTGTACTGTTTTAGCAGATAATGGCAAATCTTTGATTTTTTTTCATGATTTCTGCTTTGTTTTTAAAATCACGAAACAGTTCTCCAGATGCACGTATAAAACAATCTTTGACGTACTCACCATCTGTGAGTGGTTTTCCTCTTTTTGCAATTTCTAATGATACTGCAAAGTTTGTCAGATTTACATTATTGGAAGATTGCGCCCAGTTACTTAGCATGGAACTTGACTGTTGTTTTTTTTTTTAGCTCTTCAACAGCTTTTTTTCATGCGTCACTGGTTGGATATTTACCAGCAAACTGGGTATGTTTTGTAGTGAAGTGTCTCTCCAAATTTGACTTCTTATTGTGTGCGAGTTTTTCGTGGCAAATGAGACAAGTCGGAAGGCCATCTGTGTTGCATAAGAATGCAAACGACTCCGTTCAATCCTGATTGAATTCTCTATTTTCTTCTTCAGTTCTTCTCTTTCCTTTACCAGACGCCATGCTGGCGCGGAGCTGAAAAAATGACTTTTTAAAATTTTACTTAGCTATCTAAAACGGCAAACAATTTATTTACCATTATTACTTCGTTAGCACGATCCTCAGATATGTAATTCAATTCTGTTACTGATTTTATTATATTATACGCGTACATACATTTGAGAGGATAATTCGCTTCTAAATCGTATTCTTCTTGAAACAACAAGCGAATAGACACGCAGAAACCGCAAGTGATTAAATTAACACACATTCAACGTAACGTCGACCGCGATATCCGAGGATGACTGACTGACAACACATCTAGAGCCTAGACGTGTTGTCTAGACTCTAGACGATGGCTGTTTGGGTGAGACGGAAATGAAATTCAATTGGCTGAAAGATAAACATAGTCACGGAGTCTCATCTCTAAGAACAAAACAATAGTTCAAATTTATCTCATTACGGTAATATTAAGCGTAGCGATTTGTAATTAACGATTATAAAAATAGAAGCTATTGAGAAATTAGGTACTTAAAAATATATTTTCTTATTTTTTAAGGGTTTTGATAATAAAATATTAATTTTTTCGTATGGAACTGGAGAGCCGCAACTTTGCATCAAAAGAGCCACATGCGGCTCGCGAGCCGCAGGTTGCCGACCCCTGGTCTAGACCGATATCAATTTACCAACATTGTGCCATGGAAATTTTTTAATATAATAATTACCCTGCTAAAAATTATAATTTCAATAAATGTAAGAATAAAAATTGCAAAACATTCCTTTCTGCTTCTAATACTTAAATCACAAACCAAAATAGCCATTTGCCTGTCTGCAAAATTTTTAATTACATTTATCGACTTTCATGTAACATTTGTAATATATATTATATAGGACAAACTAGCAATCCCATTCATTTATGAATGAATGTTCACAGAGATCGCGTCAAAAAATATATCCTCAATAATAATTTTCTTCCTACATCTAATAAAATAGAATATAAACATTTTGCTAAACATGGTTTTGAAAATATTACTATACATATTTTGGATATAAAAACTAATGCAGCTGATAGAATATTTTTCGAAAACTTTTACATTAAATCAAATTGTACTATTTTTCCATATGGATTAAATCAATTATAGCTAATAGTAATATTGTAAAAAATAACTTTCTAGATAATCAATATTCTATTTTTAATCACCTATTTTTGAAACCCCATTTAAATAATATAAACTCAGATAATCTCAAAAGATTTAAATGAGGCAAAGGAAAGCTCAATACTTCATGATTATAAAGCTGAGATTAAAACTTTACATCATCAATTTAACAGCACTTATCAATGGAAATTAATAAAATCTTGGGTATTTGCGGTTAAGAAAAAACATTTAAATAATGTTTATGCTATTTTCTTAAAATTAAATTTAACTAATGAATATTTGAATAATATTTTCTATGATTTGCTCATTACTAGATCAAAGTATTTAAAAATAAAACTTAATCAATTTCATAATAATAATACGCCTACTAATTCTTATTGTGTGATATCTTTTAAACATCCATTTTATAATTTTATAAATTTTGGGTCTATTTTTAACAAATTCAAACACTTATTGCCTATTGAGGATTTGAATGTTACTAAGACTTTTAAATACAACAAGCCAATTGGTAGAACTATTTTTAATTACAATGAAACTTCATAATATCTCTCTATTGATAAAGATTCCATGTCAAATGTAGATAATGATTGTATTTGCAAGGTAGACGAATATGCTGACTATATAAATCCACACTTGGGCCATATCATTACAGGAGACTTAGCAAAAGTTAATGACAAAACGTTAAGAACCAGTATGTCATTTGGTACAAAATTCAGGTTACCATCCTGTTATAACTCTTAAAGTTTTAAAGTCAATCAATCTTGACCTTGATAAATATATTTATGTATTAGCTTCTAAATACGATCTGCCTTTAGAGGCATTTAATATGTGGAAATTCACATAAATAAAATATATTAAAAATACTATTTGTAGTATTAAATTGTCTAGATCAATATATAATATTGATAATTTAAAACATTCCATTAATGATTTACAAAGATATTTTGTTATTACTTATGTTGATAAAGCCTCTAATAATTATGCTATTATCTGTAAAAAAATTCTATATACAATTTGTTAGATTATTTAAATAACAATCGTCTATTTAAACTTGATTCACACTCCATTAATTGTATTAAACTGAAAATGATCAATATGTATAGTGATTTAAATATTAATTATAAATTTCTTAAATTTCCATATATAGTGCTAATACCTAAATTTCATAAAAATCCTATTAAATTTAGAATAGTAACTAGTGGTCATAATTTTTACTCTACTACTGCGAGTAAATTACTTCTAAATTATTTAAGTGTAATAAATGATATTTTGCATTTTTCTAGCAATAACTACCTTATTCTAAATAATAGTAAAGAATTAAAGGATAAATTAACATCACTTAGTAAACTAATTGAATTTCAACCTTTTGATTTTAAAGATCTTTATAATAATATTAAGATCTCTGGTCTTTATGTAGTAATTTTAGCTCTATATAATGCTTATATTACTTATCATACTACTCATATTTACCAAATTTCCTAAACTTCTTCATTTTGTTCTTTTCAATAATTATATATTTCAAGGTAATAAATTATACTTATAAGTATAATTATAAGTCTCAGAGGTTCAACAAGGTGGCTGTAGTAGCAGTATATTAGCTAATTTAAACCTTTATCATTGTGAAAAATCTTTTACTTCAACAGATTATAAAATTTACAAATATGTTGATGATCTGATTTGTTTGGTCTTTACAGACAACTGTGTCATAGATATAGATTACACTCTGGATAATTTGGAACTAATTCCTAATGAAGCCACTATTAGTAATAACATTAATTTTTTGGACTTAAATCTTATCATTGAACCTACTAATAGGATAGTTACTAATATGATAAAAAAGACTATTTTAACTTCATTAATAAAATATTACCTTTTAATTCCTGTAACTTGATTCAATTGTTTAGAAATATTATACTTAATCAGCTTTTTAGAATTTATAGATTATCTGATAAAAGAAATTTCATACTATGCATATTAATAAACTTAAAATTACTCGCAAATTATATAAATATCCAGCTTATTTAGTACATCTTCTTCTTCAATGGCCTGACAGCCCAGGATGGGCCCTTGCCTTCCGCAGTATAGAACTCCAGGCTCCCCTATCCCTGGCCAAAGATCTCCAGTTCAAAACTTTTAAAATTTTAAAGTCCTTTTCCACACAGTCGAGCCATCTGAGTTTAGGTCTTCCTCTTTTACGGGTGCCGAATGGTCTGGCAGAGAAGATCTTTTTTGTTGTACGGCTTTCGGCCATCCTGCACAGGTGACCCACCCATTTAATTCTCTGAATCGTGATGTAATTGACTATATCTGGTTCTTTAAAAGACTTATAAAGCTCTGAGTTAGTTCTTCTTCTCCAGATGTTGTTACAATTTAAGCCACCAAAAATACCTCTCAAGATTTTTCTCTCAAAAACAGAAATGATGTCTTTAACTTTTTCTGTCATTGCCCAAGTCTCAGCAGAGTAGGTAAGAATGGGTCTGATTAAACTTTTGTATATTATAATCTTCGTTTTTCTGCTGATGAAGTCAGACTTTAAGTACCTTTTAAGGCCGAAAAAACATCGGTTAGCAGCTGTAACTCTACCACGAATTTCGGGCATAATGTCATTGAGAGTATTAACTTCAGATCCTAAATATCTGAAGTTGCTTACAGTTTCAAACTTGTAAACCCCAATTTCGAAATAAGGACAGTCATAATTACCACAGGGCATATACTTAGTTTTATTTTGATTAATAGTTAGATGCATTTTACTGGCTGCGGCCTCTAAGGATGTGAAGGCTTCCTTAAGTAACTCGGGAGTGCGTGCTACAATGTCAATGTCGTCAGCAAACGCAAAAATCTGGACAGACTTGTTAAAGATTGTTCCACGGGTATTGATGTTAGAGTCTTTCACAATTTTTTGGAGTGCAATATTGAAAAGCAAGCAGGCCAGTGCATATTTAGTACATAGTATAGTTAAAAAGTTTGGAATGGTAGATTATACTTAAATTCTCTCCTTAGTATCTTATTTTAGCCAGACATCCACTTTCTCTTGAATAAGCATTACCATGTATTTACATGTTCTTACTGTTGATTATCACCTTTTATCGTCTTTTCGCATTACTGTCATTTTTTTCTCACGATAGGCAACAGCAGTTCTCAACTTTATATTTTTTTAGATTGGCGACATTAGTCCCTTTATTCAAGGCTCTAATGGATCAGATACATGCAATGTTTTTTCAGGTATTCTTGTTTCCTATTATTTTTCAATCTTTATGCATGTTGTCCAAGTTATCAGTGTTTATAGATATAATCTATCACTGTTATCAGAAACATGCATTTTGTGTTCATTTTTATAAAATACTTGGACTTGATAAAGAGTTTTATCGAAATGAGCAATTCATTATTAGGCCTAGGGCTTGTAGACGTGTAAAGCTTTCATGCTTGGATTTTATTTGATTTTATTTTATCGATTCCTTTCCAATGATTGTTTTTTTTTTGTCTTCAGCTTAATGACTAAAGATTTGCATTTTTATTTTCCACTTGATTGATGATTCTCTGATACTTTTATTTGTAAGGCATTTTTTAACGTTGGGGTTTTTTGAGTTGAAACTTCTCTCTATTCTTTCATTGGATTTTCAAACTTTCATTATTATTATATATATATATACAGTAGGTGCCGCTTAATGTGATCGCTTTGGGACAGATGCTATTTGATAACAATAACCGATTGATAACAATAAACAAAAAGTATCAGAAACATAAAATTTTGATTTTAAAAGTTAATATTTACTGTATTTTTGTAGCTACTACAAATTTAAAAGACAACTATTCACTCAAACACTATTTTAAACAAATCGTTAAAATAGGTCAATTAAAAAAAGTCTTCCAAAGTTGTCTGCCTTGTATTTTGTCTCAGCAAATTATTTATAAAACTTTTATACCTGTACTATTCGCGAAAATCCCCAGCAGTGCCTCTGTGTTGCACCCTGAGTCCCAAAACACGGAAAGCCTCTCACATTTCAGTAGCAGTTGGAGGATTCTTAACAAGGTTTTCAGCTTCATCCTCATCTTCATCCGATGCTTTTTCATCGTTCTCTTCGATAGAACAAGATACAGCTCGGCATACATCTTCATCAGTCATTGTTGTAGCCACTTGGGAGTTCTCATCTATAGACATCCATTCTGCAAAGTCATTTTCAGTCATGTCGGATGGTGCGAGTACTGTTTCATCGAATTCCGGTGCAGCCATACCTTCGTCCACTTTAACGAACCCACCGTGCGAGAAACAGTTCTTAATTGAATTCTCAGATACTCGATCCCACGACATTGTCAAAAGATGGTGGGCCTGAAGGACATTCGTCTTCTTTGCTAACGCGTTTGCACTCAGTTGTTCCATACCTTCCATATTTCACAAAACCCTAGTGCGCATTTCTCCACTGTAATACGCTTTCATTGCACAAATTATTCCTTGGTCACATGGTTGGATAAGTGATGTACTGTTGGCAGGTAGGAGAATGATTTTGATATGCTTTAATGTGGCATTTGCATCGTGGGCTCTGCAGTTATCGATGAGTACAGCGATATTGTGATCTAATTCTTTGTCCCACTTTAGAAGCCATTCGCTGAATAGAGCAACTGTCATCCACGCTGTTTTATTGTCAGCATAATCAACAGGCAAGTTTTTAACATCCTTAAAGCATCTTAGCTTTTTGGTTTTTCCGATAACAAAGAGTTTCTTCTTCTTCTTTCCAGTCATGCTCGCACAACAGAGTACAGTTATACTTTCTTTTGAAACTTTGCATCCCTTAGAGCACTCATTTTTGAACAGGTACGTGTGTTCTGGCAAGGCACGAAAATAAAGTCCGGTTTTGTCAGCATTGTAGATGTTTTCGGGTGAATAATCAGCAATTATTTTCGGCCATTCTTCGGAAATCCATGCCTTTGCAGTTGGAAAAGTGGCATCCTTTTCTTCCCCATGGGTGCGTTTGAACACAATGTTCTCCCGTTTTCTCCAGCGATTAAACCACCCATCCGTTGCGACGAAATTTTTTTTGCCCATTTTAGAAGCAAGATCTTCAGCTTTCTGCCGCATTAAAGGACTGTTTATGCGTTCAACTGCGCTTTATTTTCAATCTCGTCGCGATTCTTTAACATTTTACAGAGTAATGGCTGAGAGATTTTTAGTGCAGCAGCAGCATTTCTTTGACTCATCTTGGGTAAATTATCAAAACGTTTCAAAATGTAAATTTTGTCCTTAACAGTTAAATCATTGCATTTTTTTCCATTGCTAAAATGCTTGACCGTCTGCAATAAAGTTTGAAATGCAACTTGACAGAGAGAAAAAATTCTACAGCTTACAACAGTCCAAGCACTTTGCTTACTGATAAGAAAAGAACTCAACTTTCCTACGCCTCCACCATTCTCAAGGGGGGGAAAGGGGAGAGAAATCACCACCTGCAGAGCCATCGCCGGGTGCCGCACCTGAGGGACGGCCTTGCGGTAAATTCCTACACGTGCCAACAAAAGGGGCCCTCTTTGGGGTTTTGGGGATTCTCCCTTTGCTTTTACATATATGTAGTTTGGATTTTTTGTTGAGAGAATGAAAAAAAAAAAAAAAACCGACGAAAGTGAAGTGATGAAGTTATAACAATAAAAACGAACGAAGGCACTGATTACAAAAACCGATTTTTTTAACATGTGTTAATATACAAGCATTCAGGACTTCACGATTCTGATAACATTAAACGAATGATAACATTATCCGCGATCACATTAAAAAAAAAATTGAAAATTTTGAAAAAGACTGCAAGCTACATGACGTAGTCCCAGTTACAGCATGCAGGAATAAAAATACATTTAAAAAAAATACAGATTAAAATACCATAAAATACATTAAAAAGTTAAAATACATTAAAAAGTTAAATACACATTAAAAAGAAAAGCAAACCTTCAACAACCAATGATCTTCATAAACAGATTCACACGAATACATACAATAAAATACAGGATGTTTACAACAAATGCTTTTTAAAATCCATCTCTGATGCATAAAAAATATCCCGATTATCAGGGAAATTGTTGTATAATTTAAAAAAACTAGTAATTGCACAATTACATCCAATACTCGTATTAAAATTCTTTACAGCAAATAAGTTAATGCTTCTTGTTGTATACTGAGGAACACGAAACCCAATCCCACCCAAAACCGGGGAACAGTCCACTCGGCCCCCAAATGGATTCCTGAAGAATGAAAACATAATGTAATTCCTTCTGCTCTGTAAGCTTTTTAAACCAAACAAATCACGTAGAAAAATAGCGGATAAGGCATAACAATGAATGCTAGTTTTCCTATAATAAAGATACCTCAAGAAATTATTTTGAATGATCTCGATCCTGTTTGAGTGAACGGCATGAAAATGCCTCCAAACCACAGACGCATATTCAATCCCAGACCTGACCAAGGCATTGAAAAGAACAATAATGATATCCTCATTTGTAAAATCCTGAGTAATTCTCTTAATGTAACCCAGTTTTCTATAGGATTTAGAACAGATATTAGAAATATGAGGAGAAAAGGAAAAATCAGACATTTAAATAACTCCAAGATCAGTAATGGAGAACTTTCTAGCCAAAACAGAGTTGCCAATACCATAAGAAAATAAAATAGGCACTTTTCTACGAGTAAAAGACACAACACTACATTTACTAATATTGAGATGAAGACGGTTATTGCTACACCAATCGGAAAAGACATGTAACTCAGACTGAATATTTTTACATGAAACAGCATCAAAAAATAGGACATAAAATTTTCAAATCGTCAGCATAAAAAAGGGAATTTGTAAAACAATCAGCAAGATCATTAATAAAAATAATAAATAAGAAGGGACCAAGAATAGAGCCCTGGAGCACACCAGAAAGCGGCACCTACTGTATATATATATATTATATTAAGCTGTATATATATATATATTAAGTGGCACCTACTGTATATATATATATATCTAAATTAAAATAACAAATACGAAAGTGCAGGATTGCAAATCAGTAAACACAGTATCAGCAATGAGGAAGAGCCGGAAAAGCAGGGCACGGAGAGGCCAGGACAAGAAAAATACATTAAAGAATAGTATATCTGCCAGAAACGTCTTCAGTGGCACATTCTAGACAGATATACTAAAATCCGTTGTTTCTATGATTGCATAAAAACACATGGTTAAAATTTTATGCAATCTGTGCCCAACAACGGAATAAACGAGAATAACAGAAAAATACCAAATACAAAATTCAACCTTAAAACATAAAAAACCACATAATCATAAAAAATATAGCGTACAAAGGCATAAACCTGCAAAAAGAATTACAACTCACAAGTCTGAAGGTCGCCAGCATAAATAAACTGCATGGGAGTCCACCATGTGCACCAGTCTGAATGCTCACCACGCGAAATACCACGTTGGAATAAACTGGACTAGAGAAAGTGGAAGTAATTGTACATAATATCGGTGAAACAAACCCAAGAGTTCAGAAACTAACCGAGAAGTGACCACTATTATTGAAAACATTTAAAGTATGGATAACACTGTTTTTTGGAGTCGTAGCCTGTTTTTGTTTTATTTGCTTTTTAGATATCCGCCTTAACGGTTTTATGAGTGTTTTAAACTTTTTTCTTTACCCACCAAGATGGGTTTTTTAAAAAATTTTATATATATAATTGAAAATTTTTAACTTACTTGTATTATATGTACCAGAGGTGGATCATTTATTGAAATTGTTCTGTATAGCAAAAATGAAAATAAGATGGTCTGAAGTGAATATTTGATATTAAAAATGACTATACGATAAGCTGGGGAAGATGATAAATAGAACATTATAAATAAAACAGGTACTAAATTAGTAAAAAATACCCCTTTTTCCCTGTTCCATATATAAGTTAAGGAATTGAAATAGAATTACATATGGTAAAGATTGGTGAATATTCCCTTAACTATACACCCTTTGATTAAATTTTCTTGTGTTATAAATCATATATGTAATACAGGTACTTAAGGTACTTATCCCCTTGTTCCCCTGCATAAACATGCATATATGGATATACATATATATAAATAATATATATTCATATTCACATGTATTGAAATAAAATTCCCTCTTACAGCCATATCAAAAGCATATCTATGTTATTTAAGTACCAGATGCTTATTTAGAATCTGAACATAGCCAGATACATTTTCTAGTTTCTATGTGTTATAATTGTTTTGTTTTTTTCTTTATAGCTCAGAAAAAGGTGAGAGATTAAAATCCTTACAAATATCTTCCTTGTCTGATAACTCCCGGGATGGATTGTCAAACATATATGCAAATTTTCAGGTTTGTTTTTGTACTCTTTGAAATTTAAAAGTGTACATGAAAAACAAATTGATATAATTATCTATTCATCTAATTAGCATTTTAACATATGTATTTCAGAAAGTAGACTATTATTATACTATTACGTTTTAACATATTGTTATGGGTCCTTCCGAGAGATTGGTGACAGAGGACAGAAGGTACCTGTTGATGCCGTCTCCATTGGGTTCTGCTATAAATTGGGTAGCTTAAGAACGTAATGTGATCCACTCCCTTGTGGTGCACCCAGTGCCTATTAATCCACGGGCCTCCTGAGCCCCCAAATTTTAAGGGGTCCCTAAAATTTGTATGTGATAGAAGATTTAAGCAGAAATATTTTTTTAAATAATTTACAACTGGTAATATTAGTTTTTATTTTACATTATAAAATATGCTAATAGTTTTAAATATTATATATCTTTTAAAGTCTTAATATAGTACTTTGAAGTAAAAAGTTTGGCAGTTTTCTACATGAAAAGAAGGACATTCAAGGCTGCTAACATTCCCCAAATTTGTTATGTATTGATGTTTTTCATGTGTTTGATATTCGTATGGAGGCCCCAGATTAACACTATACCTTGGGTGCACCGGGGCAACACTGTATGATATTACAGACGTGCCAACTCTCCGAATTTTGGCTGGAGACTCCGGATTTTTCATTACTTCTCCGGCCTCCAGATTACTAACAAAATTCTCCGGCTTTTTTTGTTTTAAATTTATATTTGATATAATTCCTCGGAAACACTGATTTTCCGCTTTTTTAGCATTGATTTTTACCATTCCCGAGATCGTAGCAAATCTATAATAAAATGCAGGGTACCAATCAAATTAACAGAGATTTACGACTGTGTGTAATGTAAATTAAGATCTCGATCGCTTATTTTATGAAAGTGATAAATACACTTCTTCAAAGGTTGTCTAATTCAGCACAAATTGCTAAAATGTTATTTTGTTCATTAATTTCGCATAAACACTGCGATTGCTCAATTCAGTTTTGTTCTCATGAATCGCCGAGAGTACAATAGTATCTTTTTCCATCCATCTCAATCTTCTAAATGTTGATTAACTAAACTAGCTTATTTCCATATTCTGATTAATTATTATGGTTAATTTCTTAATTATTTTTGCATAAACAGTGCGATTCAGTTACTTTGCTTAAATTGCCGAGAGTACGTTAGTATCTTTTTCCATCCATCTCCATCATTTAAATGTTGCATATTAGATCAACTAAATTAGCTTATTTTCATATTATGGCTAATTATTAAGGTTAATTTTTTAATTATATTTGCATAATACAAATTTTTCTATTTTGCAAAATGGGTATGAACTCTGTGAAGGGATATTTTCCAAAAAATGGTATTAAAGCAAGGATTTAGTCAAATAAAAAGGAAACCATTTTGGCAGGAATATAATTCAGTGCTATATATATATATATATATATGTTTTTTTGTACATACAGTAGTTTATGCATAATTTTCGATTAAAATCTTTCAATTTATATATATATATATATATATATATATATATATATATATATATATATATATATATATATATATATATTAATTATTATTATTAAAGATCAATATTTGTTACTCTTTTTAGTGAAAACCTGTGTTTTACTAAACATAAATATTTGTTTTCATTATAAAGTAATTTTCACCAGATAAAACCTTTATATATTTTTTGTTTTATAATTTATTATCCTGAAATTTTATAAAATTGGTGTCTTGAACTTTCATATTCTACCAATACTATGCCTGATATTTAATGCAGTATTTTTCTTTTTTAAGGGGGGCATTAAGATTTAATAAATTACTCAAGAATTAATATTGTCAACTTATTTTTTTTTTATAATTTGTTACTAACACTATTTTAATCCAAAAGATACATGATTTTTTTTTCAGATAAGTTTAAAGCATAATGTACTTAAATGGTACAGTATTCTAATATTTTAAGCAAATATTAAGTGTTATAAGTAAACAATATATTTGCGACAGAATAGTCTCCTGCTTTTTCTGTTTGGAAAGTTGGCATGTCTGACATTAAAATGATTCATTCTTCAGCCACTGTTCATTCTTCAGGTGAATGATCAGTAATTGAGTGCCTTGCCATTGGACAAAACAAAAAACATATTTATTGGTATAGATATGTGTTTCATAAACTTGCCCATACCCATGTCATTCATGTATGTTTGTGTACCCCTCTTACACTTAGATTAATCATACCATAATGCCCATTTTTGCATATTATTTTTAGTGATGTGCCATTTTTAGAGATTGGTGTATGCTTCTCTCTTTTTTGGATATGGATGTTTTCTGTCAGGGTTTCATTTTAAATAAGAGAATCATGAATCTTTAAATTCATTATATGAAATATTTCTTAAAATGAAATCACAAAATTAAACAACAAAATATACTAGATGTATAATCACAAAATAGGTCGATAGGAATGTTCACAAAGCTTGGAATAATTATTTCATTGCAGCAACTATCATCACTGAACCAGTTTCATGCTTGTTAATGCTCTTCATCACTGAATAGCTGATAAGTGCACTAAAAGCAAGAAAACTTTATATGTGCCACAAAAAATATTTCCCGTTTTCCTGAAATTCATTGGGAAAGTCACAGACAGTTGTGATGCTTTAATTAATATCATTTATATGCATTCTCCAAATAGTTTTGCTTGTTGCATGGGGGCATATGCATGTATAAATGTTAAAGTCTTTATAAAGTGTAATTTAGGTCCTTAAAAGTCCACAAATTGTATGGTGGAAAGCGAGTGAATTCCTTTGTGAAATTCCTATTAACTATGTACTGATAATGTAGTCAATCAGAAGTTGCAAATTATTGATAGTAGATACATTAAGCAACAATTAAAATGGTTTGCTCTAGAAATGCAACTCAAAGGATTTTGTGATGACTGTGTTCTGATGAAAGAAATTTGCAATTAAAAACAATGAGGAATCACTGCTATAGATGTTATAACTGAAATATTTTTATTCATATAAAAGATAATTTTATTTTAAAATATATTTATGCATTTTTACATTTGGATTCTCATCAAACTTCAGGTTGCTTAAACTAAGCATATAAACAAGCATGCATACTAAGAAAAGGTCCTTAAAAATCTCACCAAACACATTCCAACATTGTCTGAAACAAAAATGGCAGTTCATCTCTGTCTCACAATATAATTTTGTATGACCCTCTATTTAAATGCAAAATGGTATGAGCCATGATACAAAATAAGAGATTAACATTTTTCATATTCATCATGTAATTTATAATATGAAAATAAATGACATTGACAACACATGAAATTTTGCACAGATACAGCAAATTATATCTTGCTAAAAATACTTGAATTATCCGCATCCATTATATTTATGTTAGCATCTTTTAAGGTTTTATGAGTTACAACTTCTCTCTATTCTATCATTGAAATTACATAATTACATAATATAATTTTATTATATATATATATATATACATACATACATACATACATACATACATACATACATACACTGTGGGCCATTAAAATTGCTACACCAGGAAGGAAACAAATAGCAGAATTTTATTTATTGTACATATATAGTATAATGGGAAGAAGAAATTTGCAGGTGGTTTAGGGTACACAGCATGCAGAATTCAGTACACTGAGCTGCCACCTCTGGCAGTAACAATGGCTGTAATCCTGCTGGGCATCGAGTGAAATTGAGCTTGGATGACAGATATGGGTACGTCATTCCATGCGGCTTCAACTCTATGCCAGAGTTCATCAATTGTAGGGGGTGGCGAGTGGTGGCGTGCCAGTCTCTCTGCAGCCTATGAGTAGATGTTCTCAATTGGTGACAGATTTAGAGAATGTGCTGGCCAGGGCAACAGTCGAACACCCTCTGTATCGAAGAAGGTCAGGACAGCACGGGCAACATGCGGTCATGCATTATCCTGTTGAAAGTTGGTGCCATATGCAGGCCTCGAAGATAGGGCACAGCCATGGACCTTAACATGTCAGAAATGTAACGGCAGCTGTCCACATTACTGGCTATGCAAACAAGAAGTGACCGGGATATGTATCCAATAGCATACCATATCATCACGCCAGGTGCTGGGCCCGTATGATGATGACAAATGTAAGCTGGCAACATTCGTTCTCCTCGGTGCCTCCACACACGGATACGTCCATCATGATGCTGTACGCAGAACCAGGATTTAGCCAACGGCCTTACTGTACTGAAAACACCGTTTCTCGTTAGATCACCGAAGTCAAGCAGCATCGGGCGTGGTTAGTACTTGGGTGGGTGACCACCTGGGAACAACGCATGCTGTTGGCACATCTCGGTGCGGCAGCCTGGTGATTTGCGCGCTGCCACAACTGACGCCGTGTTCATGCGGAGTACAATCACGTTAAACATGTGGGTCCGTAAGTCCTTCTGAGAGGATGGTAGAGGAAGGAGGGTACGGTCCCTGTGGATGCCTCCCCCACTAGGTTCCGGTTTAAATTGGGTGGCACTTCCCGACCCTTCCAAACGGTTACCTTACACCTTTCTGATAGGTCGGATGGTCGGTCTCAACAACAACAGCAACAACAGCAGAACCGGGATTTGTCTGAAAAGACGACGTGGGGCCACTTCTGTGTCCAGTATCGTCATTTGTTGCACCCTTGTAGAAGCACCTGTCTCTGCTACAGCATCAAGAACAGCCGCAACAATGGTCGCCATGCTCATAGTCCATGGTGCTGCAGACATTATCGCACTGTCCGTACACAAACTTGTCATTCTGCAAACAAGCCAAGTTCCTGACTCAGGGTATGTTGTTGTTGTTGAGACCCAGACCGTCCGACCTACCAGAAAGGTGTAAGGTAACTGTATGGACGGCCGGGAAGTGCCACCCAATTTAGACCGGAAGCCAGTGGGGGAGGCATCCACAGGGACCGTACCCTCCTTCCCCTACCACCAACCTCTCGGAAGGACTTACGGACCCACATGTTTAACGTGATCGTACTCCGCATGAACACGGCGGCATTTGTGGCAGCGTGCAAATCTAGCGCGCAAACCACGGGGATACCGCACCCGAGATGGCCAACAGCACGCGGTGTTCCGAGGTGGTCACCCACCAAGTACTAACCGCGCCCGATGCTGCTTGACTTCGGTGATCTAACGAGAACCGGTGTTTTCAGCACGGTACGGCCGTTGGCCCGACTCAGAGTATGTGACATGGCTGTACAATCCTGCAAGGTTGAGAGGATAACATGTCTGTCCTCTCAGGTATTAGTGGCCTGGGGTCGCTGAGATCCTGCATGGCGTTCAGTATGGCCCTCCTGGACCCATTGATTCTATATTCACCTGACAGTCATGGGATCCCAACCAACGTGAGCAGCAATGTCACAGAATAATATACTGCAGTCCCAATAAGTCATGATCCTACAGTGGTTGAATTCTGACATGTGCTGATAGGAGTTTCTCCTTCTTGCACGAGGCATAACACGACCTTCACATAAACAGCCAATGTTCAAATGTGATTTCTTAATGAAAAACCCACTGTGCAATTTTCCCCTTTATACAGAATGTAGATGGCATTACTCATACCTGCTTTGTGCGCATGCGCCAATGCTAATCATTCGCATATCCCAGCATGTAGTACCTTTCATGCAAATTTGACGTTTGTTGCATGCCTCCTTCATGGTGTAGCAATTTTAATGGCCAGCAGTGTATATATATATATATATATATATATATATATACAACTATAAAAGATACGTTTAATATATAACATTAGACATATAATACCACTCAGAAAAAGGCGCAATGCCGCTCAAAAAACTGAAGTAGGATATAACCATGAAAAACGAATATAAAGTAAAGGGAGGGAAGCCATATGAATTGCATATAAATGGCTGAGAGGGATAGCGACCTCTCATTCCCGTTTAAAGTACTTTTACGTCAGACAACGCCCACGGATACCAATGCAATTCAACGACAGATCCCCGTACCATGTGCAAACATGAAAGCACCAGAATGTAGACAGAAAAGGAACGACGAAAAACAATTTTCAGCTACACCACCAACAGTAATGGAACACTCGCAACGCCGCCTTTAATGCATGTCCGTACGCATGCGTACTGAGATAAGATCAATATGATGTCACATCCCCAATTCTGCATTGAATGAATATTCTTCTTCTTTAAAGAAAGAATTATAAATAACTTTAAGGAAATTCCTTGGGTAATGTTTTTTCAATGCCTCCATCAAAATTTGTTTATTGTTTGTGAGACAATCCTTTTTGAAGGTATTATTATTTCGATTTCTTCTGAGGTGTCCAGTTATGATGTTACGGAAAATGTTCCTAGTTAAATTCGACTTCCATCCTATAATTTGGTTAATCTTCATTTCATAATTATTACGTTTATTGTACATTACAGTATGAATTCCATTTCTATGTTTAAATCTTATGGTTATATCAAGGAAATTTACTTCGTCTTTTACATTATTAGGGTTTTTAATTAGTTCCAATTCCGGTGGATAAAAGTCAAATTCAATTTCAGGAGTATTAGCGTAATGTCCCAAAATCACATCGTCCACAAATCTGTAATATGGAATCTCGTATAAAACGTGATTATTCCTTTCAAAATAGGTTAAATAGATGTCAGCTAGGACTGACGAACATCCGCCGCCCATGGGAATTCCTTTAATTTGTTGAAAAAAATCTGGTGCTTTCATGTTTGCACATGGTACGGGGATCTGTCGTTGAATTGCATTGGTATCCGTGGGCGTTGTCTGACGTAAAAGTACTTTAAACGGGAATGAGAGGTCGCTATCCCTCTCAGCCATTTATATGCAATTCATATGGCTTCCCTCCCTTTACTTTATATTCGTTTTTCATGGTTATATATATATATATATATATATATATATAAATTATTGAAAGAAATGCTGCTAAATCCATCCCATACTAAATCTAATGAAAATATCTAAGGTCATTCTGTATATGAATATATGTACATGTTTTGCAATATAGCCCTTAATATGTTCCAACTTTCTTTTACTGGCCTTTAAAGTATTCCAATTTTCTTTTAGTGACCCTTGTGTGTTCAGGTAAAAAAGTTACCCTGGCTCTTGATTTAAATAGAAATTTAAAAATGTTATTTGGTTTGATATTTCTGAATTGAAGTTTATGTTTTTTCTTTTATTTTCTTTACAGAAAAATGTCTTCCATTCCATTGGAAAAGAAACATTTCCTAGCAAAAATTTTGTCTCTTTGTTTAACCAAGACCTGTTGTGCTCAAATAGTTTCACACAAACTTTCTTACAGAGCATAGTGTCGAGTGTTGACAGTACAGATCCAGGTAATATTCATTTATTTACTTTTTCTTTTCTTAAAATGTATATATATATATATATATATATATATATATATATATATATATATATATATATATATATATATATATATATATATATATATACACACACAAAAGATTCACTGAATGTAATTTCTTTTAATTTGAAATTTTCATTGGATTACCACGTTTTCATGATTGTAATATACTCTATAACAAAAAAGTCGACGCACCAAGAAGGAGTTGTCCGATTGTAATGAAATTTCGTATGCAAAGACATTTTGAGCGAACATGCAAATGAATAAAATTTGGTGTCCAATGAATAAATAGTGGGAGCTCCAATGCATTGGAACTGCGCATTCAGCAGGTATATATAAGGAGCGATTCTGAATCTGTGGTCAAAATTTCTGTTGCATTTCGACTGCGGATATCTTTGGTAGTCATTTCATCTTTGGTAGTCATTTCTGGCACACTGACAGTACAGCGGTACGTAGACAACATTCTACGACCAGTTGTGTTACCATTCCTTTTGCGACACCCCAAACTTACTTTTCAACAAGATAATGCCCAGCCACACACGGCACGTGTTGCTATGAATTGTCTTCGAGCTTGTCCAACACTTCCTTGGCCAGCTAGGTCTTCTGATCTCTCTCCTATAAAGCACATTTGGGACGTTATGGGAAGGCAATTGCAGCCATCCCGGAATGTTGACGATTTAGCCCGACAGTTGGAGACAATTTGGCAAAACATTCCGCAGGACAACATCTGTGAACTTGATGAAGTCTATGCCACGCCGGGTGACATCTTGCATCCAGGCCAGAGGTAGACCAACGCCCTATTGCCTTCCTCCCTTTGTATACGGTCAAATTCTAAATCATTAAATTGTTCTGAAATTTTAATCGTTTTCTTTTTCTATGTATGTTCTTCACATCCATCAATTTTTATCACAATCGGACAACTCCTTCTTGGTGCGTCTATTCTTTTTGTTATAGAGTGTGTACTACTCATTTTTGGGAAAATTATGTTAATTAATTTCAGGTTGTTAAATCTAGGATATAGTAGGATGCAAGACTAGAAAAGAATTAAGCATGGATGGCAGTATTCCAAAATTAAAAGCATAAATTTATGTTTTAAAATAATTGTCAGCCATGTGCGAAATATGCACAAACTATGTTATATGTGAAAGTTTTGTTTAGAATTTGATCTTTTTTAATACCATTCTCTATACAGAATTTCGAATTTCTAATCCCCTCTTATTTCATTCTTTACTTTAATCATCACTGCAGAATTCTTTGTAAGCATCTCTATAAAAGAAGCTGTTTGTCATAGAATATGAATATATATACATATATATATATATATACATATATATATATATATATATATATATATATATATATATATATATATATATATATATATATATATATATGTGTGTGTGTATATATATATATATATACCCAGTAGCAGAAACAAAGTGGCACGGCGGTGGGCGCCGCAGATTACTTTTGTTCTTGCAGGTTAATTTCAGACAGTTTAAAATGTAGTTTAAAATGTATATGTATTTTTAAAAAAAAAATTATTTTAACTTTGGTTTTGCAGATTATTGTACCTCGTCTTGCATTTTCTGCAGGACAAAATGCAACCTTGCACTTTTTTTTTCGCGAGACCAGACTTCTCCCCTGCGCCTGCACGTGTTTATATTGTGTGAAAGAATGTCAAACCCCTTATAAAATTATAAACTTGAATATCTATCTACTTATTTTATATACAAAATCACAGTTTTAGCCCATTTTCTTTTATCAAATTAAATAATTCTCTTATAAGTAATTGTGTTCATTTATCTCATTAGTAATTATTTTATTTAATTCTTTTTAATTTTTTAGTTGTTGCCAATGCTTGGATGGAAACACTCTTAGATGTCATAGACCTGCTTCCCAAAGAAATTATTAAGGGTGAAGTAAGTTTGGCATTTCTAAAAATCAGTATTGTAGTTAGTAACCTTACACAGACAGATGGTAGTATTAGTTTCAACACACACATTTGACTCCGGCCACACAGTAAGCTACCATAAGCCTTTGGGTTGGTCGTGTGGTCTGGGCTTTCTACACACATTTGACTTTAATATTAAGAAGCTGCTTTTAAGCCCATCAAATGACAAAGTTTCCTGATACTGTTACTCTTATTTCTATAAATGCATAATTGATTAACTGGCTCAACTCGACTTTCTCATGTCAAAATCCATTTTTAGTAGCTTTTTTCTTTTCAAGGAAAATTTTGGAAAATTGGAACCATTGGTCCAAATAATTACAATTATAGCATGTTTCCCTTCACTTTAAAGGGCTTGAAAAAATCTGTCAATTGATACCATACCCTGGGGAGGGGAGGCTAGTGATATCATGAACAAAAAATTGTATTGCAGCTGTTTTTCACATCAATGATTGAAACTTAAGTCTAGTGATCATCGAGCCATATATAAACCCTTTTATGCATGATTGTCACATTTTGTCCTATGTTGCCATGTTAAAAAAAAATTTAAATTTTGAAGTTTTAACTCTAATTTTAAAAAATTCTATCTAGTTTTATGTTTTTGCTAACAAAGCTGGATATGAAGTTTTATGAAAATCCATCAATAGTTGTGGCCGCTATCGTGTAATTGACCACATTCAGACAGGCAGACATATTGAGGACATACAGACAGGCGGTGAAAACTATACTTTCTCTATATTATATTACATAGTATGAGAAAGTCAAAATATCCCAAATCATGACAACTATGGAATGCCATTAAAACAGAAGCAGATTTATCAATAGCTAGATTAAACAGTTGCATAGGGCCCACAGCCCCTGAAAAGGATCCCAATAATTCTACTGTGATAAATACAAAATAGATAAAGGGAGGCAACACAGATTTACTCAGCATCTATGTCCAGAAAATGTGCTACCCCCTACCGATCAAGGGCATCTCAAGGGATCTCTAAAGCAAACAGCATTCTGTCACATGCTGGTTAAGGGTTGGCTGTAGAGGAAAAGAATTTGATTTGTAGAATGTTAAAGTTTTCTGATATTGAATCAATGCACTGTTGAAATATGTCATTTGCAGCTAATATATAACAATTTTTTGCATTAAAGAGAAATGCAAACCACAGTTGCTCATGATAATATTAAAAAGTACCAATTAAACCTTAATAAATAGAACCTTAACCAAAACAGCAGTGAATCAAATTAATGAAGCAATAAAAAAAGCAATTAAAACATTCAAACACAAAATTGAACAAAAAAGATCAATCATGCATAAAGCATTGATTATGAAACATTTTCCAACTGAAATGCAATTTTATTTAATGTCTAAAATGCGATACATTCAACTGTGATACTTTTTTAATTATCACAAAACTACACTAATTTATTTTACTTGAAAACTTAAAAATTCATCAAAATAAATTAACTTTATTCAAATGACATCATCAAAATATAAATCGTCTGGCTTTCTATGTAAAATCAGTAAATATTTCATTCATGCACTTTTATTTCAGACTTCAATAATTTTGCATGAAAAAAATTCAGCAATTCTTATACAATTCATCTTACAATCACTTGTTTACATTCTGCAACCATTAAAATGAGGCTTTGCTGTAGAAATAAGCAAAGTTGGATGATCATTTAAACTCAAAGAAAGCGTAATTGCATTGGCGCATAATATAGATACACAGAAAATGCACAAACATTAAGCGGTTTTAGGATGGATGCAATACTAAATATTATAAATTTAAAAAAACTTGAAAAGTCACGATTTTTACTCTGGGAAAAAAGATGGATGCCCCATTTTATTTTGAAGTGGATCATGTGATCTCTTCATGTTATATGGATGTAATTATTATTTTAATTTTTGTTTTAAAAACTACCAAACATTTTGCTGAATTTTTTTTATATTTTTTATGGGATAATTTGCATATTTCCTAAAATTTTTAAAGCAATTTGTGAATTTTAACTTTGCTCAAAAAATGTTTGAAAAATTAGGTCCCATAGGGTTCAGTGTATTACATTTTTTCAACCCAAGTTCAATCCAAAGCTAATTGTAATTCATTTTGATAAAGTTATTCTTGCAACAGTTATCATGCGAGCGGACAGACAGACAGAATGAACCAAGTCATAAACACTTTTTAACTATGTTGTAAAGTGTCCAAAATAGAAATTGCAAATATTTTTTGAAAAATGCTTAATTTTGTACATTTTCTTATTAACTGTTCCCCCCACCACCAACACCACCACAAACTCTCTTATTTTTCAAATAACTTTATGAGTATAATGTTAAAGCTTCTTTAAGCAAACTTCTTTAACCTTTAAACCTCTGTTACAAAGTTGACGCTACCAACATTGCTTTGAAAACCTTTCCTAATGTGCATAACACTAATGGAACACAATCATAGAACCTGCCAGTTTCCAAAAATTTAGAATATACTGTCAATATAAATCCATGGACTTGTTTTGCATTTATTATGCAGCATCCAAGCACTGGTTTTGCACTTATTATGCACTCATCAGCGTGAAATAGCCGATATCTGCAGTAGCAGAAAGAAATTTGCTACATGCCCAATGCTGTGGATTTGTATGGGAACTGATAGATTCAGTCCTACCCCATAACTGGCTTCAGATTTCACTGTGAACGTAACCTTTGCAGCTTTCTTGCAGCATGAGATAAATACTTTTTAAATTGGATGCCAGGCTATGTGGTAAAACTGAATTTGACATTTCCCATAAAAATTTGCAGAATTGTAGCACATAGCAAGCTCCTTTTTACCATTGCAGATATTCGCTATTGCATGCTAATGAATGCATAATAATTATAAGCACAAAGCCAGTTTATAGATACTGTTATTGACAATGGTACTGTTATTGGAAAAGTAATAAAACAATTTAAGAAACTTCCGTAATAATCCATTTAAAAATTTAGTGTTTTGGAACGGAATTCGATATTATTTGGTTCATATAGGGTGTATTTCTTTAATTGGTTCAATAGATCCTCAGAAATGAACTGACCCAAAACAACTTGCGCTTAAATGTGTAGATAATTTAGTGCAAAGTAATTTACTACAGTACCAATAATAACCAAATTCAAATGAGGTGCTCATGTTGACATTCAAATGTCATAGTGTGACCACTGTGTTGGGAAACGAACTTTATAACAGATGGTACAATTATCCTTTAAATATTTTTTATTTTTTTATTAATGCCTCATTGCGATTTTTTCAAGTTGGTGCTAGCTCCATCTATGGCTATTCAACCTCGAAATATTTTATGTTGCAGATATTAACCCTTGCTGTCAATAAGGGACAGATGTGTCAGCCTGTTTCTTCTCGCCTGCTATGCTGTAAAATGTTAGGGAAGATCTGCACAAAGTTTGATCCATATGTGTAAGGAGCTATGTTTGTGTTATTTTTTATATTGTGAATGTACTTTTTTACTCTGAATTGTAATTTAAACTATGGGTGTGCCAGGTGATTTGTAAATGTTAGTTTTATAGTTACCATTGTGGCCGTTAACTTGTATAGATTGACTATGTTACAACATGCAAGAACAAAGTTTATCCACGTAATAGCAACTGTTTATTAAATATATTTTATTAAGTTAATCAATTTTATATTTTTACAGATTAAGAAAAATGTAAATAATGAAAATAAGTAAAATACGCTTTTTGTGAAAGATAAGGAGAACATGAGCAATGTACGAGGTCTGTCCAAAAAGAAACTGAACTTTGAAATTAGAGTACTAATGTGTCAACCTAACCCCACTGTAATGATGTTGTGTAACGTTAACCTTGAGCTTGCACCTGCTCTTTTTTCGTGAACGCCACATCATTTTGTCACTTATATGAGCGGTAGAGTGAACCAGTATTTTGTGTGTTCAGCGATTATTTACATTTTGAAAATGAAAGATCTTGAAGAGCAATGAGTTTGTGTGACGTTTTGCATAAAATTAGCAAAACCTTTACTGAAACATTTCAGATGTTGCAACAAGCTTATGGAGAGGATTGTTTTATTCAGTCCCAATGCTATGAATGGTACCGATGTTTCAAATCAGGCAGAACATCCACCAAAGACGATCCACAAATTGGGATACCCTTCCATGCATCTGCAGATTTTCAATCAAAATTGTAAGACATAAGCTTTTGCTAGATCTTCAGCAATCTCATGGATAGTTAAAAGACGATTTACATGAATCAAAGCATGCACTTTCTCGACATGAAGATCACCTGTTGACGTGGAAGGGCGCCCAGTTTTCAGATCGTCTTTGGTAGATGTTCTGCCCAATTTGAAACATCAGTACCATTCATAGCATTGGGACCAGCTAAAACAATCCTCTCCATAAGCTTGTTGCAACATCTGAAATGTTTCAGTAAAGATTTTTGCCAATTTTATGTAAAACTTCACAAACTCGTTGCTCTTTGAAATCTTTCATTTTCGAAATGAAAATAAATGCCGAACACACAAAATACTGGTTCACTCCACCGCTCATAAAACAATGACAAAATGATGTGGTGTTCTAAAGAAAAGAGCAAGTACAAGCTCAAAGTTAATGCTACACAACATTATTACAGCGTGGTTGCTAGGTTGACACGTTAGTGCTCTAATTTCAAAGTTTGGTTTCTGTTTAGACAGACCTCGTATAAAAGCACAAATAACATAATGCAACATAGACTGTTTCGATTCCCTTTGTCAGTGCAAGAGAACCAATCAACTGTCCAAAAGAGGAATGGACCATTCCTCTTTTGGACTTCGGATTGGTTGATTCTTTTGCACCGACAAAGAAGATCCAGCGTATCCTACAAACAGCTATATGCTGCATTATTGTGTTATTTGGGATTTTATGCATTGCTCAAGTTTTCCTTGAATAATGAGTAATCTAACAGTTTTCTTTTCCTTTATTATCTAAGCTAGTGTATTTTGAATGGAGGTATTCATAAAATACAGTAGCACTGTGATATAGCGAACCTTCACAGATAAGGTTTGTCATAGCTATGAATTCGCTATATCCCATTTCAATTAAAAATACACAATCAGCTGAAACTTCCAGAAACAGTTATGAATGTTCACATTATATGAATTTACTGTGAAATATAATATTAAATAATAAAAAAAACAGAGTAAAATTTAACTAAAGAATAAATAATAATTTAACACTAGTATTTACATACCTTTTATTGTATTTGCTATTATCGCTCTAGATACAAAAATAATCTAATTATTTCTGAAATGGTTTTATAAATTTAATTTTTTTTTTCATGAATTAAAAATGAGTCAATTACTTTTTGTTCCACAGTTTCAGTACATAAAAATTTGTTGATGATATGCATTACTGCTTTCATATCAACAGTTGATGGTAGATTACCTTCCTGCTGTTGGCCAAAATAAAATTTTAGATTTTTGTTTTCCAATCAAATTTTTAATTTGATGGAAAAAATAAAAACAACTTTGACTAAAAAAACTATTCAACCAATAATTTTGGAATTTTAGATGAAGCAGCGCTTCACCTGCGTCACTTAACAAGCTGCCACTGGTCTGCATAATGCTATCTCTATGGAAGTTTCGCTTTTTATTAATATCTTAACAGTCCCTGGTCCTAGAAATTTGAAACATGGACTAAATTTTAAGTGGACTAGCCACAAAATTTCATGAATTTCGATCTCTTGTAATGATGAGACAAATAAACAAACATATATATATATGCCAACAAAGTTTTAATTTTATTTATATAGATTTCTTATATACATTATAACATAAAAATAAATTATTAATAATGCCTTATATATGAAAATAAATAGTGCAGAATGTTCTACAAAATTTATGACATCTTTTTCTGCATACATGATTAACACCTAAATCTAATATTTTTTTACATTTGGACGGGACAGTTTTTAAATAGAATTACAACCATTTTTTGTTAACTTCAGTCAAACTTATCCTAATTACATTTTGCATGTAGTGTTCTTGTTAGTATATTGTTCTTAAAATGGCATTTTCTGGATTTGTTTTCTAATTCTCTTATTTTATCATCAGCATTATGAAAGAAGTTTTGCCTGTTGTGTTGTCTCTTTGTCAAGATGTTGATTTTGAAGTCCGTGGTTATATGTGTCGACAGTTAGACATTATTGCTAAAGGAATAGGGTAAGTTTTTCTCCTATCTGCATCTCTTTTTTTTTTTTCCACTCTAATGGTGTTATTACACGGAGCAATTCCTTCCAGCAATTTTTCAGCAACACCAAACATTTCAATGGGAAGAAATCTTGCCGCCGAATTGCCACAATTCTTTCATACTGGACAATAAAAATTTTCAATTTCTAAGTGAGTGGTGAACCAATCAGAGGACGATAAACTTGGACGCCACTCCACTTCGCCTTTCTTCTCCTCGTTTGCATTCAAGATGGCGATGGTGACTGCAATGCAAGCACATCAAAGCAGCTCAACTACGTTAGAATCTGGAGATGGAAAAAAATAATAAAACTTTTACTAAGTTACAGACACTTTTACCAAGTTACAGACACCTGTGGGATATAAAATATCCAAATTATATGAACAAAAACCCTAAAGAATGCTTCTTGGAATGAAATCGGCAGCATTAGAGAGAAGGGACCTGTTAAAGAGGAGGGGCCTATAGTATGATTGACGGGTGGAATTGCTGAAGTTCGGCAATAAAAATTGCTTTGTATAATAACACCATTAGGAAAGTGTTTCCCAGTGACGGCTCATGGTTCTAAAAATAGGTGAAATGCAACTGAAAAACCAAAATGATAAATTTAAATTTTTTTTTACTTCATTTTCTTTGAATTTTTTTATACTTGTTATTAATACAATGTTATTGATTTTATATATAGATTGTGATTATGCTAATTTAAATTACTGAACAAGGGAAACTCCAAAATATTGTAGACCTGAGCTTTCCAAAATTTTTATTCCAGCACTACCCACATATCAAAGGAAAATATCAAATTTATTATCATTTTATCAATGGGAAAATGATATCTCTAAATTTCATAAAATACCATTAACAGAACACATAATTTTTTTCCGCATATCAAGATAAAATGCACATAATAGTGTTATGAAATGCTTGCCTTGTTTAATAATTATTTTCTTTCAAAATTTAACTGTCCGCAAATTCTAATTCACTTTCGATTCTAAAACTTGTTCTCAGAAATTTATTCCAAATTTGATAAAGCGCCATTTCTGTATTCGGCCCTTTTGGATATTCCCCGCCAGTTTCGGTAAACCTTGGCGTAGTAATTTGTCACGCGCTTTAGTACATGTACTTCGTATTTGCATTTCATATTCCTTAACATTGGAACTCTTTTTCTTTGCGTCATGAACGCGTAATAACATTAAAGATGCTTAAGTCTGTTTTCGGTGAATAGTTTTAGTTGGCGATGTAATTCCAAAGCAGTCGGACGTGTTCTTGCCCGCGGGGCAAAGAACAGAGTGTATTTTAATAGAATGTATCTAAAATTAAATTAAAAATGAAGTAGATTGTTTAAGTCGCGTTTTAATGTAATTTCAAAGAGTCACGAGATTTGTTCATCATAGATTGATTATTTGAGATGTCTAACCGGCGCAAACCACTATCGGATCCGCCGTTGTATTCGACGAATATTGTTCTGTAATGTCGGAAATCCAAGTGTAATTTCAAGTATCATCGTCAACAAATTCGATGTCTAATACTTCTTGATGTATATGATTTGGAACATGGTAATTTCTCATCAAATAAAGAAAAAGGTAAATTCAAAAGGTTTGAGTCATCATTGCTTATCTTCTACTATCATCACGCCACCATCAGCTCCAATCGCTGTGTACAACCCTTGTCACATCAGCGCGGATCTCCCATCTTCTCCGATGCCCGAGAGAAACCGCCCGCAGCGATCGCGCTCCAATTGCTTGTGCAATCCTATTACAAATGCCGTGAATATCTTTTTACAACGTATGACGACCGCCCCGTTCTACAACATATGATGCCCACTACGTTGTTTATAACAAATATGGCCGTGACGTATTATAACAATTGGTGCCTGACCATGCAAGCCTGCAAGAATGGCTTAGTTGATCCTGTGGAGTACAAATTGAGAACCTATACCTGGTGCTGAGTTCATTCAAGTCTACAAAGATGACTCACAGAGTTCTACCCTGTGTAATTACATCGGAAGTTCGGAAGTGTCAAATTGCGGCATTGCTTCTACAATTGTACCAACTCCAATGCCTGCAGAAAAAAAAAAGGGAAAATTCAAGAAACAAGTGTTCTTTCGACTTTGGGACGTCGATTCCCGAGTCTGTGTGTATATGTATTCCTTTTTCAGTCACCGCATAAGTATGAAAGTAAAATATTGTGTTAAGTAAAATTATATCCTATTGAATATATTTTCCCGGGACGTCGATTCCCATATGTTTTTTTAGGTATTGATCGAGTCAAGAAATAAATAAAGTGTAGTATGTCGACCTAGAAAAGAAAAGTAGGTCTGCAATTGTGCTGAAATCGAATCATCCGAGAATCCGTATTAATGCCCACATAAATTTTGACTGCATCCAATGTCAAAGAGGCACGGAATATTCTCAGGAAATTGCAATTTTTTTTTTCAGAGGCACTCGCCAATTTCAAGAGCAGAGTTATTGAAAGTCTTCATCTGCGGCAAAATAGCCCAAAAAGCGAGCAATCGTCATGCTGAGAGCGTTGAAAGCTCATACTCGCTAGACCTAGCACACTATGCTAATTAAAAATTAAAATAAAAATAAAAAAACTTGTTAATAATTGTATAAAAGAGAGATTTTTTTTTGTTTACAATTTTGCTAATAATTTAAAATGTGTATATAATTTGTGTATTTATTTATTTTGAACACAGTTTATTTTAAGTGTTTATTTTGTATTGATATTATTAAATGTGATATTGTAAATATAAATTGTAATAGGTAAAAAAGGAAACTGTAAGTAAGTATTATGATGTCTGAAGATACCACAAATCTTAATGGATGTAAGTAATATTGGTATAAATGAAATATTGTTACTTGTATTGTGTATATATATTGTATTTTTTTTAAAGACATCTCACCCGGTTAGGTTATTCTAAATTGATTTTTTTTTGCGCCATGTTCATGACAATCTGATATGCAATAGTGATGAGATTTTTAATTTTTGAATTGAAGCACATTGAGGAAAATTTAAAAAAACTCAACCCCCTCACTTTTATCTAGCATGTAAGGACTTCTTTTGTGAAAATCAGTGTATGAATGTGAGCGAATGCAGTGTTGTATGAATCAAATTTTTCACATCTGTCCTTGTTTTCGTTGAATTTCTGGGTTGAGAAATACACATATTTAGGAAATAAGAATTGATTGCATTTGACAATCCTATTTGCATAACAGATCCTAAATTTTTATTTCAAATTTTTTGTGGCATATTTTTTATCCAAGAAATTGTTGGTTTTTTTATGTCACCGCTTTATTTAGGCATATTTGGAATATTTTTTTTTGTTAGTCTTTGTTCTGTACCAGAACAAATCCTCGTTTGCGGCGGGGATATGTTATGAAATGCTTGCCTTGTTTAATAATTATTTTCTTTCAAAATTTAACTGTCCGCAAATTCTAATTCACTTTCGATTCTAAAACTTGTTCTCAGAAATTTATTCCAAATTTGATAAAGCGCCATTTCTGTATTCGGCCCTTTTGGATATTCCCCGCCAGTTTCGGTAAACCTTGGCGTAGTAATTTGTCACGCGCTTTAGTACATGTACTTCGTATTTGCATTTCATATTCCTTAACATTGGAACTCTTTTTCTTTGCGTCATGAACGCGTAATAACATTAAAGATGCTTAAGTCTGTTTTCGGTGAATAGTTTTAGTTGGCGATGTAATTCCAAAGCAGTCGGACGTGTTCTTGCCCGCGGGGCAAAGAACAGAGTGTATTTTAATAGAATGTATCTAAAATTAAATTAAAAATGAAGTAGATTGTTTAAGTCGCGTTTTAATGTAATTTCAAAGAGTCACGAGATTTGTTCATCATAGATTGATTATTTGAGATGTCTAACCGGCGCAAACCACTATCGGATCCGCCGTTGTATTCGACGAATATTGTTCTGTAATGTCGGAAATCCAAGTGTAATTTCAAGTATCATCGTCAACAAATTCGATGTCTAATACTTCTTGATGTATATGATTTGGAACATGGTAATTTCTCATCAAATAAAGAAAAAGGTAAATTCAAAAGGTTTGAGTCATCATTGCTTATCTTCTACTATCATCACGCCTCCATCAGCTCCAATCGCTGTGTACAACCCTTGTCACATCAGCGCGGATCTCCCATCTTCTCCGATGCCCGAGAGAAACCGCCCGCAGCGATCGCGCTCCAATTGCTTGTGCAATCCTATTACAAATACCGTGAATATCTTTTTACAACGTATGACGACCGCCCCGTTCTACAACATATGATGCCCACTACGTTGTTTATAACAAATATGGCCGTGACGTATTATAACAATAGCATAAATATTTTATAATCTATAGTTCTTCTCTAAAGAGATTATGGGGAAGTAGTGTATGTACAATCAATGCAATGTCATGAATTGCTAGAAAACAGAGTGCCTTATTTGATACCTTTATCACATAATAAAAAAAAATTAAGAAGTTAAAATTTTCAAAGTTAAAATAGTATTTAATAAATTGTTCCCTCACACCAACCCTCCCCTCTATTAGTTATGTTTACTGAATTTAATCCATCTACATACTCATTTTCTTTTTTAAATAATCCTAAATGAAAATGCACAGCAAACCTTAAGTATAGCATAATTTAAGTTGAATTTAATTCTAAAGAATATTCTCTTCCCTTGTTACCAATTTTTTAGCACCTTCAATATTAACCTAGTATAGTACAATCTTTATTTTCAACTCCATATACAATTTTTAGTCAACTGTGATTAAGCAAAGTGAGCAGTTAAGCTTAGTAATTAAGCAAATTTATTTTCAAGTGTGTTTATTTTCAATTTATTTTTGTGTTAATAATCATTTACACTAGGAACCGCTTGCATCTTAGCATCATTCTGTATTTAGTGTTGCTGTTGAGACCGTCCGACCCACGTGGTGAAATTATGAATTTTTGAATTTGTGCAATGTAAATTTAATCCTGATTCACTCTTTTCTAACAGGCAAACATTTTAATTCCCTGAATTTAACGAACCTATAAAGTTGTAGCATTGAATAAAATATATAATAATGATAATAGAAATCAGATCAATATAAAAAGATTTTTAATTTGTTCATAAATGGATGTTGAAGTGGGAAAGAGTATAGACTGGTGGTATTGCATCCTCCTGAATTACCTCCAGAAAAATGTCTTCCATACACAACCTGGAAGGTGCATAAATACCAGTTCATCTGCTATGGTAGCTGCAGAGTTGAAAACAAATATCTTGAGTTCCTATGAATAGTCTGAAAAAAAAAAATGAGAACTTTGTTCTTAAAAAAGGAATATACCCAAAGAAAAAAGTAAGATGAATGTTCCTAGAGTCTGGTACTTAAACCATTAGTCTCAACCAAAATTTCATCTTGGGGAGTATGTCAATAGGTTTGTTGGTTGGTTCATTAGGAATTTTTGACACAAAATCCAAAAAGGATATGCTGTGCCAGACAAATGGTATCAAAATACAAATATTAGCAAAGAATAAAAACAATTGTATAACCAGGAAGGGTGATAATGTGTGAATAAAACATGAGAACGGAAGAGGTATAATGATGGAAACAAGATGAAAAATGTCTAAAGGGTTATAGGAAAAGAAGTTAAATATGTTGGTAAAAACCAGTGTCCAACAAGAATGGAAAAATCCCCAAATGAGGATTTTCTGCAATCAATTCTGCCAAAGTTATAGTGTAAGTCTTGAAATGCTTAAAAACTGCTTATATTTAGTACAAGTAATTAAAATATGTTTTACACTCGCTGCGTTTTGACAAACATTACAAAGTAAGTCAATAGGTTTTTAGTCTATGGGTTAATAAATATACATATTGTTTTGCATTGTATTGACTCATGTTACTTATAGTTCTCTTGATGTATGATTCTTGTATCCTCCGTGTGTGCCAATTCTTTAATTATAAATAGTTTTTCTGCACCAAAACAAATTTAGCAAGCATCAGGATTTAGCAGACAAATTACTTAGGTGCTCATTATAGCTGAGCCTTACTTTATTTATATTATCTTAACGTAAATAACCATATAGCGTCTTGCTTAATTAAATAGTCCTTGTTAATTTTTGTATAGCTTAGAAGCAACCAAAAGTGCAATTTTACCTGAGCTTGTGGAGCTGGCAAATGATGAGGAGACATTTGTTCGTCTTGCTGGAATCGAGACGGTTGTACTGATGCTGCCAATACTGGATGATGGTAAGTGTCAGTGATGACTCCTGATCATGCAGAAATGTATCTTAACCGCTCTCCACTTTAACAATCCCACCACAATGTTCAACGGTTTTAAAGGTAATAATAGTACTAATTAGCAATGTTAATGCTCTTGTGTTATATATTGTAACTAGGGCATTATTTTGTGAAAAATAAATAAAATTCTCTGAGCATTCATCAAAAGTTCCAAAAATTCATGCATATTCCATGAAAAGTTAAATTATATTCCAATAGTGGCTAAGCTTCAAATTATAAAATTTTTCAATGCAAGCATTAAATTGTGAACATTTTAATTAGTTTTTCTTGCATTTTACATCTATTGTAAAATCCCAAACCTCAAATAATACGGGTTTTTGTAGATTTTTTTGTACTAACAAAAAAAATCAAGCTAACCATTTAAATAGATCCCGTATACCTTTGGGTGGATCGGAGTCCACTCAGAGTTTCCATTTAAATAGGTGATGTTTTGTTAAAGGGTTGATAAATTATAAATTCATTACTTAGATGCATTCATTCATTTTGACTTGTATGTGTAAAACTCTTATTTAAGATCACAATCTTTAAGGAAAAGGTGCCAAAAATTGCATAAATTTGTACCATTGTAAAAGCACTGCCCTAATTACAACTCATCACACAATGCATTCAAAGACATAAACAAAGAAATGAATTATATATCAGTACTGAACTATAGAATAATGCATATTAAAATATTCATTTGATATTTATTGGTTACTTAAGTGGAATTTGGAATTTATCTTTTCACTGTTATGAAAATTTCATTAATCTGGCACAAACTCATTTTCCAGTTGAAAGGTTTAAAATGAAAAAAACACTTTAGGCTGATTTTCAATCACCAAAATTATTGTACAACTGAGCAAAAAATATTGCAGTAAAGAATATTTACTTAAAAGCACTACCGACTGGAAGATTTTGCTCTGAGATTCAGTAATATGGGAATTCAGGTGCAAGACATAGCACACTATCAAGCGCTGGTTTTGCAAATCCCTCCATCATTGAGCAACATGAGTAAAAGTAGTAATTTGGTCCACGGGTTTGACACAAACTCTCCAAATCCACCACTTCATTGAAATGAGCATGAAGGCACTGATAAACTATTTCCTCAGTCTACAGAGGCATGCATTGAGTTTCAATTTTCCAAGCAAGTGTTACCATTTTTTGTTAAATACAAAAGATTTTATTTGAATTATTCCTTTAATTCTAATAGTCTGACATACTAGCCATACTGCAGCATTCACCATGTGTAGGTGTGTCATATATGTATAACTAGGGTTAAATTTGATAATTTTATTTTTAAAACAAATCTGAGTATATAGTTGATATTTATAACAATTTTACGAGCCTTCACATCAGATAATGTATCAGACCTAATGTGTAAGACTTAACCGATTTATATCTAAAATTATACATAAATGTCTAATGCTTATGTTTGCAATAGCATAAGCTAATGCTATTGCAATGAGTCTTGAGATTAAAAGTGGCCCAATTTCAACAATATTTCGAAGTAAAAATAAATTTTATAGAAATAGGCTAGTGCCTATTTCTGTAAAATTTGACGTGTTTCAATAAAACAGTATGAAAACACATCAACCAATTTAAACTTTAAAATCAAAGACAACCAAAAATAGGTTTAAAAGTCCTTTATTGAAAATCTCATTATGATGTACAAAATTACACTGCCAAAGCACTTACGTCGTAATAAGGAGATTTTTAATAAAGAACTTTTAAACCTATTTTTGGTTGCTTTTGACTAAGTTTTCAGTAACGATAAACACTATGAAGCTTTATAAAACTTTACTGATGCTCAACCTTGCACAGATGACCATAAAACTGTTCATGTTTTAATTTATTACAGATACCTGCAAGCAAATCATCATTCCCCTGGTCAAGAAATTTTGCGAGAATTCCCTCAGCTCCAAGGATTCAACACTTCCTGTCGTTTCCAAACAACTGGGCCAGTTATGCCATGGTTTAGTTTGTATGTATTGATGCTTCTTACTACAGTTTAGCCCCCCCCCCCTTATAATGCAGCTCAAGCGAATAAAATTATGTTCGTTATGTCATTTCTTTATTATAAACAACTATCATTCATACTGGAAATTGCCTCTTCATGGTAGCTAAATTCCTACCAAAAACATTGTAATAACTGAACCTTCGCTGTAACAGGGTGACTACAGAACCTGGAAATCAGGGAAACGTCAGCAAATATCAACATTCTTGAAAAATCAGGAAATTCCTAAAAAAAAACTGTAAAATCAGAAAACTTTTTAGGTTGGAACGTTTAAGGTAAAAATCAGGAAATTGAAAAATCAGGAAATTCTTAAAAAAAACTGTAAAATCAGAAAACTTTTTAGGTTGGAACTTTTAAGGTAATCACAGCTTTCTTCCGTCTCATGACGATACACATGTGTAGAATGCCTTATTTTCATTTCATGTGATGGGAGACAGCCTATTGTACACCTCAATAAATAGAAGAGAGTTTTAATGTTTCTCAGTGATCCCTCTCAATTGCTTTGAAAGTTGTCAAGCTATTTCATGTGACAGGAAAAGCAGATTGAAAAAATACTGTTTCTGTTTATACATCATTTTTTGCAATAAGGGATATTTAAGTATATGAATGCTTGACTGGGTTTTATAGAACACTGCTGAGTTGTATAGCTTATCTATAATTTTAATGCTTGAAAAATTAATATTATTTTAATAATACTGTTATTATGCGTGACTCTAGCATAAATATTATACTTTGATTATTATACTGTTCAGTTCTAAAAGTAAATAATTTTAATTATTTATTCTTAATTATCACTTTCAATTTTATTAATTGACATTTTTATGCTTATTAAACTGATGTTCAGTAAAAGTAGATAGTGATACATGTTCTGTTTGTTTATGTGGTATTTTATTCCATAACTCAAATGGGTGTTGAATTTGCATATTTATATGTTGTTTAACCCTTTGTGGATGATAAACGTGCCTGTGCATCATCTACGAAACTACATTCAAAGACAATACTCATGCATTCACATCAAGGAAATATTTACCCTAAAAGACTAGGGACACACGCTTTTCATATGAAACGATTTTCTTTTTTAATTTATTTGAATACTAGATGATGCTAAATCTCCATTCTAATATTTCTAATGTATTTTGAAAATATTTGACTTTGGTATAAGGGGGGGGGGGGGGGGGGGCAATGGATCATCCCTTCATCTAGAGCACTGAAAACAAACATATCATTTCTTGCAGGCTCTGCTGTGTTAAAATTGAGTATGCATTTTCATTTTGATTTTTGCTTAATGATTGCATGGGTGAGGTATTGTAATGGAAGTATTTTCTTTCCATGTTTGGGATTTAGAGGGATGTGGCAGTAGTTAATTTATTAGGTTATTTTGGTTAAAAGAATGGCTGAGTCAAGAAGTTTTCTTTCTGTAGAAAAATATGCTCGCATGGTTATCGAACTGGATAGTAATAAAAGTAATGCAGAAAGTAATGAAAATAGTTGAGATTCAAGAAACTTTAGTATTTCTGATGAGCACACACACAGTTTTTATGAATGTAATGATTGCAATGTTGATCTGCCCTTGTATCCATGTTTTGAAATATATCATATGTAAAAGGCGTATTAATCAGTGAAAATAGCAATGCTATTTTCTTGTAAAAAATTGAGCATAATCTCCATTAGCTATACAAAGTTCCGAGTACAATAATTCGAATATTTTTCTTGCATAACATTACTATTTTAATTAGGTAGTCATTTATAATCATTTAAATTTTAATATTTCGATAAAAGATAATTTGTGTGGAATGTATACATCAAATGAAAAATAAGTATTTCCTTTATTCCTAAAAAAAAGTAGAATGCTGTGATGAATGAGTGATTTTTAGTGAATTTTTCTCGGGAGTTAGGTCTAGTACAAAAAATGGGCCATTCTTTAGCAACAGTTTGGAAGCAAAATGCTCCTTCCTTTGGACCACAGCTGTTCCAGAATGCCACCGTCTGTAAAAGATTAAGGAACATTAAATACCCATCACCAAACTTCCACTTTTCAATAATTTGCTACAGAACTTTTTTTTTATTTATTAGCATGTTGTATCATATATGCATACTTTTAAGGAACACACTAGTGGTATCTGACAGTATTTGTATATTATAATTAAACATTTTTTAATATGCAGTGAAACCTGGTTAAAGTGGAGACTGAGAAAACTGGTCACCTTGGGAAAAGTAGTCACTTTAGCCAGATGATCAATATTCCACTTTAACCATGTTTCACTGTAGAGTCTGTCATATTAATTGTGCATTTTATTTCCAGCTAATTTTACTGCGGAACAGAAGCAATGGTTTCTTGGATTTTTTCAAGATTTATCCAAGCTTGGATTGTCCCTTCAAGAGAAAAGAAGAGACTCATGCCATTTTAATCCAGTATGTTGTTTTGAGTTTTATTCTAGCACTCAATCTAAATTTGCATACTCATATTAATAGATTGTTGAAATTATTTTTTTTATACTTCATAGATAAGCTGAAAAGCAACTAAGAAGGAAGAAAAATTCTAAATTATTAATATTCATTTATTTTCCTAATTGTAAAAATTTGTTATGTGTGTTTAAATTCTCAAATTAATTATTTACACATTTTGACATAATTGTGTAATTCAAAATTTTTCTGTTGAGGTCCATGGTCATTGTACTTATTTTCATAAATAATGTGATGAAAATAAGTACAAATATAATGTAATGAAAATATTTACAATGTGAGAAATGCATTTCATTTGCATATCTCACATTGTAAATACTGCTCCATTCGTAATTAGCTGAATTTGCCAAGATCTTAAAACATTTACATTTAAACTTTGAAATTAAAGACAACCAAAAATAGGTTTAAAAGTCCTTTAATAAAATCTCCTTTCCCCGATGTACAAAAATGACACAGCCAAAGCTCTTTCAGACATCACCATGCCCTTCATCAGTGACAAACTACTGATGAAAGACATGATGATGCCTGAAAACACTATGGCTATGTAATTTTTGTACGTCAAGGATAGGAAATTTTATTAAAGGACTTAGCCACTGATGAAGGGTATGGTGACGCCCAAAAATGCTTTGGCCGTGTAATTTTTGTACGTTGTGGAAAGGAGATTTTCTTAAGGGACTTTTAAACCTATTTTTGGTTGTCTTTAATTTTAAAATTTAATTAAAATTGATTTTGTATCCATTCTATTTATTCATTTACTTTTAGATGCCTGACCTGCTACCAGATGCGGATAACAAGGATCGCTACAGAGAGTGTCGACACGCCTGTGCCTTTAATTTTCCTGTGAGTTTATTCTATTGTCAATATTTAACGTACTATGCTCATAACATGTTTGAATTGTGCATGAGAATGTCTTGCATTCAATCCATATTTTGTCCAGGCTATGGTTCTTTTTTCTGGGCCAGAGAATTTTGAAAAAGAGCTTTACTCGGCATTTAAGGAGCTGTGTGCTGATCCTTTCCAGAATGTACGACAGACAATGGCCTGTGGATTCTTTGAGGTAACTTTCTTAATAAATGAAGTCTTGTAAACATGTTTCTGAATCTTTTCTAATAATTATAACATAAACTAATAATTATAACAAACTAATAATTATAACACAATTCCAAAAAATAATGATTTTAACATAAATGCATTAATTAGACTGATATAAATAGAGTAGAACCCTATTTATCTGAATCAAACATGACTGGACATGATTTAAATATACAAAATTTCCAATAATCCAGAAATCAAATAATCTATGAACTACATGATTAGCATTAATACCAATTCACAGAAATTCATACATTAACTCAATTAAATTAGAGTAAAAAATATCTGTATTTAATTATGCTATTTAATTTTTAACATATTTTGAAGATGCAGTTATTTTCCAATATTTTCAGTATTTTTAGGTCAGCTGCAAATTTTTCAAAAAAAATTCTTAGCAAAAAAGGGGAATTTATTGAATTGAATTGCTTTTAACATTATAATAAAATCCCCCCCTTATAATTTTTGTAAAATTTAAAAAAAAAATCACTAAAGGAGTTAAAGAAATTAGGTTGATAAAGCTATGCATCTTCTTATTTGTATGAAACTGCAAGGAAATGCATACTTACAAAAGCAACAGTTGGCATAGAATTATATATATATATATATATATATATATATATATATATATATATACACCAGGTGGTTAGAATTAAAGTATCCCTGTTTAGAGCACTGTAGAGAAAATACCAGTAGTCATAAGAACACCAAACCTGCATTTCAGAACATGAGGAGACGAATGACACAAAAATAATGAATTCCAAAAATGACCAATATGGGAAGAGATTTTGGGCGCTACAAACAGTCCAAGCATTCCATGTGTAGCATCTTCTAGGTGCATTAATTAAATTGGCATTTGGGTGTTTGTGACTATTTTCAGTATCTATCACATACATACAATTCGTAATTCATATGCATCATGAAAACCAAGCTGTTTCATTGAATTATGTTTTTACAAGGGACTGTTCGCAGGGCCATCTCTCCTCCCCCTATTGATCATTTTTTAAACATTTTTTATTTATTTTTTTGCATCATTTTTTTCCCCATGTTCTGAAATACATACCATGCAGATTTGGCATTCTTATGACCATTGGTTTTATCTCTATAGTGCTCTGAACATGGATACTTTAATTCTAATCACCCTGTGTATATCTGTGTGTGTATGAGTAGTTTATGATAATCCACAGAAATAATAGAGATATATTGTAACACCTAGAGAAGACCAAAAATTAAACAAATGAGAAAGTAGCAAACAATATTAGATTGATCTACTTACTAATTAATAATAACTACAGAAAAGAAAAATCTGGGCAGTAAGCACCATGACTTTCTAATCCATAAAAAAACTTTCAAGTATAAAAATGCAACAATTAAGGGTAATATATATAAAAAGAAGTATAAAAATGAAACAATGCCCAATAGCTAGCAATCAATGAATAAACATTAAAAATTCTGAAATAAAAAAATAAAATGAAACAATCATGCCAATAAACAGGAAAAGCACTAGGCTTAAGAAGGGATCAATTCATAATGGATTCTTCATCAAGGCTAAGTATCCATCCAAATTAACCAAGAATAATGCTTATTTCTGAATACAGAGGTAGTTAATAACTATTATTATATAAAGCTATTCCAGAGATAAACAATAAGTATTGTGTACAAGTGTATCAATGTGAAATATCACAGTATTGTAAAGTATATTAGCTAAACTTAGCAAATTCACATAATTAATATGTTTTTTAAAATTTTAGATCTTTGAAACTGTACATTTTACATGAAATTATATCATTGGATCCATTAATCATACCATTTCAGTTCAATGCTGGCATTTTGCCTTTCAAATAAAATTGCTGAGAATACTAAGTGCAATTATTTAATAAAGGTGATTTCCGTTATAAAGAGGGAGTTCATACATCCTAAGGTGAACAGGGAAAACCTGGAATTCTCGAGGATTTCAAATTCAGCTCATAATCTCGAAAGGAAAACTTGCATTTGTTTGATTAAAAATCTGAAAAAGCTTTTGTTTTCTTGACTTGAAGAGGAATATATGGATTCTTTTCCTTGTTGATTTGAAATCAAAATTTTATCTTTAAAAAAAAATTCTTAGCTGTTTATTCACCCTATACTAAATGTAAATTTATTTTATTAAACAAAATAATATGCTACAAAATGCTGTAGTTTGGACTCTGAAAGTTTGCAAAAATTCTTATAGAAAACCTGTAAAACTTTTATTTCCAAATTTGAGTATAAACCTCACTTCCATTCTTCCTCAAAAATATTGTTGCTGCTAAATAAATGTTCTTTTTCTTTGATATCATGTTCCTTTAATTCTTTTTCAAGGTTTTGTGCTTTTCTGGGAAAAATAATAAAAATATTTTATTCTAGGTTGCAAGACTTCTGAATACCAAAGCGTACTTACTCCACTCAGAACTTGTACTCTTATTACAAGATGAGTCTGTTGAAGTAAGATTTTTGAAATATTACACATTTAAAATGAAATTAAGTTATTCCCTAGTTAGTCTTAAGTTAGTCTTAGTTTTCAAAAAAAATTCCTTAGAAACATGTCTCTGTTTCTCATTTGTAACAGCTTTTAAAGGAACTTTTATTGCTTCCAAACATAAAAGTTCTTTGTGACAGAATATTTATGATTATAACTTATGATAACTGCTAGTATCTGACCTTGCTTGAACGAATGATATGAAAGTGGGTGGCTCCAGGAAAGCCCAGCACAGCGACCAGAGGTCTATTGTACTACCCCAGAAATGAGAAGGTCCTTAAGAAAAGAGACCAGTAGCCGAGGCAAAAATCAGCAGGCACTTGACAGGAATGTCATACAACTCCCAGGGCTCGATCACATGTCGACCCAAGTGTTCGAATCTATGGACGGAAAACACCTCACATTCACATAGTATATATGCGGCAGTTTCTTCGCTATAATTGCAGCCTCTACATAGCGAATCCTTAGTGACACCCATAATATTTAGGTGTCTTTTAAGGATGCAGTACCCAGTAAGGAGCCCAACAGCCCTTATGATGCCAGTTCTACTGAGCTTGAATAATTCCTTTTGACGCATGCTGGGGCATTTACAGTTTAGTTCTTTCGCCTGCCTTTGGCCCTTAGTATTACGCCAGTTCTTGCACTGAAGCTTTCTGAAGATGTCATAGACAATTCTTCTAGTCAGTTCATTAGGAACACCAAAAGCCGGCTCGGGACCAACAAAAAGTGTACTAGAACCTTTTTTAGCTAATTTAACAGCCATTTCATTACCTGGAATGCCAGAATGTCCAGGTACCCAGTAAAGTATGACTTGATTGTTGCTAGCAATTTTACAAAGTGCAGTATAGCACTCCCAGACAAGGGATGATGTCATAGTAGACTTCCCTAAAGCCAGTCTGACTAAAGAGCAGCCTGACTATCAGAGCAGATAAGTATTTGGTTGCTCCTGTAATTTCTGTCAGAGCAAATTCTAAACACATTAGAATGGCAAAGACCTCAGCCTGAAAGACAGTAGCTTAGTGGCCAAGAAGGTAAAATCATTTTGTACCATCATCCAGACAGCATACTCCAACACCAGTACTAGTACCTAGCTTAGAACCATCAGTATACCATACAATACATTTCTTTTTATTGTAGGTTAGAGTCCTCTTCCAGTTATCCTATGAAGGAACCTGAATTTCATATTTGACAAGAATACCATTAGATGGCACATGGAAATAAGGATGATTTACAACATTACTGTTTAGACCACTCCAAGATAAATACTTTGAGTAATCTTTCCAGTCTTTCAGATATTTAAGTCTGTTCATGCATATGAGAGCCTCAGCTTCAATGTGCATGTAGAGTGGGTGCAATCCAATCAAAAGTTCAAGAGTTGCAGTAGGAGTGGTTTTCATGCATCCAGAGATTGCAATGTACACCATCCTTTGAAGCCTAATTAAGTCTAATTTAGAAGTTTCACATCTAATTCTAGACCACCATATAATGGAGCCATAGGTAATGATGGGACAGATTAGCATAGAGTAAATCCAATGGATAGCCTTGGGATTCAATCCCCAGGTTTTCTCAATAGCATTTCTGCATGACCAGAAAATTCTTCTAGCTTTAGTTATGCAGTATTCAAAGTGTCTCTTCCAATTGAGACGCATATCAAAGTAGATTCCTAAGAATTTTACCTCCTTGGAGCAAATAAGCTTCTCACCAAAAAGGCAAATGTCTAATAAGATTAGGAATACGTTTTCTTGTAAACTCAACCATACAGTCTTTTGCGGATTAACAGAGAGGCCTGCATTTTTACACCATCACTCAACACTCCTAAGAGCAGTGAATATCATGTCAGAGACAGTATTGCCAAATTTGCCTATAGCAATGATTACAACATCAGTAGCATATTCGACAGAGGATACACCAGAACTAGTTATGTTCTCCAAAAGAAAGTCTACAACTAAACACCAAAGAATTGGTGAAAGAACACCTCCCTGCGGACAGCCTGCCAAAGCATGCACCGTCATATTATCACCAAGTAAAGATGCACAGATGTACCTATTAGATAACAAATTCTTGATCCAACAAGAGATCGTCATATCAACACCTTTCCTATCAAGAGCATGTAGTATGGTGTCAATGGGCACTTTATCAAAAGCACCTTCAATGTCAAGAAAAATAGCTAGAGCAATTTCCTTAGCATTTAAGTTTCTCTCCAGTATAAAGGAAAGACTGTAAAGGGCAATATCCGTAGATTTATCCAGTTGATAGGCATGTTGAGAGTTAGACAGCGGCATTGAGGCCAGAATCTCTTCCCTAATATACCCGTCAATAAGCTTTTCAATAGTCTTTAGAAGAAAAGACGTAAGGCTAATAAGCCTGAAGGACTTGGCCTCATAATAATTATCTTTGGAATAAAGATTACCTTAGTATGCCTCCAGGCAGACGGCACATGTCCAAAGGCAATACGGGCTCTGTATATTCTACAGAGAATGGGAGCAAGCACCTCAATTCCCTCCTGGAGAAGAATCGGAATGATGCCATCAATCCCCGGGATTTTATAGGGTTTAAAAGAATTAATTGCCCAATTAACCCTATCCAGAATAACCACCCTCCTAGCAGTACCCCACTTACTACTATCACAGGTAGGAGTGGAGCAAGCAGCAGGAATAGTGTTATGATTATTCAACTCAGAAACCGGAAAATGAACCCTGAACAGTTCAGCAAGGTTCTCTTCCCCAGTCCCAGAATAACCACCATTAAGCAACCTAATTGTATTTAGGCTATAGTTTCTGTCTTTAGACATAATCTTTACTAACTTTGCAATGGCAGAAATGTCCTTAATGCTATCGCAGTAGTTTTTCCAGGAATTTCTCTTGGAGTTTCTTACCGCCTTGTTATAGGAAGTGAGGACAGTTTTATAGATTTGCCATTCGCCATTCTTTTTAGCTCTATTGAAGAGCTTTCTACACTTACTACGAAGGTAACTAGGTTCTTTTGACCACCAAGGAACCAGCCTTAGGGATTCAATCTTGGTGGTCTTACAATTATTATGGTAGGAGAGAATAATGACCTGTTGCACCTGGTCAACAGCCAAATCCAACTCCGCTGTTAAAGAATACTTACCGGATTGACTAGCAAACCTGGCATGCAGATCTTTTTTGTATGAAACCCAATTAGTTCTTCTTGGGTTCCTATCTTCTGTTCTTAGTCTTGAGAGACCTTTAGCAGAAAAAGTAATTATGCAATGATCAGATAAAGTTATATCATCTGAAACATTCCAATTAATTGCATTATCATATGCAATATTATTACATATGGTTAAGTCTATGACTTCTGTACGATTTATAATAACAAATGTAGGCTTGTTGCCTTTGTTAAGAATAAAAAGATTCGAGCTGATAATGTGCTCTAAAAAATCATCATCACGTCGGTTGCAGTCACTGCTGCCCCACACAGTGTGGTGAGCATTGGCATCGCAACCAATGATGAGTCTTTTTTCCACACTACAGTGCTCAATAAGACTAGTAGTCACTTTAGTGAAGGTTTCCCTTTCTTCATAAAGAAGATAAGCAGATGCAAAAATATACTCATCCTTATGCTCATTGGATTTAAAATTCACACTGACGGTAACATTATCACCATCCAGGAATTCCACTAAGTGTAGGGCATTGAGCTTGTTGGGCACAGTCTCTAGGTCTGATACAAGATGTATCATAAAAGATAATATAGCCCTTGATCCCTAGACCCAGATTTTATTATTTCGGATCCAGGGTTCCTGAATTAGAGCAATATCAGCCCAATTTATCTTTCTTGTGTATGTTTTCATATTGTTAAGCAACCAAAGTGTCTTTGATTATTCTACTTATGAATCCATATGTATAACTTCGTAATGCATATACATTAGTTCTTAAAAATATTTTACACTTCTTACTGAGTCCTTTCCAGCACATATATGTAAAGGAAAAGTACTGCAATGGGGTTAAAAATAGACTCTTATTTCCGCACATCTGTACATTTTGAACATCCCTGAATACAAATTAATCATTTTTTTGAGAGTGTCTACTTGTCTTGTCTTTAGTTCAGCTATCTCGCAAACAAATGGATCAAATCGAATGACATTGTGTGATTATTTCCATCAATAAACTTCAAAAATCTTGCAAATCTATATTTAATTATATATTATTAAATAGCGACTTTCATGAAAAATAGAAAACATTGACATATTCTTGAAAAATCAGAATATATATATATACATATAATGTGTTAAGAATTATTGCAGAAATAGCCAATCTCCCACTTAAAAACAAATGACTTTTTTCTTTATCTAAAATTGAAAAATCATAAAGTATTAAATAGGTTCAATATTATCAAATGAATGAATGAATGATTTTAAAGAGCTTTTAACCATACATGAGTGACCATTGTTTAGGAATTACACACTGTACTCAAGCCGTCCATCCTGTTGCTCCAAGTCCTCTGGACGAGCCGGACGGCCTAGGGCTTTCACACTGTACTGAAGCAGGCCAACGGCCGTACCGTGCTGAAAACGCCAGTTCTCGTTAGATCACCGAAGTCAAGCAGCATCGGGCGCAGTTAGTACTTGGTGGGTGACCACCTCGGAACGCCGCGTGCTGTTGGCCATCTCGGGTGCGGTATCCCCGTGGTTTGCGCGCTAGATTTGCACGCTGCCACAAATGCCGCCGTGTTCATGCGGAGTACGATCACGTTAAACATGTGGGTCCGTAAGTCCTTCCGAGAGGTTGGTGGTAGGGGAAGGAGGGTACGGTCCCTGTGGATGCCTCCCCCACTGGGTTCCGGTCTAAATTGGGTGGCACTTCCCGGCCGTCCATACAGTTACCTTACACCTTTCTGGTAGGTCGGACGGTCTGGGTCTCAACAACAACACTGTACTCAAGCCACACAGAAAGCTACCATTAGCCTATGGGTTGGTCGTGTGGTCTGGGTTTTCTACACTGTACTCAAGATGTTAGAAAAAAAATTCCACAAGTAGAACAATATATTCTGAAAAAAATCGAGCGATTTCCATGGAATGTAGAATACTTCTTTTAATTGGTAACAACAAAACCTTTTAATTTTCAGTGAGATCAAGTTATAAGAAAGCTCCAATGTGTGTCATATTCCCCCGTAATACGTAAGTTTGTTAGTCTCTGTGAAAAGTTATGTTTTGGATACTTTCATGGTAAAGAAAATAATGATAAAAACATGCCATATTATTTTTAACTTTGCTAAAAGTACTGTGTATGAAAAGTGGGATGTGTTTAAAGCATTCAAACTGATCTTCCTTTTGTCAGGTGTTAAAGAGGCTGGTACCTTTCCTCCCGGAATCTCTCAAAGCAGTTTGCTGCCTGTCTCAATCGAATCATACATTGAAGGTATACTTTCTCTTGAATTATTATTTGTTCTTAATGTGACATTTCATTTATTTCATCAGGGTGACCACAGACCTAGAAAACCTGGAAAAATCAGGGAATTCCATTGAATTGCGAATTTTTTTGATTGTTTTTTTCATTTTCTGACTTTATAGTTTTCCGTTAACTGAATGAACGATGCTTGTTCATTCCATGATGTCATATTTTTCATTTTGCATTACAAGGCCCATCACTCATCTCCTTTAAATATACTTCTGAACAAGAGGCTGAAAGGAGAGTTTTCATCAACAGGTGATGTGACCTCGATAAATATCTTTCGAGGGGGAACGTTTCAGGAAATTATCAGGAAAAAATCAGGTAAATATCAGGGAATTTCAAAATGCATTTCATGTGACCACCCTGTTCATTTTATAGATCACTCTTTGAGATATTTTGCATTCATAAAATGAGCTTTTATTGTAAACTGTCATCTAATTGGAGGATCTGAATTGAAAATTGAAATTTTATAAAGATTCTTTTTTTTATAGTAGAAAATTGGGAAAAGTGTAAAATATAAAGTAATTCCAGTAATAACTTGCACAGTTAGATTGATGTAGTAGGTAAGACATCTAGGTACAACCTAGAAGGTAAATTCATTTCCCATCTCTGGTCATCTACTATTTTTCAGCTAAAACTTGATCTAATACTCTGCAATGGGTGCCCAAATTCAAATATATAATGGGATATGCATGGAGAAAGTTGGGACCTTCCCCTACTCTCGGTTTTGTTTTAGAAGGGTAAATATGTAAGCAGTGGCATTGTCAAAGGGGGGATTTAGGGTGTCATATCCACCCCTCCCCAGAAACTTATCCAAACCCATCAAAATTGAAATGAGAAACGAAATATTTAGTTCCCCTTCCCGCTCTAAAAAAAACGAGTGCCGCTGCTATATGTAATGTAATTCTGATAATTTCTCAGGGTGCATACTGGTGCTTGAAAATTGGGAAAGTACTTGAATTTTAGATTAACATTTTCAAGGCATTGAAAGTACTTGAAAATCCCCACTTTCTTGGTTAAGTCCTTAAAAGGGCTTGAAAAAGGCAGGGTTGAAAGTGTTCTGCAGATTCACAACATTGTGTTTTTTCTGAGAAATTCTGCTTTTTCTGAAAATTTCCCTAGCAGTTATGCTGTTACTGAAATTTTCCTAAACAACATTGTTTTTCCCCAAAAATTTCCTCAATGGCTTCAACATTAAACAATAATATTAGTTTGCTATAACTTTTCCTCCCAGAAACGCATACAACTTCATAATATGGAAGAAATTATGTCCTTGAAAATCGCATGGTACTTGAAAATCCTTGAAAAGTGCTTGAATTTTTTTTTTTTTTAAGGAAAGTGTACTCACTCTGATATTTTACAAAGTCAGAATATTGTAGATAGTACTTCTGGGCATCATCAAAAAGGTTCAAGTTCAATCTCCAACTATTTTTTAAACTACTATTCTAGACCCGATTCATCTGGTTGACAATTTTTTGCAGTAGCAAAAAATTGGAAAGGATCTCGAAAATTGCTTTTTTTTAAACAGACCATCTGACTTTTGAATGAGTGCTATACTCATCGATACTTCTGTGGAGGGAATAAAGCTTTTTAGAAATTGCACGTGGTAAGAGCTTGATAAATTGCATTGCTTGCTTGTATCAGTTGGTATACATTTATCTAACACTCCTAAAATGACTGGAGCTGCCAAGGCGTAAAGAAAGACAGGCTCTGTTACAAAGAGCCACACATTTTTCACCAAAATATTATGAAAAATTAATTCAATTCTTACTGTAAAAAATTATTTTTTACATAACCTCAAGATCATCCCTGATCAATAGTGGTTTACATATTTTGCTTCTAGATAATTTCTTTGATGGCTTCAGCAAGTGATACATACTCAACTCCCACAGTGAACAGGCTTACACGTTTGTATTTAAAGTTTTCCAAGAAACAAGAATTTTATCAATACAGAAAAGCATGCCATCTAATGACGCATATAGTCATTTTTATTGGCTGTAAAATCAGAGTCTGTATAAGAATTTAATTTGGGTTCACTAGCATTTGACAAATGTAACATATAATTTTTAGTTTTATCTAAGTAACCTAATAATTTTATTAATGCATCCCAATGTTTAATTCCTGGATTTTCCTGAAACTGGGATAGTATATTTTACTACATAACACAGATCAGGTCATGTCATGTCCTCCCCATGGTCGTGTCATGTCCTCCCCATGGAATCACAGCGACAATGCCGCAGAACGGCAAAGGTTTCCTGCAGAAAGATTTTCATTTTAGAAACAAATTATATTTTTGGGAGAATTAATATATTCATGCAAAAGCGCCGAGATCGTTCCGCAGAACTAGTTTTGTTTTCTGCAGATGATGAATCACTTTCAAACATTCTGGATCAGATAAAAGGGAAAGAGGGAAGTTGACCTTTCACCAATAGGGCAGTTCAGGGTCAAGGAGAAAATGCTCCTCCCCCTCTGTACAGTACGTTCACTTCTCTCCCTTCACTGAGATTCTATTTTTAGAAATGCAATAATGTGCTGCCTACGGATTAACTTACATATACGCACATGCATATATCTGATCTGTAACTGTGATTTGAAAGGTTCTCGTTGAAAGAGTTTCTTTTAAGCATACCTTGCCACTTAATGCATATACATTACCACTTGCAGAAACAAGCAGGCAGATTTATTTTGTTTCAAATATTTTTTATATAGAAGTGCCAAGTATTTTCAAAGATTATATCTCAATTAATGATTTTTAATCATGGCATCTAATGAAAAAGTTATTTGTAGTTTATGTGAAACTACAGTTATAAAGAAAAACTTAAAAACTCATTACAATCGACGTCATCTAGGTAAAGTGATAAATTGGAACTCAGCTCTATTTAATGATGTCAGAACTTTTTTTCCCGATAAGCCACAAATGGAAAAGAAGAATAGCAATGAAATGAATGAAAATGAAAAGTTTTCAAGTGATGAAAATGTGGGAAACAAACGTCCTCGATTAGAAGATACACCTGCCTTCAGAATCGCCAATTGCGGTGAAGTTCCGTCATCAAATAATCTTCAGGAAATTTTGCTAGCAGTCAAAGGTAAGAATTTCTTTATTCTTATTTAAAATATTTTTTAAATCTTTTATATTCTCTTTAAAAAAAGTCGTTGTTGCAGACGTGCCAACTCTCTGGATTTTGGCCGGAGATTCGGGATTTTTCATTAATTCTCCAGCCTCTGGATTATTAACAAAATTCTCAGACTTTTTTTGTTTGAAATTTATCAATTACCTAGGCATGGTATAATTCCTCGGAAACACCGATTTTCTGCTTTTTAAGCACTGATTTCTACCATTTCCTGGATCGTAGTAAATCCATAATAAAATGCAGGGTAATACCAATCAAATTACCGGAGATTTACGGCCGAGTGTAATGTAAATTAAGATCGCTATTGCTTATTTTATAAAAGTAATAAATATACTTTTTCAAAGGTTGTCTAATTCAGCATAAATTACTAAAATGTTATTTTATTTATTGATTTCGCATAAACAGTGCGATTGCGCAATTCAGTTTGTTCTCATGAATCGACTAGACTATAGTATTTTTTTCCATCCATATCAATCTTCTAAATATTGCATTTTTGATTGACTAAACTAGCTTATTTTCATATTCTGATTAATTATTACGGTTAATTTCTTAATGATTTTCACATAAACAGTGTGATTGCGCAGTTTAGTTACTTCGCATGAATTGCCGAGAGTATGTTAGTATATTTTGCCATCCATCTCCATCATTTAAATGTTGCATATTAGATCGACTAAACTAGCTTATTTTCATATTATGGCTAATTATTAAGGTTAATTTTTTAATTATATTTGCATAATACAAATCTTTTTATTTTGAAAAATGGGTATGAACTCTGTGAAGGGATATTTTTCAAAAAGTGGTATTAAAGCAATGATTTAGGCAAATAAAAAGGAAACCATTTTGACAGGAATATAATTCATTGCTATATTTTGTTTTTTATTAAAGATCAATATTTGTTACTCTCTTTAGTGAAAACCTGTGTTTTACCAAACATAAATATTTGTTTTCATTATAAAGTAATTTTCGCTGGATAAAACCTTTATATAATTTTTGTTTTATAATTTATTGTTCTGAAATTTTGTAAAATTGATGTCCTGAATTTTCATATTCTACCAGTACTACCCCTGATATTTAATGCAGTATTTTTTTTGGGGGGGGGGGGGCATTAAGATTTAATAAATAAATCAAGAATTAATTTTATTAAGTTATTTTTTTTATAATTTATTACTAACACTGTTTTAATTCAAAAGTTAGTTCATGAATTTTCAGATAAGTTTAAAGCATAATGTGTGTGTGTGTGTACTTAAATGGTACAGTATTTTAACATTTTATTTATAAGAAACATATAATTTTAAACAAATATTAATCATAAGTACACAATATATTTGCGACAAAATAGTCTCCTGCTTTTTCTGTTTGTAAAGTTGGCATGTCTGTGTTTTGTTTTCTTTTTCTTATATGGTAGGGAACCCGAAATCCGGAATCCTCGACACCGCAGCCATTCCGGATTTTGGGTCCTTATTAAACATTCATATTTGCCCCACTCCGGCTAAATGGGATAATCTGGTATGAGTCTGTTTTCGCCTATTATTTTGTAACTTTTATTAAATATTTATGATTTGTATGTATTGCTATATTACAAGCCACACAATAAACATGATGAGTAGACTTAAAAGACCATTGTAAGACAAGCCACTCAACTCCATATTCCTTCTTAAATATTTGATTATGCGCCCTTTTCAACATTTCAGTATTTAATCATTAAAGAAGGTAGATGATTTTAGAGAGCATAAAAATGTGTTCCAGAGACACAATAAAGACTGTCAATGTAAAATATAAAAAGGATTATAACACAAATAATTTTTGTATTACAATATTGTTTGAAATAGAAATCTCAATTTAAAAAAATTAATTACAATCGGAGAATTCCGCTCGAACAAAGATGCACGGAAAAGGAAGATCACTCATATTTATAACCTTTACATAGGATCTAAAAAGAACCAATCAACTTTATTTTAAAGCTAAAACTAATGACGTAATGGAACGACCACTCTGCACCATGCTAGAATTTCTGATTTCGAACCGAAACATAAAACCAAAAAAACTGATAACGAGAATAACTAAAATTTTCACTAAAGTGAAACCATAAACTAAACCGAAAAAAAATCTTCCTGTGAATCAAAAACCATTATTTTTCTTTTCTGTTCCAGTTAATTTTGATTCAGTGATAATTTTTTAATCAAAAAATTCATCCATGCTTTCACTTTTGTTTTACTCGGCTCTCTTCTCTTGTATACCGAAGGTTCAGTTATAACATGACTTCCAAGGTCATTTTACTTTTACTGCTTCGATATTTCCCTTTCATCCGTCCTCCACTGGCGAGCGCTTTGTTGATTTTTTTTTTTTTTCTCTCTCTGTTTTTTCTTCGGCTGGCGTCGGATTTAGAATGAAAACAGCTGTTTTGTTTTCCAGAGCGGATAGCAAGTTCAGTTATAAGGGGTATGCAAAGCAGCTATGAATTTCAGGAGAAACTCCGGAAGAATCAGAGTACTTGGAAACCCTGCCGTATTGGTGATCACCAAATTAATTTTGAGGCCGAAATATAAGACAAATTAATGTTCGGTTGATAACAGTCTATCGAAAAAAAAATTAATCATAAATAGTTCTGGATTTTGGGTCTTCGGGATTCCAGATCCGCTACTGTACCAAATGTTTGTTGATTTTTTTCCTTTTTATAAAGCAACATTCTTGAATATTTATTTTTTCAAATATTTAATTCTACTTGAACAGGTATTATTAAGAATATATATCTAATTTTAAAAACATAATAAATCTAATTTTGAAAACATAATTGAAAAATCGCTTTAGAACTTCAAAATATACTTTATTAGAAAGAGCTGAAAATTCTCTAATTGACTGTAAAGATTGAAATCGGATTGTTTGTCTCGTCGTTGCTACATCGCAATTCACAAAAAAAAATTTAAAAATAAAAAAATGTAATTAAAAATTCCAAAATCAGGCTTTGCGGTGTTCAAATGGATTTGAGATATCCCTTTGAACTAATTTTAGTTTAAAACAAATATTTCTGTAATTTTTTAGGTGAATAAACATATTTTTATTTTGTAGGTCTGTCTAACCAGATCCCAGAATTGAAAAGTGGCCAAAATAAATGGCAAGATAAACCAGCTGAAGCGAAATTAACTTCTGAATCAAATTTTACAAGTGAAGAAAGGGAGATTTTATTGAAGTATGCTAGATTGATTGAAGCATTATTAAAATGGGCTGAGACATTTGAATGATGTAATGAAGGTCTGAAATGCAGTGTATGTCAGATAGTACTTAAATTCAATTTTGAAAATGGTGACAACTTCGAGAAGAATAACATGCCAATAACTTTCAGACATCTAAAATATGATTTATACAGACATTTGAACACGGTTACCCATTATGAAAACTTGCAAACAGCCAAAGAATTAAGTATTCGAGAAAAAGAAGCACTAGAAATTGGAAAAATAGCTGCTGTTAATTGTGCTTCGACAGCATATTTGTCTTATAAATTGCAATTGTCTTATAAAGAGTTTGAAACAATATTGGCAGAGTTTTATAATAGCGGAGCCGAAGTTGGCTTGAAAAACCATTCTAAAGAATTTGCAAGGAACTTTCTTCCTTACATCTATACAGTCTTAAAAAAAGAAATGTCAAGTTTCATAGTTGCTAACAAACTTCCCATTGGAATCATAGCTGATAAAATGATGTCTAATAGACTCAGTCGACATATTGTTGGTTTAAGAGAACCAATATTTGACATAAATCATAAAACCTTTTTTCAATCTATATACTTGGAACATAATGCTGTTACTGATTTTACTGGTGAAGGTCTGTCATGCAGCATTTTAAGCACAATTGAAAAATTTGGGCTGGATTTAACATATATCCATCAACACCTAACTGGCCTTGCAGTTGATGAGCAATATGTTAACTTGGATGTCACAAAGCATCTGAAAAATAAGCTATCAAAAGATATTGTAGTATCATGGGATCCCATGCATAAGATTGAATTGATAAGAAAAGAAAGCATGCTGAAGTGCCAAAAATAGTTGCAGATGCTTTTCAATTAATTCATGATACAATAAAGCATTTTTCCATTTTTAAAAGTTATGAAATGCTTTTAAAAAATTCTGATTTGATGATTACTTTTACAAATGTAAATTTTTCAAAACAATGAAATATTTTCATCGTATTGTGAAGGTGTTTTTAAAAGATTTATTTGTGATTATCCATTAATAGTATCTTCTTGTGAACAAGATCCAGATGGTTATGTCCTCCGTGATTTGTTAATGAACAAAGAAACTATGTTTAATGTCTTGGCACTATCTGATATTTGCTGTTGTCTGGAGAAGATATCAAGAAAAGTTCAAAATTCCGATTTGTTTCCATGACAGTATATGTCATTTATTCAGTCTATGATTTCTTCTTTAAAAACTATGAAACAATACTTGGAAGAGTTATCAATCTGTCTTACTAATGACACCATCACAAATTTTGTAGCTCTTCTGAAAAGACTTCCTGGTGATTTATTTTCCAGTTTGAAGAAATCCATAGAAATGTTTAATATTAGTCAGGATATGACTAGTACATTTCTTGGCGTGCCTTTACCAGAAAATCCAGTTAGCTCAAAAACCTTGAGACTGCACAACTCAATCAACAAAACTGCATTGTTGAAAAATAATATAAGTGATTTAGCTAAGTACACTGCATCACTTAAGCAAGCAGATTCATATTTCTCTGAAAATGAATGTAAGAGTAAAGTGACTGCTTTTGGAGTTGCAAAACATTTAAACTTTTTATTTAAGAATGATTTCTTATTGTATCCACAAACTACTGCAAATATACGCCAAGCTGACACAGTAAAAGGTTTAAATGAAGTCAGTTTCAATGCAATGTTAGATGAAATCCGTTTTATTACAAAAGACAAAGATGCAAGATGTACTCTTTGGTTCAAATTTGCCATTTTTAATGAACGGGTGTATTCAAAATTATACAACTATATTTATAATGGTAATATCTGTTCACAAAAGTTGCTTTACAAAACAGCTTTCCATGATCTAAGTAGTAAAATACCTTCATTCATGAAATTTTTTGCTTCAGCACTTACTGTGCCAATTTCTGAAGCAATATGCGAGACATGGGGTTCTGTCATTGACCAGGTGAATAAGCAGAGATTGAGATCTGCAGATAGAAATGAAGATGATATAGGAACAAATGATAAGAGAACTTTTATTAAAATAAATGGACCACCTTCTGGTTATAAAAATACTAGGACGTGTTTAAAAGTAGCATTAAATCTAATGTATGGAACAAATTATTCTCTGCATTTTACAAACATTCATAGAAACAAAAAGCTAGGAAAATTTGTTAACTCTAAAGTTGTAAACAGAATGAATAATGAAGCTGAATGTTTACCTTGCTTCAAATGATTAATGGCGCAGTTCGCTAGTACAAAATAAAAGCAGTGCATTAACTTTCATCATATTTAAGATGAATATTGTGTTATAATGGTTTTTGTGTGTGTATATGTGTTTTATTTAAACACTAAATAAAGCTGAATTTGTTAAACTAAATATTTTACTTTATTTATGAATTACTCTTAGATTTATCCATTTGTAAATTCTTACTTCACGGAACATTCTTGCAGAAAGATTTTGGTATTAATGAAGTTTGTCGCAGAAAGCATAATAATTTTCTGCTACAGGGCATATCCTACTAGATATGAAAGCTAAACATCCAAAAGATATTGCTTTTAAATAAAGTGATAAGACACTTAAAGTACTCAAACATTTTCATTATATTGTGTTTGATGTATATAAAATGTACTATATTTTTCTTCAAATTCTACGCCTAATAGTATTATTTACTATTTAGCAACACAGTTTATATCTTTTTGACACTTTGAAAATAATGTAATGTCTTCAACAACTTTATTATTGAGAAGATAGGCACTGTTGCACCATTTAGACCTTGTGAGTTTTAGCTCGTTAAATATGGAGTGAAGCTCTGAATATCAATCTCTACCACTTTGGTGAATGCCGTATATGGCTTTCTTTAGTAAACAGACGTGACTTTGATGATCCCTATCTATCTATCTAGCCCTGTGGCTGTTTCGTATAAATTTTATACTTTAACTTTGCATGGAGATATGCACATTTGATATCTAATTGATAATGCATACAAACAAAAGTAGCAAAGAATAATCTAATAACACTAAGCATTTAACATTGTTGGAATTATAGATGTATCAGTTATTAGTGTGCAAATTATGCAGTATTGAAAGGAAGCACCCTGACCCTTATTTGGCAGCTTTGTTTGTGAAATTAAATCAAAAATGCAGTGAAATTTTTTTTATATTAAATTATTTTATATAATTCTGTAGAAGCATATACATAGGAACATTTTAGAGGACATTGATCTTGAAGTGGGCTAAATGCCTATATCTCACTTATAGCTTACTCTTAGTCATACTGGAAATTTTAAGAGGACATTCATGATTGAAACTCCCTCAGGGACGCCAATCTTTTTGTTTTCTTTTTTAGGGAGGGAAAGACAAAAATTCATAAGGGGAAAATGAAATATGGAGAAAAGGTCTATTATATAACTTTGTAGAGGAGGCCCATAATTTATATGATTGGTCCTAATCCATGGAGGAGCTCCCACAAAGCTTTAGTTATTGAGTACACAAAATGCTTGAATGATGTATAGTTTTGTTTAAGAATAACTTTTTCTACAGAAAATCTTGAAAAGAAAATGGATAATTCGGGGAAAATGAAAAGGAGTAAAGCATGTTTGAACACCAAAGAGTTATGATATGGTGAAAATGAGAAATTTTTCCAAGCTCGACAATTAAAATTTTCATAGGTAACATCATGATTGTCATTCATTCATTTATATATTTCATTTTAAACACTTTCAAATAATTATAAACATTTTTTTAAATATTGATTTGCAATGAGTAAGCATTTCTAGAACCTCCCCCACCTAGAATATTCCATAGATATCCTAGTAGAGGTTGAATGAATGATATGAAGGTGGGTGGCTCCAGAAGAGCCTAGCACATCGACCAGAGGTCTATTGTACTACCCCAAAAAGTGAAGGTCTCTAAGAGAAGAGACCAGTAGCCGATGCAAACATAAGCAGGCACTTGACAGGAATGTCGTTCAGCTCCCAGGGTTCAATCACATGACGACCAATGTGTTCGAATCTGTGAGCAGAGTAGGCCTCACATTCACACAGAATGTGAGCTGCAGTTTCTTCGCTGTAATTGCAGCCTCTGCAAAGCGAATCCTTGGAGACACCCATAATATTAAGATGTCTCTTGAGAGTGCAGTGCCCAGTAAGGAGCCCAACAGCTCTCCTGATGCCAGTTCTACTGAGTCTAAAGAGTTCCTTTTGACGTGCACTAGGGCAATTACAATTGAGAATTTTCGCTTGCCTTTGCCCTTTAGTGTCACGCCAGTTCTTGCATTGAAGCTTCCTGAAGATGTCAAAGACAATTCTTCTGATAAGATCATTGGGAATACCCAAGGCTGGCTCAGGGCCCACAAAAGGAGTATTAGAGCCTTTCCTAGCAAGTTCATCTGCCAATTCATTGCCAGGAATACCCGAATGACCAGGCACCCAGTACAGAATGACACTATTATTACTAGCAATTTTACAGAGAGCTTTATAGCATTCCCAGACAAGGGAAGACGTCACAGTGAATTTCCCCAGAGCCATAAGAGCAGCCTGACTGTCAGAACAAATGAAAATCTGGCTATTCTCGTACTTTCTGTCATAGCAAATTCTACAACACATAAGAATGGCAAATACTTCAGCCTGAAAGACAGTAGCAAAATTGCCAAGCGGATAAGATAGCTTAGTGCCATCATCAGGGCAGCAGACTCCCGCACCAGTACTAGTGCCAATCTTCGAGCCATCAGTATACCATACAAAACAGTTATGTTTATTGTAGGTTGGAGTCCTCTTCCAATCATCCCGCGAGGGGACAAGAATTTCATAAGGCTTATCAAACGTAAATTTGACGTGTATGCCATCAGGTGGCATACAAAAATAAGGATGCCTAGCAACATTACTGTTAAGTTCACCCCAAGATAAATACCTTGAGTAATCTTTCCAGTGTTTCAGATATTTGAGTCTGTTCATGCAGATAAGTGCTTCTGCCTCAATACGCATATAGAGCGGATGCAAGCCAAGTAAGAGTTCAAGAGTTGCAGTAGGAGTGGTTTTCATGCATCCGGAGATTGCAATGCACACCATCCTTTGAAGCTTAACTAAATCAAGTTTAGCAGTTTCATTTCTAATTCTGGACTACCAAACAATGGATCCATAAGAAATGATAGGACAGACTATCATCGAGTAAATCCAATGAATAGCTCTGGGATTAAGGCCCCAGGTTTTCCCAATAGCATTCCTACAAGACCAGAAGATTCTTCTGGCTTTAGTTGTGCAGTAGTCCAAGTGTCTCTTCCAATTAAGTTCCTTGTCAAAGTAAATTCCCAAGAATTTAACCTCCTTGGAGCAAATAAGCTTCTGCCCAAATAAGCAAATATTCCCAAGATTAAGTATACGTTTCCTTGTAAACGCAACTAAAGCAGTCTTCTGCGGATTAACCGTAAGACCTGCATTTTTACACCATGTTTCAACCCTCCTAAGAGCAGTAGACATCATGTCAGAGACAGTGTTGCCAAATTTGCCCCTGGCAACGATGACAACATCATCAGCATATCCAATGCAAGAAACACCAGAGATATCAATGCTTTCCAGAAGAGAATCCACAACAAGACACCAGAGAATTGGTGAGAGCACACCCCCTTGTGGACAGCCCGAAAGTGCATGCACAGTCATACTTTCTCCAAGTAAAGATGCACAGATATACCTGTTAGATAGCAGGTTCTTAATCCAATAAGATATCGTGGTATCAACACCTCTTCTGTTGAGAGCAACAAGAATGGTGTCAATGGGTACTTTATCGAAGGCACCTTCAATGTCAAGAAAGGTAGCAAGAGCAATTTCCTTGGCATTGAGATTTCTCTCTAAAATAAAGGAGAGACTGTAAAGAGCAGTGTCCGTAGATTTGCCCGGTTGATAGGCATGTTGAGAACTGGACAAGGGCTTAGAGGCCAGAATAGTAGAGGTTAGGATATCTATGGAATGTTTGGATTCAGCTAAACTCCTGGTGATCCAGCGAAAGATAAATCAGGGACTGTCTTTGGGTGTAATCAATTATTTGTCAAACATGTGGTTAGCATTTGCCTTAGCCGAAAATTTGCCTTAAGCTGTTTTCTTTGTAAAGATTCTTCCAGAAAAAAATGTGTGCACTGCACAATGAGAAACTCTGAGCAACTGCTACAGCAGTCCATTGAAAGTCTGGGAAAACTGCGAATTTCTGCAATTTTTAATTTTTTTTCATTTTACGACCTTCTCGTTTTCTTTTAGCTGAATGAACCATGCTTGTTCCATGATGTCACATTTTTCATCTATCGTCACAAGACTCATCATTCATCTCCTTTAAATATACTTCTGAACAAGAGGTTGGAGGGGGGGAGAGTTTTCATCAACAGGCGATGGTGACCTCAATAAACATCCTTCGAGGGGGAACCTTTCGGGGAATTATCAGGGAAAAATGAGGAAAATATCAGAGAATTTCAAAATGAATTTCTTGTGACCACCCTGTACAGATAAAGATTAGCATAAATAAGTGTGGATGTTAAAATATTAGGAGGGGTAGGCTCAAGCTCCATGGGCTCATATAACTGTATGCCTATGCTAAGTGTTTTATGCATGTGAATGAACCATTATTTTTGTTTGAAGGATGATGCTCAGCAGAAACTAGTCAAAGCCCTGATTGCCTGTGAAGAAGCTTCGTCTGTCACAAGTAGCTGGCGTCTTCATGCTGATTTTCTGTCCCGGCTTTCCTGTCTTCCTATCTGCATATCGCCAGACACTATTTTTACTACATTTGTGCCTTTGCTCTTTGTTAAGCTTCATACTGCGGTAAGCTATGAACCTTTATTTTTGACCATTTTATCAACAGTAAAATATAGATGCACTAAAATAACGCTATTCTGCCCCATCAACCCCATTTATCTAATAAACAATTTTTTACAGAATAAAAGCAGTTTGATTTTATTGCTATACAATACAATGTAATTTTGTTTAAATCAACTTTTTAAAAAAATCGTTATTTCTATTAAAAGGTTTAATTTTGCATTTTTTTTATTAATATCTAATCAACCCCTGGGCATAAAAACTCAAAACATAGTTGCAGTAAAATAAAAAATAACTAATCTAAACTACAATTTTATAAAAAGTAGAGAAACAGACTTTAAATGATGTGTAAGAACATTTCCTACCATTAATCCTTCCTAAAATGATATTCCAGAGACCCCTGCCTTGCAGAACGGCTGCCGCCTACAGTTTGCTGGTGTTTCTAAGAAGTACTTGCAGTCTTGAAAGAAGAAAAGGAATCATAAATGAATTGATTAGAGGTGAGAACAATCATGTATACTGTACCCCAAAACCTGGAGAATCCTTTTCCATTGCTTATTATTTTATTTTTTTCCAATGGCTAGATACTTGTTAATTAAATTATTCACCTATGAGGTGATCAAAGTGTGAAACATTTTGTCATCATACCATGTTGCCCCAGCACACTACAGGGAGTTGATTAAATTACATCTTATAGCCACCCAATTTGGACTGAAACATAATAGAGGTTCTCTCCTATCGCTTTTTTATTCCACTTATCTCAAAAGTTTAATATAGGTGGCACATAACTTTTCCCATGTGCTGTTAAGAATTTACTTCTTCAACAGTCATAATATAAGCTAGAAAAGCACTCTATTTATATTAATGTGCAATATCCATGGATCGCTTTGACTTAGTATTATGCAAATTGTAATTTGACAATTTTGTTGGTGTCATGCAATAGTGACAGAAGAATTATAAATGGACTGTGCATCAACTAACATGTTATGAAAGTTATTACACAGTCGCTCTTGTGGGCGTGGTAGCCCATTGGTTAGCGCGCTGGAGTTGCACTCGGTAGGCCCGGGTTCGATTCCAGCCACTGCCAAAACTGCCGCCGTGTTCACGCGGAGTACGATCATGTTAAACATGTGGGTCCTTAAGTCCTTCCGAGAGGTTGGTGGTAGGGGAAGGAGGGTACGGTCCCTGTGGATGCCTCCCCCACTGGGTTCCGGTCTAAATTGGGTGGCACTTCCCGGCTGTCCAAACAGTTACCTTACACCTTTCTGGTAGGTCGGACGGTCTGGGTCTCAACAACAACAACAGTCGCTCTTGTTCCGGCCACTCAACCAGCTGCTCATACCCTAGGGTGAGTCGGGTGGCCTGGGTCTTCCACAATCATTAAACATGTGGGTCCGTAAGTCCTTCCGAGAGGTTGGTGGTAGGGGAAGGAGGGTACGGTCCCTGTGGATGCCTCCCCCACTGGGTTAGCAAATTGGGTGGCACTTCCCGGCCGTCCATACAGTTACCTTACACCTTTCTGGTAGGTCGGACGGTCTGGGTCTCAACAACAACAACAATCACTCTTATTGGAGCCAGTCTCCACTAGCTTCCTCTCCCGACCACTCAAACAGTTGCTGTCAGCCCTCGAGCCAGTCGAGTGGCCTAGGTCTTTAACAGCAGCTTTTGTTTTTCATTATTGATTTAGCTTTCTGCCCCTGTCATCACATGCCGAGCTTTCACATTAATTTTGTTTGTTTGTGCAAACAGTCAGCCAAGTCAAGAAGGTGTGTTGAAATATGCCTAAGGTATATTACTGTAAGGTATAGTTATAAAATCTGAAGGAACAAAAAATTAGCCAGAAACCTTCTCCCAGTTATGCTTCACGAACTAGTGAAAGAAGTATGTAAATTAAGTTCTTTTTTACTTTTAAGCGCTCAAGACATGCAGAAAGATTTTGTTTATATTTATTTTATTCTTTGGTTAGTTGTAGGAGATTACAACTTAGTGATCCCTGAACTCAGTGTCATTGCCTGAAAAAGTTTCATCAAAATCAATTGCTTTGGAAATATTTCAGTTAGAAGCATATTTTTAATATTTTGCTATCTTATACTATAGAATATAGTATAGAGAAAGTATTGTTTTAAAGAGAATTTTTGATTTCAAGCTTTTAATGCCAATATATGTTTTAGAGTGATGTCTGTCTATATATGTTTTAGAGTGATGTGGTCAATTTCTTATGTATGATATCTGCCACACATATTAATGGATTCTCAGGAAACTTTATATCTATCTTTGTTATCAAAAAATCCAAAACTAGATAGAAATTTTGGAATTTGAACAAAAACTTCAAAATTTTATATTTTCTTAACATGTCGGCATAGGGCAAAATTTGAAATAATTATGCATAAAAGGAGTTATTTATGGCTCAGTGATCCATTTTAATCAGTGTAGTGAAAAATGGTCATGATATATTTTTTGTGTCTGTGATATAATTTTTGTCACTAGCCCCCTTTGGGGGCGGGGGCAAGTTACCCACCAAGGGGGTACATTGTAAAATTTTGTTAACATTATCAAACTTGTCAAGTTTATTTCAAACCCTTTAAAATGAAAGGTAATACGCTATAGTTGTGATCATTTGGAACAAAGATACAAATTTTTAAAAAAAAATTCTTAAAGAAAATAAAAACACAAGCTACTTAAAATTAATATTTATTGACTTGGTACTTGACTTCCACTTACAAAACATAGAAACAGCACACTCTGGCTGCAAGCTGCGTTGAATTTCAAATGTTTGCAGCCCTAGACCTGCCTTGCTTAGAGCTCCCATTCCATCTCATATGAAACTATCCAATAAATTTTAACTGCTTCACCCATCATTTAGAATTATTTTTCACTTACCCTTCTTCAAAATTGCGTACTGTTATGAATCGTGGGTGAATACTAGGATATAGAATATACTAGAATACCTATACACAGGATACAAGAACGAGTCTAAGTTTCTGGATAACTTACATTTATTCACAAGTATAAAGTGACCACTAATTTTACAGAATAACTGATATTGTTCACAGAATGTTGATGAAAGTAATTTCACAAAACAGCAGCTACTATTCTCAAAACATTGACAAAAATCACAGTCCAATGTAGCTCGTGTCACGTCCGTTCATTAACTCGTCAACTGAGCTCCAGCGGAGTGATGAGTTCTTTTTATAGTCTCTCTATAGGAACTTTTAAAAATCTCTTTGTAGAAATTTCCAGAATTATCTAGTATCTTGTAAAATAATCATTATTTGGCAATGTTTCTCAAAGTTTGGGGAAGTCACCAAATTGGTGATAAATCACCAAATCTGGCAACTCTTCTTCTGACTTGAAATTCTGGAAACCATAGAGTGACGTCAGGGAAAGAATGTTCGTACCGCTGTTTTCTGGAGAAAACACTCGATGGCACCGTTTGGTCTGCAATAGAGACAAAAGACAAGACAGGGGATGCTAGTGGGAGAATATTACACATTCGCAACAATATAAATATGTTTTATCATAACAAAACACGAAATTTATTTTATTTTCTCCCTATCTCTACTTATAATAAAACAGAGTGTGTGTTTTATTATAAACAAGGAACGCGGGAAACGGTTCCGGGGCGATCCACTCGGGAACGTTTCCGGGACAATTCACTCCTCAAAGGGATAGATAAACCATGAATGTTTGAAACATGAATTTAAATGATAAAACTATCACCATGGTTTATTTTTCACAAGTTTTTAATCAACAATGAAAAGTATTAAGAAATCAAACTGGTTATTTAATTTAAATGAGTTTGTTAATGTTTATTATTATTTTTTTGATTTGAATAATAAATAAATTGATATAAAAATATATCTTATAAATGAACAGTTTCATTTTTCTTTTAATTATATTAATTGCGGACTGCGTACATCACTTTCATTTATTTTGGCAAAGAGTTTTCAAGCATATATATTGTGTTTAGCTAATAAAATCATATATTGTGTTTAGCCAATAAATTCATTTAGACGATTGTTGAAACAGTAAAAGAGTAGAACAGGTATATCTTCTAATACAATTTTAGTGTTTTCATTTAGTAATATACAAACAGGATCAGGATGTTTTATTCAGATCTGCAAATTCAGAGCTACAAATTTGGCGGGATTTCGCTAACATAGAAACTTTTCTTAAACGTTGTCAAATTGATGGAAATGTTGCCAAATTTTTTAAAAACGATGTAAATCAATTAAAAGTATTCTGTTTTGTTAGAAGAGAGTACTGAAATGATGTTTCCTTTGCATTTGTCTGTCAGTTCAACCTTCCTGCTTCATTTAGCCAATTTTTAAAATGTCACCAAATGTCACCAATGTTACAAAATAAATGTTTGTAAATCCATAAAAATATCTGAAATTGATAAAATTGCTCGAAATAAATGAAATGAATTGTGTTTTGTTAGGGGATAGTATTGTGTGATGATGTTTTGTCAATTCGTCGCCAAGTGGGACTGTCAATTCTACAGTCCCACTTGGCGATAAATTTGACGATTTTTTAAAATGTCGCTAAATTGACGAAAATGTCGCCAAACCTTCCATAGAGATAGCATTATCTAGATGATATTTTTTCCACCAATTTATTTGAAGTAAATGATATCATGTCACTTAGTAACGGATTTAAATTCAACGTGTTTATGAGGCAGAAATCTTTTCCGATTTTATTAAATCTTTTCCGATTTGAATAAAGAAGATATGTATATAAAATAAATGTCATCGCCATTGCATTTTTGACTGGATAATATCAATTACTGTCTTCAGGTTTGAACATTATTATTATTGAAATTTTCAGGGATTATTGATTCAGAGATTCCTCATATTTTCAAGTTATTATGTCATTATTTTATTGGGGCAAAAATTGTTAAAACTCATATACGGATACGTTGTACAAGTAATCTTCTACAAATGCATGGGTATACCTTTTAATCTATGAGAATCTAAGTAGTACAGGTTTATTGGCATATATTTTGACATATATTGGCATATATTAGAATCAAGTACGGCCTTCTGGTGTGAAGATTATGGGGATTATTGATATTTTCAATGTATTACTTCATCTGTTTTATTTTGGCAAAGATTTTTGAGACTCATATTGTAATACAGATAATCTTCTACTAACAAACGGACATATCTTCTAATCTATGACATTATAAGTAGTACCGGTATATCTTCCCATATAATTTTAGCACTTTCATTTTGGCATATATTGGAACTAATTACTGCCCTCAGGTTTAAAGATTACAGGTTTATTGATATTTTTAATTTATACATGTAATCTACTAATACAGGTTATCTATTCTAATATTAGCTTATATAAGTAATACGGTCCCATACAATTTTAATGCTTTTATTTTGCTTATATTAATTCAATTCCGTATTTTTTATAAATTTGCTTACGAAAGGAGCCAGGATGTTTTATTCTTCAGATCTGCCAGTGAAGATAATTTTGTATAGCGAAAACAGAGATTCTTAAACTTCTTTTTAGGAGTATTAAATTAAATATTACAGAATATTATGATTAAAAATGTCAATTAGTATACTATAGGAATTTGCACATGATTGTGAATTTTAAGTCTCCATACGAAGAACGGGTATGCTGCTTGTATGTAAATAAAATTGTAATGAATCACCTCCAACACATTTAATTTAAAAAATAATAAGTTTGACTGCAATGAAGTTTTAAAATTATTCACCTTGAACTATTATCAGCATTTAAATGTTACAAATTCGTTTGATGTTGACATTTTTTTTTCCGAGTTCAATGATTTTATTTTTAAACTTTTTTTATGTGTTGCAGAGCTATGCTATGGGAAGAGCTGTCACAAAAGGATGCTGTTCATAAGGGTCTGTGAACTGGTCATTGAACTTTTTTCAAAAGTTTTCTTCAAGCTTCACTTCTTCAAGCCCCTTCTCGGACTATCCAGTAAGTTATATACAAAAATCTGACGTGAGCAGTACATGACTTTCCACACAAACTCATTTTCTCTTTATTTCTTTAATGATTCATTAAATTGCGTTGAATTGCACATAAAACATGCATAATTATTTAAAATGTCACTGAATTTGCACTTTCAAGTCAATTTTCATTTTTATTTGGTAACTGGGTGTATTTTCAAAGGCGGCGTAGAAAAAAATACAAAAAAAACTAAAATATTTCGAGAATGGCAAGTTTTAGATTAAATGGATTAGTCTTATTCATTTCATCATCAAAAATTGCATATAAAACAAGCATTGGATGGACACATTTGAGCATACATGGTCTTTTATTTTAGATTTTAATGATTTTTGCGGGCAATTTTGCAAAATAGGCAGAATCTTTTATTCCAAATTGTACCAAAATCTAATCAGTCCCAGGGTAATCCACAAGAGACTTACTAAATTTTATGAAATTGGGTCAATTAGTTTTTGTGTTAGCATGGATACATACATTGTTCAGACAGACACACACACACAGATGTCACACTAAAAAATTTTTTTGTATATATTCTTGAGATCCCAAAATATATAGATCCGTCAAAAACTTCAGTTGCAATTTCAATTCTTTCCCTATACAGTACCATGTATTGTAGAAAAAGTAAAAAGATCGTCCAACAAACTTTAGATTTATGGGACAGCAATAGCAGTCTTTGCAGTAGCAGATAAATATGACTTGGCCGTTTCAGCTTTGTGTAGCCCACACTGAAATTTAAAGCTGGCTATATGGTATTACTGAGTTTGTAAGTCACATTAAGGTTTACAAAATTATGGCACAAAGGAAATTTTGTTACTGCCATTGCAGGTACTAGCTATTTCAACTTTGGAAATGCTGGTGGGTTCTGCAAATATGAAGATGACTGTTGTATCCTCGTATAATCCAATCTGAATTTTGAAGAAATTTTAAGCCAGTTGCCAGTTACATGGTAGAACTAACTTAGCCTAGCTATTGCAACCTTAGCTCAATTTGTAATATATATAAATTTAAGAAATTTACAACTGGCTGCATGATAGGACTGAATTTGTTGTTTCTCAATTGCTTCCATTTTATAGGGGTGCAAACGATTCTCCTAGAATTTGTTGTTTTAGTTTCATAAGCATTTTTCATGAATAAATATTTCATAATGAAAATAATCTAAGGAGAATAATATTCGTGATTGTGTCAAAAAGCTCAGAACCAGAATGCCTAAATAACATGTGTAGCAAATGTCAGTGATTAAATTTTAATATGAATAAAAATTTGCTCAGCTGACTTTTATGGTGAATTACATTGGATAAATATTTTTCTCTCTCAATGCCATTTTTTATTTCAAACCAATATCTGTAAAATAAATTTAATAGTATAATAATCTATTTTATACTGAATAATAGAAATGTGAGCTGGAAAATTTTCAAAAAATTTCTACTATGTTTTTCCAGAAAATTTTTCACTCTTTGTTTTCTTTTAAATTAATTTGAAAATAGAATGTAATACTCTTTCCAAACTGCTTTTCTGGAAAGCAAGTAACTTTACAAGAAGTTTTTGGATCATTGAGTTTTCTAATTTTGAAAAAGGAAAATGGAGAGCAGGGGGCAAATGTGTGTATGTGCGCTTTATTTTAAAGAAAAAGGATGGATGACAACCAAAAGGGTACAAGTGACATTTTACTCATTCTCAGAAAAAAAAAAAAAAAAAGTTTTAAGAAAACTATTCTTTCAGTATTAAGTTTTCCAAAATTTTTAAAAATATAAAAAAAAAATGAAATGTTTTCGCAAGTTCTGCTGAGGGAAAATGCCTTAATAGCACTAAATATATGCCTAACTCATCTTGCAAATTGTCTCTTAAAGTTCTTAATTACAAGCATTTTTTTAATACTTTTGTCGTATAATATATTTATATAATTAATAACTAGTAATTTATTTTTTATTTTTGTTACTTTTTAAAGAAGATGGTAGAATGTTTCCCTTTGAATTATCAGTAGATATTGTAGGAAATGCAATATAATATTTAATGTATTTTTTAATTATAATCAGTTTTATATTATTTTAAAATATTATATTTTATACTCTGTTTTTATACCTATAATAAACAGTAAATTATTTATGATTCTGATAAGGTTTAACAGTTTTGAATTATTTCTCATGCCATTCGTTTTATGCAACGCTTTAAAATTGAAATTTTGAAGATAAAAAAAACATTATTATACATGAAAAATATTTTTTTTTTCTTTTTTTTATAAGTCAAAAGTAAATTTCAAAAGCAATCATATTTAAGAAAAATAATAAATTATAGCTGCTAACAGCAGTATACAGTTTTATATATTTCTTGATTTAAACTGTCTTTTTAACTTTGTTATATAATGTATTGCGGCCTACGCGCAACAAACACTGTTTCCTGTCCTTAGGTTTTTGCACAACCAGATTTGCTCTAATTTGAATACTGCGGCGCATGCATTTGTACAAAGCTCGAACTGCCTGTGGCAACATAAGTATATTCAGAGGTTCAAGGAAAAAGAACGAAGTCGGCGAAGATAAGGAAGACAAGACGTCCGATCGCAATGAAGTATTTGTAGTTTGAACCACAATTGGACGCATGTATCATGCCACATTTTGTAAGTTGGAAAGTCTTCAACAGACGTTTGTAATTAGTTTGGATGTCGAATAAATACAGTCCACTTTTAGAATCATCATAGTTGTTAAGTTGTTCATTTATTTCATGGCAGTCAATGCCAAAACATGGTCCGTTGAGCCGGAGCTTGAGTTGGACCTGGACTTGCACTTGAATTTGGAACTCATTTGGGAGCTTGAGTTGGACCTAGGACTTGGATTTGGAACTGGATTTGGAACTCATTTGGAGGCTTTCGTTGAGGATAGTAATGTAGCAGATTCAAGTATATAAAGTTCAAGCAATTAGGGCGAACGAAGAACTAATGATGCTCAACCGTCATCGAGGTGGATAAAGGACTGCAATAAAAAGACTGCAGACCTTTATCACTGATGCTGAAGAAAGTGAAGATTTTGAACCAGTGGTGTTGGAAGTGAAAGTAGAAAAGATGCATAAATTGCTTAGTCGAGTAGAAGAGCTTCGAGTAGAGTATTATAAGTATACTACTGAAGATTTGGATAGCATTGAGAACCAACTAGCAGACATTGAAACAGATATTACAAATATAGAGGTAAGTCTCAAACGTTTTTATATCTCAGTGTCTAGTTTAAAGGATATCAATAACAGTTCTAAAGATTTGAAAAGTTATGAAGTACATGTAAAGTTGCCTGAAATTCCTTTGCCTAAATTTTCAGGTAATTACGAAGACTGGAATAATTTTGAATCACAGTTTAATGCTTTAGTTACATCAAATGTTCGGCTTTCGGAATCTCAGAAATTATATTATTTGCAGTCATGTTTAATAGGAATGGCTAAGCAAATGCAAACGATGGAAGACACATTTTCTTCCTTGTTTAAAGCCCTTGAAAACAGATTTGACAACAAAAGATTAATAGTAAATACCCATGTAAATGAATTGCTATCCATTGAAAAATTGTATTGTGAATCCGCCAAAGATTTCCGATCATTAATTGATCAATTACAAAAGCATTTAAGAGCACCATGCAATTAGATCTAGAAATCCATGCAATTAGATCTAGACAAGTTGAGTGAAATTATGTTAATTAATATTGTGTTTCAAAAAATAGATAAGGAATCCCACAAGCAATTTGAAATGACATTAGCCTCTATCAATTTAACGGATTGGAACACATTTCTTAAATTTTTAGAAAAGAGATGCCAAAACCTAGAAAATATTCAAGGTAAAGCATCTCATTTCAAATCGAAAGTTCATTCTCCTCACAATTGTAAGCCTAGAAGCTTAGTAACAAAAATCACAAACACTTCGACTTGCGTTATTTGTAAGAAACTGCACTCAATTTTCAAATGTGAGTCATTTCTTGCAGCCACTCCAGTGGAACGTTATGAGCTCATTAAGAAGCATTCCTTGTGTATAAATTGCCTTAGTAGTAGTCATAAAGTTGCTTTATATCAGTCCAAGAATGTTTGTAACATGTGCAAATCAAGGCACAATTCACTTTTGCATCGCCCTACTGGGACTTTCAATGCACTAGATGCGCAAGGAATGATGGTCAGTAAAATCCCAGACTCGTTGACGACAGAACGACTTAATGTAAATCGTGAAGATAGTGCCGAAGTTACAAATGCACTTTCTGCATGCCTCGCATAGACAAAGAAAACTGTTTTACTTTCGACAGCAGTTTTATGGATTCATACTAACTCAGGACAATTTGTAAAAGCAAAAGTAATTTTAGATAATGGATCACAGTCAAATTTTGTAATGAATGAATTTGTTAATTACGCAGGATTAAGAAAAGAAAAAAATAAACATTCCAGTTTCAAGCTTAAGTGGGATCACCATAACGATAAAATCGCAAGCATTTGCTACCATAGCAAATGGTAATAGCTCATTTTTGGCCTCATTGAATTTTTTAGTTGTTCCGAAAATTACAGATGTTCCTGCAAAAATGTGAGTCATGCAAAATAAAAAGAAAATCTTCCATTTATGACCAAAATTCACCGAGTTATGAAGCATTAAACTTTAACTCAAGTCGCTTTTTTACCATAAAAATATCCCGTTTCAGGCAACTAACCAATCAGGAACCGTATTAACTATTTCTCAGTACAAAAAGTGCTCAACTTTAAACAGCTATAAGTCTGTTGATTTTGGTCGTAAAAAGATGATTTTTTTTTTTTTTTTTTTTTGCATGAAATTGTATGAGGATGATTTTCCTAAATATAATTGGTAGAACCGGGGGACCGTATAAATATTTATATTTTGTTCAGAAATTCATTTATTGATTTAAACTGTTTCTAAGATAAGATTTTAAACTTTAAAACATTTTTGCAATTGGAAGTATATCTCTGTAACTAACGGTTGAAGAAATAGCCATTGGGCACCGATAGCACTGGACACCCTGTATATTACATGATAACTGGATATTTGCTTTTTATTCTTCCCTTGAATGATGAATCTCTATGTTTTTACATCTTTATTCATAGCTATCTTATATTTTATGTTGTGATTATATGAGTTACAACTTATCTCTAATCTATCATTGAAATTTCATATAATATTTTTATTATATATATATATATATATATATATATATATATATATATTGCCTAGAGATGCTGATAATGCAAAACTGTTTTTTTTTTTTTCTTGTCAGTTGTGTATTATTGCTCTAATAATAAAACTCTTGTAATGTTTATTTGAATTTCTTATGAAATATACCTGTTTCTAAAGTAAGTTGTTGAGCAAGTCATTCTAATACTTACAGTGGACCTGGTGCCCAACATTCGCTTACGGTTATGCTCAGTCCTGCCGCGACTAAAGAGTCTTCTGAAGCTGCCCAAGGACAGCCACTTGCTGCAGGAGCTGGAATCCTGCGTCAAGACCTTAATGACTGGTGAAACGGACAGGGATGTTTCATCTGCAGTCAGCCAGGTGATGCTGATCTCCTTTTTCATTCTTTCATTTGCAGTAACAAAAGATGCAGTGCATGTATGCATATAAGAATATTGTTGTGACTTATCCTCTGGACTTGTGGGTGCTGTCTATTATTTTGGTCCAGTGATGGTGGCCAATGATTTGTCATTTTGGTCCAATTTGAAAATGTGTAGAAATATTATAAAATATACAAACTTATGATATAATTCTAAAAAATTTCTTTGGTTAGAACTTTTTCCTGTGAAGCTGTTTTTCATCAACTGGTTTCTATCTGTACTAATATACTATTCCAGGAGATGATATTGTAGAATTACATTCTGTTTCAAAATACCAAGAACCACTAAAAAAGGATCGTAATAGGGCAGTAAAATTTGGAACAAAATGTTACATATCTAAAATGTTCCATTGCTTTTTTTCAATTTATGCTTCAAACTTATTGATAAAAAGTTCTTAGTCTTTTTCTTTTAATTAAAAAAACTAACATAATTCCTTTGCTGTCCCAGTTTTCAGCAATGAATGATATTAACTGCATAAAAAGTTAAATGTTTTAATATTTTAACAGGCTATTGAGGAATTGGACAAAATTGAAGTGGCTACAGAGTCAGTGAGTAATCATTGTATCTTTTTCTAAGTATTAATATATGAAAGTTATCTTATCACCAACAAATTAAGCATTTCATTCTGTTTCTCTGAGGAAAAATAATTTCCTTTTTAAGATTTTTTTTTCTGCATTGTGAATATAGATATCCCGGAGATCTTCCACAATTGATTTTGGCTTTGATGTAGAAGATTGGCAGAAAGAAAATGAAGAAAGGCAGTTGCTAGAAATGGTAAAATAAGCAAATAATAAATGTCTAATACAAGAATTTACGCTGAAATTATTTATCATAGTCTATGTAAACTGTAGTTTCTCCATATGGGTTTCTCATTGTTCCCCACACATTGGGTGAATATTCATTTCTCTCCAGCTCAGCCCTTAAAATCCCTATCTCGGCGAATCAATTTGGAAAACTAGTTATTCATGAAATTCTAACCAGCCAAACTCTGTGATAGCCTAGAATAACTTTTTCCTAAACAATCCCTCCTGTGGAGTGAGAAAAATCTGTCAACAATCACTACCATATTGCTACGGTTCTTAATTTATTGCATTTGTAGCCGAGAATAAGACCCCACCAACGCCCTTCCGAACTTTGCACACTGTACTAATAGGAATTTCATCATTTTTACAACTGCCTCAAATTTTAAAAGGTTTCTGAAAGCGGATGTGCAAATGGAATTAAAATTACACATTAAAATTAAAATGGTGTGTGAAACTCGCACCCACTATTTTCGATTTGTGAATTTATTTATTGGTTAAATACTAATTATAACATATTTTGCATCATGATAAATTTTTAAAAAAAAATCATCTATATGCAATAGTTTCGGGTATAAGCTGCAGTTAATGGAGCTAAACACTAATAAAAGGTATCAACCTTGGGAATAGGGGGATGCTTTTTGGAGCTAAATTGCTAATATTGTGATGATATATTGTTGCTCTACTTTAATCTACATATGTACTGTTCGTAAACGACTATACTGTAGATATGAAGGAAGGTGGCAAAAATAGCATGTTTGATGGCTATTATCCTGCCCAGACATACTTTCTATTAATTTTAAAACTATGAATTGCAAGAATTTTGCAGTTTTTAAAGCTTTGGCATGACATTTTCAAAATCAGAGAAATTTCAGCAATTCAAAGATTTTGATTCAAAGGCCCATTGGATTATCAACTTACCCGCAAAGTTGGTTCATGTCCCCCACCCCCCTATTCTGTTGATCGTGAAAATTTGAGTAAATCAGTAAAGTATCATATGTTTTTAGCGATACAAAATGATATTTTTTAAATTCAGAAACATCAAAATATTAAAAAAAATCAAATTCCTTCAAAAGGATAAAGAATTTAATTGTTATGAAATAAACATATTGGGGAAATTTTACAATAAAAAGGGTTGCTAAATTCATAATGCCCAATAATATAATGGAAAGAAATGTCCGAAATATCTGGATCTCAATGATTTAAAAGTTACAGAGTAAGTGATCAAAAGGTAGAAACAAGAAAATTAATTAAAAATTGCCACAACTCATAAATTAAAGAAAAATGAGTGGCCGTCTTTCTTAAAAATAAAAAAGGAATAAATAATAGTAAATGCTTTATTAGCTTGGAAAAGTTAAAAAAAAATCAGAATGAGAAAACTTAAGGCATATTTGGAAATAATCTGTGATTGTGGCAAAAAATTACAGCTGAAATAATCTTAAATAATTAAAGTGTTATATGGGGAAGAACTGAATTTAAAATTGCCCCAAAAAGCATTTGAATGCTTCATGATACATGAATTTTTTTATGATGACCTTGGAAACAATTGTAAAACACCTAAATTGACGTATAACGAAAAATATTGGTAAGATTTAGAACAAGGTTAAAAAAATGAGTAATAATAAATGGTTAAAATATTCAGAAACTGGATAAATGAAGAATCTAAATTTTGAAAACTTTTAAGAAATGGAAAAGATGGGAATACTGACAATGACTTACAGAAAACTTAGATTTAGAAAAAAACACCTAAAATAAGTTTTAAAAATTGATTTAATGTCAGTTCATTTAATGAAAATTGATTTAATGATAAGATAACATAATAAATGCATGTTAACAATATTGCTCATTAAAAAATAAAAATATTCCGGAAATTTGTCTGTTATCAAGAAAAATAAGTTTTGTATTTTACCAAACTCTTCAATTTTCTCTAATTTTTAAAAACCCTCCCCCTCTGCTTCAAAAGTAAATCTGTTAAGGGGTGTTTTCCTTGCTCACAGACATAGTGGTGCCTCGCAGCTGACGAAGTACTCGTCACTTCAAGGTATGGGGAGAATAATTGATTATTTTACTTATGCCTATCATATAATAAACCTGTGAAAAAATATGTGTAATATACAGGATGTCCAACAAAGGACTTCCTGAATTTAAAATTAAATTACATGAAAACAAAGATCGATAGAAGAATGCAACAAACGGTATGTTTATTGTGAAAGCTGTAAGCATTTTTACAGAAGTTTCGAAATAGTAGTTACAAAAGCTGCTAACAAATGGCGCTGTTCAGCTCATATCAGCATGCATAAATAAACTCATCCTCTGCAAGCAGTCTTTGCAATCACATCACAATCTTTTCAAAATGTCCACAGCTCGCAGCACAAAGGTGGCGCAAACAAACAATGAAATTTGCCATCACATCTTGTAGTGTCTCAATGAAAATGGATTCAGATACCACACAGATCGACGATTCAAGCTTGTCCAGCATGGTGGGATGGTTCCGGTAGACAGTGTCTTTCAATGTGCCCCACTAAAAGTAGTCACAAAGAGTCAGATCGGGCGAATATGGAGGCCAATCCATGCCTGTGCCAGTAAATTTGGGATAATCCAATGCAATGACTCTATTCCCGAAGTATTCATAAAAAAAACTAAATACCTGCCCGGTGCGATGTGGTCGTGCCCCATCTCGCATGATCCACTCGGTGCCTGGTCGATCATCCAATGCTCGCTGTGTGGCAATAAATTGTTCCAAAATTGCAACTTAACGTTCACTAGTTATCGGTTATCGTTTCTCGCATGAAAAAAAGGCTGATAATGCCTCTGCTGCATACAGCAGCCCAAACAGTAACTTTGGGAGAATGCAGTGGTTTTGCTTCACACAAATGGGGATTTTCGGAACCCCAAAATCGCCAGTTTTGTTTATTCACATATCCATTCAGGTGGAAGTGTACTTCATCTTTGAACCAGATTCAGCCAGCATCAAGTCCTTTATAATCAATCATTGTGAGAATCTGGTTCGCAAAGTCAGCCCTTTATTGCACAGCTGGTACGGGTATGGCCTGGTGACTTTGGATTTTGAATGGAAACATGTGTAGACTGTTTCTCAGTATTGTATGCGTGCTGGAATGCTTCAAACCACTCTCTGCTGCAATTCTTCGAACGGATTTCCATGGATGTTGCTGAATAATTCCAGAAACTGTGGCGACATGAGCAACTACAGTTGGCTAGGAGCCAACATTCCTCACTAGAGCATCAGCCACGCTGCCTGTCCGTTCGAATTTAAAGAGCTTGTGAATAGTTTTCGCATCGCGTCTTTTTGGAACATTAAATTGTGTTTGAAAACTGTGCCTTGTTGCCATAATACTGTGTTCTAACCTGTGATATTCCAGTACCAGAAACACACGTTCTTCAATGGAATACATTTCAAACTCTTCCTTCGGTACGCTAACCTCCTTTCACGTTTGAACTGTAGAACTGATCGCTCTGGGCTTCGGAGCACTATTTATAGGCACTACTTATTGCAATTACAATGCCATCTGTTAGCAGCTTTTGTAACTACTATTTCGAAACTTCTGTAAAAATTCTTACAGCTTTCACAATAAACATACCATTTGTTGCATTCTTCTATCGATCTTTGTTTTCATGTTATTTAATTTTAAATTCAGGGAGTCCTTTGTTGGACACCCTGTATCTGTGAATTTCTAAATTATTGTATAAAATATATAAACACAAATTTGCATAATGTCAAACAAGTTGAAAAAAACGTCACACAGTTTTCATTTGTGAACAACTGGCCATTAAACTTCATAAGCCTACCAGTCAGTGACTACTAACTAAAAATGGGGGCTTTACACTCTGACATTATTTACAATGGGTTTTATTGCTTCCCTTTGAAGTTCCTTGTTGTTTCCTTAGCACTTACATGACATATGAATATTTAAAACACCATTGCCACACAGATCTGGAAACGACTTTTGGACAGCCGTTATTGGTGTTTTATAAACCCCTTCTAAATGTTTTCTTGTTAACATGTTCTTGTTTGTTAATATAAAAATTTATGTTTGTGTATGTAAATTGATGGTATAACAAGTATTTCTATCTGCTTTTCTGATCTTAAGTAAGCAGTCTAAATTATATGAGGGTCTTAATTATTATTTTCAATTTGTGCAGTTAGAAAAATAAACATTAAATTAAAATTTAAAGTAAGAGATGTGTAATTATAAAATATGAGTTTTCTGTTAATTTACAATTTTGTTTTAATAATGATTTATATACTTTTAATTTGAGTTTTGAATTTATTAATTTGATTTATTTAATTTAATTAATTTAAGTTTTGAAATTAATCACCCTATTTTTTTTTCTCTTTTAATATGTAAAAAATAAATTATTTGATCAAATAGAATATTTGTAATTTTACCAATTTGTTACATCTCTAATTAATTATTTAAATATAATAAATATTTGCCCATTATTGTATGTTTTATTTTTTAACAGTATCGAACAGACAATGTACGCTTTGGTTTTTAATCTTTTATGTTTTTATTTGCATCACTAGTTAGTTTTTGTATAAATATATAAAATAGATAAATTATCTGTATGTGTTTTACATTTTACATGTGGGCCACATTATGCAATGCACCCTTTAGCTAAAATGCATAATTGAGCCTTTTTGAAAATGTGCCCTTTTCATATGTAATGTGCCATTTTTTGGAAGGTATGTTGTATCTAAAAAGCTTATTATTTATTTTATTTAAACTTAAACTTCTTTTTTATTATTTAAGTTTATTTATACTTAACTAATTTTAATAACGTTGTTTATTTATTTATATATTGTTTCTTTTTATTAATTCTTTTCAATAACCGTTTGTTACCTATTAATTGATTGTTACATATTAAAGTTTCTAATTTATATTAATGTTTCTTCTAAATTCCTATTCTTACTTGTTTGACCTGTGCACAACACCCTTTAGAATGTATACAACAACAAAACAATTCTAAAATTTCACCTACCTTTAAGTATTTTAATTAAAAAAATGCACTGCCAATATACACAAGAAGAAACAACCAAATTTCTACAACTAAACTTTTATTATGAAACAATATAACTTCCAAAAATTTCACATTTATCTTTAAATTCTCAAACATTCAAATTTCAGAGCCTTAAAACACCTAGAAGATTAGTGGTAGTACATTGCATTATAAAGTAAAGAAAACAGTAATTAAAACCCAGAAAAACAATTTAAACCAAATCAAAACAAACCCAGTTATCAATTTAAATCCCAGGTTCAGATTCCACTCTGGTCAGAAGACCAGAGCTTCGTCTGTCAGAGACTGCCCACAAAACATTAACTTTTTAACTCAATATAATAAAAACAAACACCAATTTGTAAAAATTGTAAATGCACATGTTCGAAAACTCAAAAGGAAACAAATCAACTCAAAAATGTAAAAAGTTTAAAACTAAAAGTAAGTATTCAGAGCAAAATATTTAAAACCACAAATTATTTAAGTTGCAAGAATATAAATTCTTAAAGACACTAAAGGAAACACATTTGCAAAACAATTGGAGATTTCTGCAACAACACAGGTGACTAATGACACACAAAACACTTGTAACATTAAAAGGATAGCTGGAATGTCGGACGATGTAAATTTGGGTGCACTTGCTTGATGACACATTGAACACTTGTAGCAGAGTATACAGCTTTGGAGATCTCTGCAACAACACAGGTGACTAATGACACACGGAACACTTGTTTCAGAAAAACATTGGAAGGATAGCTGGAACGTCGGATGATGTAAATTTGGGAGCACTTAAATTTGAGCTTGATGACACATTGAACACTTGTAACAGAGTATACAGCTTTGAACACTAGCCCTATTCACACAAGGCAACCAGTAAACTGGTTAAATTCTTGAGCCACACAACACTTCAAATAGATGACAAACACAACACTTCAAATAGATAACCGTGCAGTGTTCAAATTAGACTCCTAAAAATTGTCATTGACACCCTGTTTAACACTACTTCAAATAAAACCTTTTTCCGGTGGGCGCTCAGCCACAGCACTCGAAATTCTTTTAACCTGCCTGATCTGCTGCTCAGGATCGAATGCCTTGCCAACAAAATTTCTGCTTCCCAAGAGCCACCAATCTTGGCGAGTGAAAACTTGCACCTCATACAGAGCACCTATGCACACCCTGGGGAATAAAAATATGATGCTTTGCCAAGAACCATGATGCGCGAAATTGCCATCAAGTCAGCTACCACATTTTGCCATCAAAGTTCATTACACGTTAGACCACCCTACGGAATACCTCTCAGCACCCATATACATTTGGTACATACATCTTGTTTCTACTGATAAGCAGTGAAAGGATCAAATCCATACTTAAACCTATGATTTTTTTCACTTTCGAATGAATATAATTGTCGCTCGACAGTACAGGCGTAAAGCAAAGGACTTGAAGATATTTAGCATTTGTGGATACATTGCGCACGTAATTTAGAATATTGGAATGCATGAAAGGGATAATAAATGAACGTTAATACGAGATAAATCGCCGAAATACTCAATAATCATAAATTAATTTAGAATATTGAAGGGAAGGGGGAAAATCATGAATTTTGAACATTAACAATATAGAAAAACAAAAGCCTCTAAAACTAAGCACAACAAATACCATTACGCCTCAGGAAAGTAAAATTTAGAATAAATTTTTTTAAACAAAAGGGTCAAAACAGCCAAAATGAAAAACCATCCTCGAGTGAGGTGAACCTGAAACCAGATGGTAAATGCTCACTTGCCTGATGACTCCTGGGATCACATGTTGAAAACATTGGCAAACCATATTGTTACTCAAGGAAGGCACACTGATCGGGAATAAAACCATTCTAAACTTAAGTACCATCAAAAGGCAAAAAAAACACTGCAGCCCTTATAAAAGAAACAAACAAATTCCATGTAATATTAAACCTCATGTTAAATGTCAAGGACTTTGCCCAAAAATAATTTCTATCTAAATTCCAAAATTTTAAACTCAATAAGATGCAAATCAAATCTATCAACAGGGGAAACACCCTGTAAAAAAAAATCCATTTAAACCTCAACCTTAAAATTACTAAACATATTATAAAACTGAACTTTTGAAAGAGAAAAAAAAATCCCATATAAACCTGCAATTTTAAGTACACTAAAAATTTGCATCATAACCTTAAAACAGGTGAAGTACACCATGCACCAAGGAAAAATTTTAAACTCAATACCCCCAAAGAAGAAAAACTTTAATCATTTCAAACTCGCTTAGTGTAAAGCAGAACCAGAACAATGTTACATAAAAAAATACACTAAATAAATCCTTTCCGAGGGAACTGCCCATTTGTGGGAACAACAAAATCATATACTCAGTGTACCTAACTCTCAGGCTGCACTACCAACACTACCCTTGGGTCTGCTACCTACTACATATTAATATCAATTTCACTGCACTATCTTTCCGTGTGAAAGAATCCTCAATATAACTAATGCCTGGTATAATGAGTGTTCCAATCCCCTAAATACATATAAATACAATAACTCATCTCTACCACAAGGAAAACTACCATAACTACTTGTGGAATACTCAAACTGAACCAAACTGTAGCGAAATGGAACTCCTATATACCAGTGTAAACTCCCCTAATTTTCATGGGGCCCAATAATTAAACAAATACTTCCTTAAATAATAACATGTTTCTAAGCATCTTTATTAAGAATATGTGCACTCCCTTTTTCCAAAAAAAAATAAACCCAAACACTGTTTACTAAACTACTTCTGAAAAATTTAAATACATCAACTTTAGAAAATTTAAATAATTGAAAAACTTTGAGTAGTTAAAAGTTCTGAATATGAATTACTGAAACCTAAGTAAAGCTAATTTCAATCACTTCATAAAAGAAACCAAAAATTTAGTATCCATTTCATCCAAAAGTGACGTTTCCTATTCATTTAACTGTAAATTATAAATATAATATCTAATTCTCATTTAAATAATTTTGACAAAAATTCTGCCTGTGGCATGTACAATCAGTAAGCAGCACAGAAGAAAAATAAACAGAGTTTCATCACCACTAGCCATTATATAAAATTTATGTTAAAGAACACATGTTCCACCATTGCGCTCTAAATCCAAACAGACTGGAATGATCACATCCAAAATAAACCTAAAGGAGATAAAAATTTAGCAAATAGAACAAATAAGGTGAGGTACCCAACAAGCAAATAAATGAGGAAAATTAACTTTTAAAAGATGGATTCGAGCCAGTGAAATCCTACAAGAACTATTGTAGTGCTGCTGCGGTACACCTCCCTACATGAAACCATTAAAGGTCTCGAACATAAAAATTTTGCCGCTGGAAAAAGTAAACAATAGTAGAACAGAAGTTCAATACAAGTATGCATCAAGTAAAAGAAAAATTCTTGTGGAATATTTACCCCCATAAAATCTAAATTTCCTAACATGTAGAACTATACGCAGAACTCTTGGCTTTTAGATCATTTATACACCATAAAATACACTAAAAACCAAGGTCCGTAGAATATCTTATATATAAGGTTGTCTCGTTCGGGGAAAACTTGTCTCAGGAAAGAAAGACGAGTGAAGTTACTGCTAGACCCGTTCTCTGTCAGAGGCAAGAAAAGCTATTGAGAGATGTTGATAGGAAACTATTTAAACACTTACCTAATAGTAAGTGTGTGCGCAATATAGAATAAAATTAAACAGTGCAATATGAAGATTGTGGATATTTAATAAATTCCGTACTTATGAAAAAAATTGCAAATTTTGGATGAGAGAGAAAGCCATGAGAATTTTAACATCAAAAGAAGTTTATACAAAGATTACTGAATGCTATGTTCAAAGATTATTGAATGATCAAAGGTTGAATGATAAAAAGACATTGAATGATCAGAAAAGAGTCACTAACTGTTAAGTGCGTTATCGGAATCGGGTTAAAAAGGAGATACATATATATTTCTAATCTAAATGGTGCAAATCAGTCATTTAAATATTGAATGTATTCTGAATTTTACAAACGTGAACAATGCAGAATAAAATAGAATATATAGTATTTTCAGGCAATTCAATGCATGGCTTTTATCTAGCTCAAAATTTTACATGTTTTAGAAAAAATATATCGTTCGGATTTCAGAGAAAACGAGAAAATTTTCAAAATAATCTGATGGAAAAACAGTAATTGATTTAAATTTGAAAGCACATATTTTACCAACCCACTGCAATAATAATCATTAGTCACTTCAAATGTAGGTTGTTAATAATTTTTTGTTAATGCATTTGTTAATAAAGTTTCTGTCAAGACATTCATATCTTGATTTGTCAAATTGAAGGGCTCCGTGAGGAGTAGTCATAAAGGAGTAGTTTCTATGCAGTAGAAATCGTTTTCGTTCAGGAAAGGCGTATTCATAAGTTAAAAGAAATTATAAAGTGTAATTTAATGGATAATTTTATAAAAAAATGAATTTATAGTTGCATCAAAATGACATATTTACCTCTATTTATTTTAAAGCAAATGTTGAAAGGAGTCTTTTTATTTAAAGCTCCTTCCCCATAAACATCGGATAAATTTTGGAGGAAAAAAAAATTCTTTGTTAAATAAAATAAATGTATTGTTAAAAATAAACTTTGTTTCTTTTAGCATAAAATATAAAATTCCGACTGACCTACAGACCCCCCCCCCCCCCCCCCCCCGCCTTTCATTTTCCATGATTTTCCATTGCATTTTAAAGGGCCGATCAACAGAATTCTACGGTAATATCTGTACCATAAAAGAAAGTAAATAGATTCACAAAGATTCCAAATAAACAAATTTAAGCAAAACATATATCATTAAATATACAGAAATGGGGTTTTCTGTATATTTAATGATATAAAATAAAAATATTAATTACTTGCATTGAACATAGAATGTTACTATCTAAATATTTTTAAATCATTAATGACATTTTTCAGAAAACTATAAAGTTCAAATGTTTTCTGTATAGGAACTAATTGGAAAGGAATGGTACGCTTACTTTTACTGGACAGAATATATGTACCATAAAATTTATATGCAAGAAATTGTAAATCAATATATTTTTAAAGAAATATGAATAAAATTGCAAATTCATAAAGATAATATTTATAGTTTTATAAAAATAATTTTATTTACTTCTATTTTAAACATATTTCTCACCAGTTTTATCCTACTTCAAACCTTCATTTCTTTAATAGACAATACAGACAGTAGAATGCACAGTCTCTATTTAATGAATTTGAACGGGATATTTCGTTCAAAATCTTTAACGTCTTGTAAAAGTAATTGTTAAAAAGTACTATATTAAAATCCAAATTCATGCAATATATTTGCGGGTAAAATATTAATATATATTATCATTTTGTCCATGAAATGTGTAAATTTTGTGTAAAATAAAAAGCTCAATGTATTTGCTATACAAAATCACCTGGAAAATTCATATCCTTGACTCCATCATCCGTTTACTGCAATTTAGTTTGTTTTGAATTTCAATTTGAGTTTATTTGTCACAGAGTCAGCACATTATTTATTCAACTTTAAATTTATCTCGTTGAAGCTTAAACCGAGACAGTTTCAAACAAAACTGCATTTTTCAATGTGTTTCTACGAAGCGCCCACTTATCCATAGATTGGGAGGTCTAGCAGTGACGTCACAGCTCGTCCAGAAACGTTACCATGAGGGGAATAGCGAGTGAGACAACCTGTTAATATTCTATTAACCTTGACTAGAAACGACATTATGCATCATTTGAAATTAATAATGAATGCGACTTTTATATCGCGTTGCAACCTTTTCTATTCAGTACTGTCTATATCTCTTTGCAACCTTTATTACTCATATCTCTCTTTGCAACCTTTTTTTATTCATCAATACTAGAAAAATCTGACAGTGGTTAAAGGGTCGTGAATCCTCTAATCAGAAGTAGCAGCTATGGGCAGATGGAAACATTTTTTTTACCACACTAAAAAGGTGAGAAGGAAATTTTAGCTTACAGCAAGGCTTTCAATTTCCAGACTCCCCAAAACTAACTTATCAGCCACCCATATGAAAATCACTAAGCCAATAGATCAAAAATTTGTACACAAAGTCTCAAAAGAGAACCAAATATGTAGTACTTAAATTCCATTTAAAATTTTCCCAAACTAAACTGGAGCAAAACTCCAAAAATCAATTAAAAGATTCCACAAAAAAAATTTTAGCTCCTAACAAACCAAGTTATTTCATAACAAAACAAGAATTTTCTCAAAAGTATGTGATTCAGTTTAATAATTATTTCACTACTCCAAATGAGTGTAAAAATTTTGCCGAACCCGAATTCTGAAAGCAATCCCCCACCCCCCATCCAAATCATGAATACAACTTATCATACAAAAAAAAATTAAACCTTCAAAGTACCTAGCAAAGAGCAAGCTGCAACTGCATTGTGAAAATTCCTTTACAGCTCAATGGAGCTGAGGGTAAATTTAGACTATCGGAGGTTAAGGCATACCTAATGCCTAAATGATTTTCTCACTGAATACACCTGATAACCCTACCTTTACACAATACATTATTAATTTCACTAAAAAAAAATACTAGATGAAACAGAAACCTTAAAATTTCAAATAATTTTAACAAAATTCACTCTTGATAAAAAAAAAAAATTACCTCTACACAACATGTTGTTACTTTCACTAAAAGAAACTGAATGACACAGAAACCTTAAAATTTACTCTTATTAAAAACAAATTACCTCTACACAAGACACTGTTAATTTCACTTGAAAAATACTAGATGAAACGGAAATCTTAAAATTTCAAACAATTTTAACACTCCCCCAAACAGAAAAATAATTTCTTAACCAAGTAAATTTTTCCCAGATCAGGTGCCCACCTCCAAAATACAAATATAAAATACACAAAAACTTATAACATATATAAAAGCAATAAAATGTAAATAATATCTTTTTATAAAAATTATGGGTGGACAGCCCAAGAAAAACCAAATGAGGTTAACGGCACCAAATTATATTGCATCGAGATTGCTTATAATTAAAATTTTATTAATTTATTTAACTTAAACTTATTTTAGTAAAGTTTATTTATTTATATATTGTTTCTTTTTATTTTCTTATTCCTACTATTTGGCCTGTGCAGAATACTTTGTTGTTTATCTTTTAAAATACCAACAATCAACTCATATTCAAAAATTTCACTTACCTTTAAACCAAAATTAAACTAGCACAGCCAAAAACTCAAGATTCAACCAATTTATGTTAACTACACTTTTTTATTATGAAACAACTTAAAATTAAACTAGCACAGCCAAAAATTCAAGAAACACAACCAATTTTTGTTAACTAGAATTTTCTTTATTAACAACACTTTAAATTACTAACAAAAAAAAATCTTCCAAATTGTTATAACTTAAAAATTTGTATAGTGGATAAATTAACAGTACATTGCATTTAAAGAAAAGGAAAATTAAAACCCAAAAGAACATTTAAAACCCCCAACTAAAAAATGCAGTCAACAATTTAAATCCCCAGGTTCAGATTCCACTCTGGTCTGAAGACCAGACCTTGATCTGCCTAATGAGCTGTCCACAAAAGAATGTAAATGTTAAAACTTAAAAATAATAAACACAAGCACTAAATTTAAAAAGGCAAAATTTCCATTAGTACATGTTGCAAAATATTAATTTCCTAGCATAAAACATAAAGTTGTATGTGAGCCAAACGAAACTTATAAAAATCGTAAAATTTAAAAAAAATGCTTCTCAAAATCTATGGCGTAATTTTTCCATGAAAAAGGAATTATCATTTGGGGACAGCGAATGTTCTCGCTTCCGACAGTAGATGGCAGCACTAGATATGAGTAACAAAAAAACTGCAGAAATCGTGTAGATGAAAATTGTAGATAAGTATAATTATGAAGACAATACTGTGTAGCATTAAAAACTAGCTGAGAGAGCTCCTCTTTAGGAGCACATAGGATCCAATCAAAAATGAAGTTAAAATGGTAGTCTGAATTTTGCACTTTGATGTGAGTGATAGATTAATCACAGGCTGAGCAGAACACAAAAATATCGAAGAGAATACCACAGGAGTACATTGCACCACTCGATCAGCACTAGTCTTGACTACAGCAAGATGAAACCCATGAGGAACACCCCTGTGAGTGACCAACATCACCACTACACACGGAACAATCAGTGCAGGAATTTGGTCTGTAGCAACGTCCAGACTGAAGGAATGTACACAATGAAGCACTCAATAATTTTGAGCCCCACAGCACAAAACACTACGACAAAACATTTATACTTCAAATTAAGTCATTCACACAATTGCCATAGGATGCGGGCGCCCTTGCAAGCCCCGGCCTGTGACTCCTCAAAATTCTTCGACCAATAGCAACCAAGGTCTGGGATTGAATGCCCCAACAGCAAAAAGTTTGCTTCCCAAGAGCTGCTAATCTTGGCGAGTGAAAACTTGTGCCTCCTACAGAGTATCTATGCACACCCCGAGGAATAAAAAATGATGTTTCGCCAAGAACTGTGAGGTGTGAAATTGCTGCCAAACTCTAGCTATCATGTTTTGCTGTCAAATTAGCTACCCCATTAGACAACCCTACGGAATGCCTCTCGGCACCTATATACATCTGTTTTACATCTTGTTTCTACTAATAAGCCGAGAAATCGCCAAATTCACACTTAAAATATATGATTTTTTCGCTTTTGGATGAATATAATCATCGCTCGAAAGTGAAGGCATAAGGCCACAAAAATAAATTATAGTGACACTGGCAATTAGCAAACAACTTGAAAGATATTTGGCGTTTGTAGACACATTGCACGCGTAATTTTAAATATAGGAATGCATGAAAGGGATAATAAATAAACGTTAATAAGAGATAAATCACCAAAATACTCAATAACCATAAATTAATTTAGAATTTTGAAAGGAAGGGGTAAAATTATGAATTTTGAATATTAATAATTTAGAAAAACAAAAATCTCTGAAACTAAGTACAACACTTATAATTGAAAGAGTGAGTATCATGTGAAAGAAGAGACAATTTGCAAGAGGAGTTAAGCATATATTTAATGCTATTAAAGCATTTTCCCTCAGCAGAAATTGTGAAAACATTCCATTTTTTAATATTTTTATAAATGTTGGAGAACTTAATATTCAAAGAATAGGTTTCTTAAAACTTTATTTGCTTTTTTTTAGATTGAGTAAAACGTCACTTGTAATCTTTTGGATGTTGTCTATTCTTTTTCTATAAAATAAAGCGAACATACACACATTTGCCCTCCTTCATTTTCCTTTTCAAAATTAGAAAACTCAATGATCAAGAAAGTTACTTGATTTTCAGAAAATCAGTTTGGAATGAGTATTACATTCTATTTTCAAATTAATTATGAAAAAAAAGACTAAAAAATTTATCGGAAAAGCAGTGGAAAATTTTCCCATTTTCGGAAAATTCTCTGACCCACATTTCTAGTTCTTTCGAACAATTGAATAATACTTTACTAGCTGAAGTATTATGTCCACAAATGACAGTTCTAAATTTGATGGGATTCTTATGAAATTTTGGAATTAAAACTATATATGGAATATATGGAAATTTGCAAAATTTAGAGTGTAAATCACCATACATATTAATAATTTTTAGTCTGATACTATTAAGTGAATGTGAGTCTATTTTGAATATTTCATTATTCTTTAAATAGTTGATTAAAAATTGAATATAAAATTGTTTACAAATAATTGCATAATTGTTGGAGGCTTTATCTACATATTTGATAACAAAAGATTTTTGTAAATTTTTAATAGAGGTTTTGAATTTACCAAAATTATATTGTGATTTCGAAATTTTTATGCTATTAATAGTATTTTTAATGACTTTTAAGATATCATATTTCCACATGTTCAAAGATTCTAATGGCTATGCACATTTACATGCTATTTTATAAATATTTATTTAGGTCTAAGTTAATAGATTTTAAGATAAAGGAGGGGGTACAATAAGCTGGCAGCCGGAATTTAATACTGAATGCCATAGCGTCTTTTAACGATTGATCATGTACAATAATTAGATCTCTGGTGACGATATGACCTAGCATTAGGTTAACCTTCTATTAGTGCTCATATTAACTTTCTGGATTTAAATCTATGTATTGAATCTTCTAATAGAATTTTTATATAATTTGTATGATAAAAAAAGTTATTTTAATTTTAATATTAATAAATTATTACTTTTTACTTCTTGTAATTCGGTTCAAATGTTTCGTAACATCATTAAAAATCAATTGTTTTCAATTCATAGATTATCAGATAAAAAGTTTCATCAATTACATATATAAAAAACCTTATTCAAACTAGTAAATCATATTTTTATCAATTATATTCGGTTAATAGTACAGTAAAAAAGTTTAGGGTAACTCAGTGTTTTTAAATGTATTTTATTATGGCTAAGTCACCATAGAATTTTATTCATTCCCCATTCTTTTTGTTAACTTACTGCTACTTATGGGTATTGTTTCTATTATTATGCATTTCATTACACTTGCATCATCTAACAAAGCATCTTGCCAGGAGATAGATGCCCTGTCTAAATTCTATAATCAATTAAAACATTCAATTGCCTACTGGTTTTATTATTTATTAATTTTTAAATTATTTTATAGGGTTAATAATAATAATTATTATTATTTTTATGTGTATGTATTAATTAGCACTTGTTGTATTTTGAATGCAATTTATCTGACAGTTATCCCTTCTTATACTTTAGAATTGATTTACATTTTACAATTTTTAAGAATAGCAACAAGGACATTACTCTTTATGATTGGCAACACCTTCTTTGCATATCATGTTAAATTGGTTTAGGTGATTGAACATCTACACACATGTAAGTCGAAGGCCAACGGCCGTACCGTGCTGATAACACCGGTTCTCGTTAGATCACCGAAGTCAAGCAGCATCGGGCGCGGTTAGTACTTGGTGGGTGACCACCTCGGAACACCGCGTGCTGTTGGCCATCTCGGGTGCGGTATCCCCGTGGTTTGCGCGCTAGATTTGCACGCTACCACAAATGCCGCCGTGTTCATGCGGAGTACGATCACGTTAAACATGTGGGTCCGCAAGTCCTTCCGAGAGGTTGGTGGTAGGGGAAGGAGGGTACGGTCCCTGTGGATGCCTCCCCCACTGGGTTCCGGTCTAAATTGGGTGGCACTTCCCGGCCGTCCATACAGTTACCTTACACCTTTCTGGTAGGTCGGACGGTCTGGGTCTCAACATCAACATCAACAACACATGTAAGTCGTACTTCCCGGCCGTCCAAACAGTTATCTTACACCTTTCTGATAGGTCGGATGGTCTGAGTCACAACAACAACACATGTAAGTCAATTCTTTTTAATTCTTCAATTTTCCAAATCTATTTCAATTTATAGTACATTGAGTATATTTATAGTACACATAGTCGTGAGTTTTTACTGGTTAGAAATTGAATTCTTTTGTTTGTTATGGATGCTTTACTATTTCTCTTCAATTATTCTACTTTAATTCATCTATATATATATATATATATATATATATATATATATATATATATATATATATATATATATATATTATTCATCTTTTAATATATATATATAATATTTATAATCAAAAACTATGCATAAACCACTGTAAGTACAAAACACCCATCTCTAGCACATCCGTTACAAATAAGTAACTATAGACCAAGACTAAGGATAAAAATAGTAGGTAACTTATCGCTACATTGGTTAAATGGGGATGGGAGGAATAATTGTATACAAAAATCATTAATAAATAGATAGTTATGTATAAAAATATATATATATATATATATAAAAAGAGCAAAACGGAGAAAAGGCAATAACAATTAGCTCAAGATAAAAGATTAAGAGAAGGAGAACAATCAGTTGAAACTACATAAAAAATGGTGGTTAATTTGGAATTGCACATTCATCAGGACAGCCATGCAATCCAAATTAGAACTGAAAGAATAGCCAGTTTCTGACAATGGCAATAGTATTTAACTATAAACCCCATTAGAACTGTCTACTGGCTAATGGAAGGAAAAAAAGTAATAATATATATATATATATATATATATATAGAAAAATTATATATATATACAGTATATATAAATATATATAGAATCAGATGTCATGAGTTACCTATGGGTGACATAAAATAGAAATAAAATCAAGCTCATCTTTCAGGCCTGTATTTATTTTTCATTTAGTTCAATTCAATTCAGCTCGGATAATGAACCACAAGTATGATTTTGTTAAGGAGTCATTCTATATAAAATTGACCAATAGTGTGCATGCAACCAACCATGATTTCCCTGAAATATTGTAGAAATCCTTTGAGATATGAAAAATGCCAAAATTTTAGCGGTGTGGCCGAAACTAAACAGGTACAGAACCACGTGATCTTGAACTTGCCTAGTCCTTAAAAAAGTAACATAAAGACTTATTTTTTAGCTACATGTATAATTTTGATATAATAAATTTTAAGTATGTATAGAAAAGTAATACTTTGCCAATTCCAGAAAAATAAATACCACTGGTACTGCTACATGACAAATTAAAAATCAGTATTTTGGGGGTTTTAGTGAACATTTTTGAAAAGGAGGAAAAATAAACCAAAGTTGAAAAAAAAACATAATTTAGTTTTTCCATTTTCATTTTGGGTGCAAAGACGTCAACTGTTATGGATTTTTTTGCAGGGACATAACCAGCAATTTTTGCCTAGGGGGGAAGCACACATTTTAGCCAATTATTTACATATTTGACGATACATTATAGCAGTGTTTATCAAAGTGTGTTCCACGGAACCCTTGAGGTTTCGTGACAGTATTCCAGATAAAAAAAACAAAATGGCAGTCGCAAGTTTGATCAAAATCCCCTTTAACAGAGAATTTTTATTGACATATACCTAACTTTAGGGATTTCTTAAAAAATTGACGAAAACCGGGAGATTCTTGTTAAAAATCAGAAACTGGGAGAAATTATTAAAAACCAGGCGTTTTCCAGAAAAGCCAGTAGAATTGGCAGGTATGTGTAAGGTATGTTTAGACGGTCCAGACAGTGCCACTCATGTTGGACCAAAACCCAGTGGGAATGGCATTCACAGGAACCGTACCCTCCTTTCCCTACCACCAACCTCTCGGTAGAACTTATGGACTCACATCATTAACATGCCCGTAAATCGCATGAACATTGGGAACAGTTTGAGCAGAGCCAAGAGTCATTCCAATACCTTAACCACTGGTCTGACCCACTCGACTGCAAGTATATACAATTTTAGCATACATCAGACATATTCCTAGAGCCATGAGTTATCCCGTATAACCCAAATTTTTGTCGTATGTGACATTTGGAAACCAATACACTAGAGTATCAGATGGCTGCACCAACAGAAAGAATAAATAAATTCCAGTTTGTATTTATACAAATGGAATTTAAAATTTAAAATATCTATGTATCAAAAACCTTACTTTAAACCTTTCACTATACTCAGCACTCTCTTATATCTCGTTGCAACCATTATTATTCAGTACTCTCTATATCTCTTTGCAACCTTTTTTATTCATCAATACTAAAACAAAATCTGACAGTGATTAAAGGGTCATGAATCCTCCCCCACCCCCTACACCCCCGAAAAAAAAAAAAGTGGACAAGTGATTCTTCCTAAAAGGAAAAAGTGCATTCTCCACTGAACATCTTGAAGTGTGAGGCATCAAAGCACCTAAGTGAAGTAGCAAATATGGGCAGATGGAAATTTTTCTTTACCACGCTTAAAAGGATGAGAAGGAAAAATTTTATGTACCTGAAATTCCCAGAATCCCCATAATCGACAACTAACTTATCAGCCACCCATATGAAAATCACTAACAGCCAATAGATTAAAAATTTGTAGACAAAACCTCAAAAGAGAACCAATAATTTAGTAACTGTAATGCTTAGATTGTATTAAAACTAAATTTAATGCCCCAAAAAACATAGAATATATTTTTTATTTTAATCCAAAATATTTTTGGTGCTGCCATCTGTTGTCGTAATTTAATTCATACCGATAATTTTTATTTTTTAATGAACATTTTTAAATATCTATTCCTTCTAATACAGTGTTAAATACAACAACAGATCATATATAATAATGCCACAATCACGAAAAGGTAATTTATCATTCTATAAATTTGATAAGGGATCTGAATGTACATCACTGAGGACTACAGTTTTGTCTTCAAGTCCAAGTTCAATTACGTTTCCGTGATAATGGCATTATATATGATCTTTTGTTGTATTTAATAGCGTATTAGAAGCAATAGACATTTAAAAATGTTCATTAAAAAATAAAAATAGTCGGTATGAATTACATTACGACAATAGATGGCAGCACCAAAAATATTTTAAATTAAAATAAAACATATATTCTATGTTTTATTGGGTATTAAATTTAGTTTTAATATAATTTAAGCATAGCATTTTATCTATAAAACAATATTTCGCAACTGTTTGAGCAGAATTTCGGCGAAATATGTGTGCCGCGAAAGTTAACAAAGTGCGGATAGGGCAGAAAATTTACTGACACTCACCCTTAATAAAAACAATTTACCTCTGCACAAAACATTATTAATTTCACTTGAAAAATATTAGATGAAAAGGAAAACTTAAAATTTACTCTTAATAAAAACAAATTATCTCTACACAACATGTTGTTACTTTCACTTGCAAAATACTAGGTGAAACGGAAACCTTAAATCTTAATTTAAAAAAAACAAATTACCTCAACACATTGTTAATTTCACTTAAAAAATACTAGGTGAAACAGAAACCTTAAAATTTCAAACAATTTTAACACTCTCCCAAACAGGAAAAAAAAAATTTTTAACCAAGTAAATTTTTCCCAGATCATGTGCCAACCTATAACATATAAAATACAAATATAAAATACACAAAATTTATCACACATATAATCAAATCAAAATAACATCTATCCCTTAGAATTACGGGTAGACAGCTCAAAAAAATATATCTTCAGTGGACAGCCCAGACAGAACCAAAAGAGGTGAACGGCACCAATGTTGTATCTAAAAAGTTTATTATTTATTTTTTAAATTTATTTAATTTAAACTTAAGTTTTTTTTTATAAAGTTTATTTATACTTAACTAATTTTAATAACATTTGTTTATTTATTTATATATTGTTTCTTTTTATTAATTATTTTCAATAACCATTTGTTACCTACTAATTGATTGTTACATATTGTTTCTTTTAAATTCCTATTCCTACTTGTTAGGCCTGTGCACAACACCCTTTAGAATATATACAACAACAAAACAATTCCAAAATTTCACCTACCTTTGAGTCCGGCCACACAAATTGCTACTGTAAGCCTTCGGGTCAGTCGTGTGATCTGGGTTTCTCACCTACCTTTGAGTACTTTAATTTAAAAAATACACAGCCAATACACAAGAAGAAACAACCAAATTTCTACAACTAAACTTTTATTATGAAACAATTTATAACTTCCAAAAATTTCACATTTATCTTTAAATTCTCAAACATTCAAATTTCAGAGCCTTAAAATACCTAGAAGATTAGTGGTAGTACATTGCATTATAAAGTAAAGAACAACAATTAAAACCCAGAAAAACAATTTAAACCCAAATCAAAACAAACCCAGTTATCAATTTAAATCCCAGGTTCAGATTCCACTCTGGTCAGAAGACCAGAGCTTGGTCTGTCAGATACTGTCCACAAAACATTAACTTTTAACTCAATATAATAAAAACAAACACCAATTTGTAAAAATTTCTGTTTCCCAAGAGCCGCCAATCTTGGCGAGTGAAAACTTGCACCTCATACAGAGCGCCTATGCACACCCCGTGGAATAAAAAAATGATGCTTCGCCAAGAACTGCGAGACGCGACATTGCCGCCAAACTAACTACCACGTTTTCCCGCCAAAGTTCATTACCCCGTTAGACAACCCTACGGAATGCCTCTCAGCACTCACATACATCTGGTACATACATCTTATTTCTATTGATAAGCCGTGAAAGAGCCAAATCAACGATTAAACCTGCAATTTTTTTCACTTTCGGGTGAATATATTTGTCACTCGAAAATGAAGGCGTAAAGCAAGGGATTTGAAAGATATTTAGCATTTGTAGATACATTGCACACATAATTTAGAATATTGGAATGCACGAAAGGGATAATAAATAAACGTTAATACAAGATAAATCACCGAAATACTCAATAACCATAAATTAATTTAGAATTTTGAAGGGAAGGGGGAAAATCATGAATTTGAACATTAATAATTTAGAAAAACAAAAACCTCTGAAACTAAGCACAACAAATACCATTACGCTTCAGGAAAAAAAAATTTAGAATAAATTTTTTTAAACAAAAGCGTCAAAACAGCCAAAATGAAAAACTCTCCTCGAGTGAAGTGAACCTAAAACCAGATGGTAAATGCTCACTTGCCTGACGACTCCTGGGATCACATGTTGAAAATATTTGACCCTACCTTTTTTTTTTTTTTTTTTTTTTTCCGACCATTCATTAAGTTGCTCTAAGTCCTTGGACGAGTCGGATGGTCTGGGCTTTCGACCCTACCCTTTTGGAATACTAGAATGAACCCTGTATAGTTACATACCAATATTGCTAATAATTATTGTACAAAAGTTGGTAATTTTCTGTTATAAAAGTTATATAAAGAACAAATATGTATTAAATTTCAATATTAAAATGGTAATATTAAGAGAGAAATTGTAAAATATGCTAGATTGATATCACAATTATTAGTAGTAAATACATAATTAACACTATGAATGTGTGTGTGTAAGCAGGAAAAGCAGTTAATATATTGATTTTTTTTTTATTAGTATTTATTTATTTTATTTATGTATTTAGGAATTCAATTCTAAATTTATGGAGAAAGTCAAAGTTTCCAAGACATCTCAGATTTTAGGAAATGTTATCAATAAAGCTGGGAAAATACCAATCAGGAAAAGTAAGTTCTATTCTTTCTCAAATTTTATTCACCATTAGATATATTATTTCGCATTTGTATAGGATTATTGAAAAAATAGGTTTATATTCCAGTTAAAGTTTAAAGTGCCAGTAAACCTATTTTTTCCTAAGCACTTTTAAGCAAAGTACAGAATATCTCAGAACTTTGCCTAATTTCAACAGTGATGTGACACCTGTTTTATAACGAGGTGTTGCATATAAGCAAGAAAACTTCTCCACCTGAAACGTATAAAAACCCTTGAGAGAAATTTTATGCACTTGGGTCACCTCATTGAGCCCTACCACCCCTTATTGAAATAAAAATGAAACAATGGTGCAAGGAGGGTCAAAGAATGATCAGATCTTTCTTGCTTAAATCTAAGTTTATCTGTAAGGCTCTAAGCAAATTCTAAATAACTCAATTTTTTTAACTTTGCTCATACTGTAATCGGATGAATCCAAGTTTTCATCCACATTTTTTGCCAAAATCTGAAAACTGTACAGTAGTCCATTATAATAAAGCATCTTGGCTCAAACTGTTTTATTCTAATGCTGTTGCATTATGGAGTTTGTTTATTCAAATGCTGTCTGTATCTTCTCATGCTCTCCAGTCAGGTTGGATTTGTAACAAAAGCTAGGTTTAATGAAACTCGCTTACAATCTGCATAAAAGAAATAGATGATCAAGTAAAGTTAATTGTTCGATAAAATCTATCAAAAAAATTTTATTTTATTTTAGGGGATTTACTCAAAACGTTTGAAATGTGGAATACTACTTTGTGAGATAAACATACTACGTTGTGAGATAGGGACTTGAAATTGAGAGCAAGTTTGGATCACTTAATTGTAAGAAGGTAGACAATTTTACTTTTCCATTAATTGTTACTCTAGAGGTGCCTCACACCAAAATGTTTAATTTATAGAATCAATTGGACGCACCTTCTATTAAATAAGATAGAGATTTGAAAACTAATACATGACATATGTTCGATAAAAACCCTAGAAAAATCCAAAAAATATTTATTTGAGGAAGTAACCCACACCAAAATGTTTAAAATATAGACTGTTTGGAAAATGAATCAGATGAAGAGACTAGTATAAGAATGAATCATACAGTAGAAATAAGGAAGAAACTTGAAATGTTTTTATTTTAGAGTTATTGAATACCGTAATGTCCAAGTTACCAAATAAATGAGAAAAATCAGAAAAGAAATTGGGTGCACAGATGAATAGTTCGATAATATCTACCGAAAAAATAAAATTATTATAAAATTTATATTTGAGGAGGTTGGCTCCTCATAAAAATACATTCCAATCTTGGATCTTGTCTTGTGTAGACGTGCTCTCATATTCTCCTGTGATTTTCCCGCCTTTTTTGCGAATTTGTTCCATCGATAGAACATTTATTCTCTACCAAGTTTGGTATCTTCTCCTACTATTACGGACATGGCATCCGCATTCTCGATCAACTCTGATCAACCTGGAATTCCTCCCGACCTGGAAATCATTGTATCCCGATTCAGAAATGGAAATTTTCCCTTGCCGGACCCAGCTTCGAATGGATATTTACAGTACCTGAATGACCTTTCTCACACCGGAAGTTTCCTGATGGCCGAGTGGCACAAGATCGCTGCTGGACTATCCAAAAAATCCATGGAAACATTCCAAGGTATGTGCAGAACTTTGACATCCTATTTTGAGCAGAATGTTTGTATCTCTAATTTAACTCCCTTTAAATCTGAGATTGAAGCTTTCATTTCTCAGCATGAAAGTATCATACATGCTAATTCTAATTGTTTCTCTAATGCTAATTCTTATGTCAATTCTAAATGTAATATGATTTCTAACTGTAATGCTAATGCTACTGCTATTGTTAATACTGACTCTAATGCTTATTCTCATGACAATTCTGATAACTGTAAAATCTTATTTAAGAACAGTGTAACCACTGATAATGTTCTACAACCTAATATTTATTCTAATGCTATTACTACTGATAATTCTAATGTTAACTCTAACATTGATGCAACACTTAACTCTAATTCCCAAGCTAATAAAGATAACACTACTGAGGACATGGAAGGATTCACCTTTCCCCACCACAAAAAAGTTTGTTGCAAGACTCAAATCACCACTGGATTTAAGACTGTAACTGCTCAGAACGCTTTTGAAGCGCTAAGTATGGATACTAATGGTCCCTCTGAGGAAATTAACTTGCATCCTGGCAACTCTCAAACCCCTGATAATTCTTCAAATCTAAACCACTCCAATGCTGAAAATCCTACTACAAATTCATATAAACCTGAACCATTCTTTGTTAACTGCCCAGAAAACTGGAGAACTTTAGTCCAAGGACTCAACTCACTTGTCTCTACCCCTGTCAAAGCTCAGCTTGCAGGCGAACATATTAAAATCAGCCCCCAGACTCTAGATGACTTTAGGATTGTACAAAAAATTCTCTTAGAGAAAAGACTGGAATTTCATTCAATCAATATCAAAGCAGAGAGGCCTGTTAAAATCTTAATTAAGGGACTTCCAATAAACTCACCTGTTAATGAAATTTATGAAGAACTCCGACTTCGAGGATACAGTGTACACAGAATAACTCAACTTAAAGACCTGAAAAATAAAGCTCCCCTTCCTATATTTCTACTTTATCTAAACCCCACTAAAAATTGGGATACCATACATGACTTACACACTCTATTGGATATGTCAATCAAAATCAAAAACTTTGAATCCAGAGGTACCAAAATGTGCTTCCGCTGTCAGCGGTATGGACATTCCAGTGATTGTTGCTATCAACCCCCCAGATGTCTCAAATGCAGTCTCAACCACTTCTCTCGCGAATGCACCAAATCTCCTAGTACCCCTGCTAAATGTGCAAACTGCCTTGGCCCTCATCCCGCCAATTTCAGACTCTGCCCCTCTAATCCTCAAAATAAAAACAAACCCACCCTAAACTCTTCTCAAACTACCCCCCCCCCCCACCACCACCACCACCACCACCACCACCACCACCACCTCTAAATCTCAACAACCCATACCCAAACCTCAAGACTTCCCTGCTCTTCAAACTAAAATACAAAAACCCACCCATCATAAACCTACTCAAAATCCCAACAACAAAACTGCAAAAATTAACCCCAACCCACCTACCAACATCCCCAAATCCTTTGCTGAAGCTGTTGCTATCCCCACCACCACCCGTGGACCAAATCTTGTCGCCCTCCACACTCCCAACGAAAATGCACAAGCATCTATGAGCAAACCCCCTATCCAGGAACCCAGCAAACAACCTAACAATAACATCTCTATTCATTCATTTATTACTGCTCCTACTTCTTCTCCTTCTGCCAATAATACTGTTACTGCTACCACTCCTACTTCAAACTGCATTGATAATCAAACTAACTCTTCACAATTAACAGACTTCATTCTGCTCATCCAAGAGATGAAAAAGATCTTCACAGACCTAAACCTGGACTTTGAAAAAATTAAGAAATTTCTTTCTATTATCCAAGTCAAATTCCAACAAACCAGCAATCCGCTGGACAAGCTTCTCGAAGTGATATCGGCCATTGATGAGGTCTTCTGTACGGCTTCCTCGCCCCAGGATGGGGAGTAATCATATTCTTTCTTGTGTGCGCCTCTTGTCCTGGAATGCCAATGGATTGAGAAATAAGATCACCGAGCTACGAGACTTTGTACAAAATAACCACATAGACATCATTCTTATACAAGAAATCAGGCCCGGTCATCGCCCCCCCCCCCCCCTTAAAAATTGCCAACTACAAAAATTAAACTGCTCTTCGGACACATAATCATAACTCTCCCTCTGCCTCCGACGGTGTCTCGATTTATATTAAAAATAATCTTGCACACCATGAACTTAACTTCCTCGACACTGAAATTATCAAAAATAAAATGATCCACCTTAACCTCCCTAATCATCCCCCCATCATCATTGGTTCCATTTACATTAAACCTGGACAAAACACTAACCTGAATAATGATCTTACAAAAATCTTCAAAAACAACCACAGAGTAATAATAGCAGGCGACTTCAACGCACATCATCCAAACTGGAACTGCAGGCGACACAACAAATACGGCAAACAAATCAAGGATTACGTATCGGCCAATGAAATTCATGTTGCAGTCCCTTCAAAGCCCACCCACTTTTCTTTTAACGCCACCCCTTCTACCATTGACTTCGCCCTTCTCAAAAATATTCATTACCCTTACACCCTTGAAACCCTGGAAGAACTCTCCTCTGACCATCGCCTCATCCTGCTGACTGTCCACCTTAACACTCTCCTCCCTATTTCCAATCTTCCCACCTCTATTAACTGGAAAAAGTATAAAAATAACCTGCTTAAGTCCTCCCTCCTCATCCCCAAAATTAATAGTACTATGGACCTTGATTCAGCCGTAACTAACCTAACTCAGGAAATTCAAAGATCCCTGGCAGATGCACTTCCTCCCACCCTGCCCCGCGTTATAACTCCCTCCCACAGCATATCAAAAACAAAATTAAAGCCCGTAATGCAACTCGCAGAATTTGGCTAACCACTAGAAACTCTCAAACTAAAATCTCCCTTAACACCCTCAATAGGAAAATTAGAACTGAAATACATAAATATAATCAAAATAATTGGAAAACTTACATTGAATCCCTCTCCCCTGAAGATAAATCCATATGGAAAGAGATCAAGAGAGTCAGAAGACCATTCGCACAATTCCCGCCTTTGCGAGCGAATTGTGGAATGGCCTTCTCCGATCTTGATAAGGCCAATGCCATTGCGGAGTCTTATGAGAAACAGTTTGAAACTAACGGTCCGGATGAAGCCTGCCATATCCAAATCAACCAGTCTGTAGAAAACTTCCTTTCTGCCCCCTACCCTGAGGATATCCCCCTCTCCACCCCTTCTGAAATTCTTGAACATATTCAAAAACTTAAAAACAAAAAATCCCCCGGTATCGACAAAATTTCTAATAGAGCAATTAAATTTCTTCCCCTTAACATTATTTTTTACCTTGTCTTCATCATTAATGCTATGTTAAAACTCAGGCACTTCCCTGCTAGCTGGAAAACTGCTATTATTATCCCAATTCTTAAGAACGGTAATAACCCCTCTGAACCCATCTCCTACCGCCCCATTTCTCTTCTCTCTTCCCTCAGTAAGTTCAGTGAATGTATCATCCAAAATAGACTTTTAAATTTCATAGAAACCAACAACTTAATCATCCCTGAACAATTTGGCTTTAGACCCGCCCACTCTACAACCCATCAACTTCTCCGATTGGTTGAATTTGCTGCAGAAGGAATGAAAGACAACAAATTTATAGCGGCGCTAATGCTTGACATTGAAAAAGCCTTTGATAAAACCTGGATAAATGGAATTATATACAAACTCATACAAATGGATTTCCCCCCCCCCCCCCTCATACAAATTATTAACCTCAATAACAGATCCTTTCACGTCCGTATTTTCAACATTCTCTCTACTCAAAAACCCATCAAAGCTGGAGTCCCAAAAGGTTCTATCCTTGCACCCCTCCTTTTTAATTGTTATGTAAATGATCTTCCCCGTTCCCCTCATACCTCTCTCTGTCTTTATGCCGATGACACCTGTATTATTTCTACAAACCACAGCATTAACTTCCTCCACATACATCTGCAAAAACACATTCATACGCTGGAAAACTATTACAAACTTTGGAAAATCAAAATCAGTGCGCCCAAATCACAAGCCATTTTCTTCTCTGGCAGACGATTGCCCCCCCCCCCCCCCCCCCTCCCATTATGATCAACAACAAACCAATCTGCTTCTCGCGCACTGCCAAGTATCTCGGCGTCCATTTGGACAGTCAACTTACTTGGAGTGTGCATTTTAACTATATTCTTAAAAAATCTCGTAAACTCATTGGCTCCCTAAACCATCTCCTTTTCTCTAAACACCTTGACACTAGTAACAAAATTCTGCTCTACAAAACTATAATTCAACCCATTCTCCTTTATGCTTGCCCCATTTGGTGTTTTGCTTGTAAAACTAACATTAAGAAAATTCAAACCGAACAAAATCGCATCCTCAGAATTATCCGCAAAGCTCCCCGCTACCTTCGTAATGACATCATTAGAAATGACTTCAAAATCAAAACTATTAAATGCACTATTCGTAAACAAGCTAATAAATTTTTCCTTAACATCCCCACCATCCGTAATGAAGAACTCTTCAATATTCCAGACTATGACCCGCGGCAGCAGAGAAAGTGTCCGCGAGCAGTTTTATTTGACCCTCCGTAAATTTACTAATTCTTCTCCTTCCATCCCCTCAACCTTTAGCACTTAAATTTTTTTTCTAGTTATTGCTTAATTTTAATATTAATTTTAATATTAATTTCTGCTTCATCTCACATCTGGATGTTTCTTCCCTCTTCATCTCTTCTGTTAAATACAGATGGCAGCACCTGCTGCAGCTGATTTCCTTCCAACTTCGAAGGCGGGACGTTCGTCCCATGTTTTGTCTTGTTCTGATGTTTTTTTTATTGTTTTTTACAAACCTCTTCTGCTCAATTTATGTCATGTTCTCGCATATTGTTTTCACATCGGAGGTTAAAGCCATTTGGCTAGGCACTCCTCAAAACCGGCACATTGCTCGATGCTCATAAAAATATTTGAAATATGCATTGTGTGAAAAAAAATACTTCCCAATGAAATAGACTTGAAATATGGATTGTGTGAAAAAAATACGTCCCAATGAAATAGACTTGAAATTTGGCACTAGGATAAGTCGTATGATAGAAAAAAGGATTAAAATGACTAGATTATGTTACGATATTTGATATTTCACAGGTAACGCACATTGAAATGTTCAATTTGCTGAATAAATGAGAAATAACCTCCTTTTTTCCCCTTCGTTTGTGATGAAATTTCATCCACAAAAATTATCTTGATAAAAGGACACAGGTTGATGATAAAATGATGTCAGTTAATTAAAAATGTATTTAATTTTTTTTTGTTTTGATTTTGATAACTTTCATTTCAAGATCTTTATCTCTTCAAGTCACCCCTACTGTCTATACCCAGTATTCACATTGTCAATCCTTAGATAGACATCTTGACATACAAGGTCGGATGCATTTTTTAGTGTAGATAACTGAATATATTCAGTTACTTTCTTATTCCAGAGACTTTCAGAGGAAGAATAACTTATTATATTTTGCCCAATCCATTTAAATGTTGCAGGTGGTACACTTCCCAAGCCATCTAAGAGTAAGGATGTGCAGTGCCTTGCAGTCGAAAAGATCTCTCCCTCTAGTCCTCCAAAATCTATGAGAAGTAAGCATGAATCGAATCCTATCCTTATAAATAGACCTGAAAATTCATATTTTCATTTAGTAGCAAGTGGCCACTCTATCACACATTTTTTTTTAAATAAACATGATTATATTTACTTAATATGTGTGGTGTTACCTTCTCCAACATTCACATATACTTTAAAGAAAAGTATATATTAAAATTGCTAATTTAAAGGGGTGGGTAATTTGAAAAATTTTATTAAATTAAATTAAAATACACAGGCTAAAAGATTATATAGTGAACCTTTAAATGAGATTGAGATAAGGAATTACTTTACATTTACTTGTATCTTCTTTTAAGCAATGGAAAAAGAGCTACAGGGAGAAACTTAAAAGGCAATAAAAAAAGTTATTGAAAGAAATACCCAAGTTTAGGGGGGGGGGGGGAAGATCTGTAAACTTATTAACAAATCCATTCCATAAAATGCTTACAGCATGGTGGCAACCAAGGCCCAGCTAAATTTATTTACTTTTAAGCATTTTAGGATATAATGACTGTGGCAAATATGCCCCCCCCCCCCCCCCAAAAAAAAAAAATAATAATAATAATAAATTAAACTGTCAAACCCAAATTACTAGATCGATATAAAAATTGAAGTTATCGTATAAGAGCTCTGCCCAATTTTCGTGACCTTGTAAAGGCAAAGAGTGCACAATATCACATGCAAGAACATACGCGGGCAAACAGAGAGCATTAAGAATTATATTAAATTTCCACACACTAATGAAGTAATAAGCCATCACGATCATTATAGAATTAGTACAAATCAGAAGTGCAAATATCAATATTAATACAAACACCGATACTAAAGTAGTGCCTCTTCCCTAGTGATGGGTGCAATGACCCACCACTGACTGAAATAGAATGGGTTAGCATGGCAGGAAAAGGAAGACATGGAAACACAAAATGGAGTCGCAAATTGAGGTAGAATTTAAAAATACCATTTAATCATTGTTCACACAAATAATTTCAACCATATTATTTAGGAATTATAATTCTTAACAAATCAACAATATCAATCATGTCAACAAATCATGGCCTTAAATTTTCAATAATAACATTTTCACATTCCCTTTAAATTATGAACAAAAACTTAAATAATCATATTAATGTGTTCTAAGCTGGAACACATTAATATGATTAATATCAACTCCAAAATTAGCAAATTTTAGCTAGTCAAATCAGTTTATCAAATCAGTCACAGTTTCTTTAAATTTCGAAGTATTTTTCCGATATATCTTGCAGGTCGGGCTTTAAAAGCCAAAGTTTTTCCCCGTGTGAAAACTGGGCCATAAAAGTTTTGTAAAATGGATTACTTACAATTTTTTTTCAGCCACGCTCTTAATAAACTCTGATATGAAAACACTGAAGTACTTACTTCACATCAGGATGGAATTTCACTTTTCAGTCATCGCATGCTGTCACATTCAGTAATAAACATTTTTCCACAATTTTAGTTTTATTCGCCCTTCTGACAGATCCCCACCAAAGGGGGCTAAAGTACATCGTGGAAAAGGGTCTCATTAGGACCAAGATTTCTTGTCCTCCATTTCATTAAAATAAGAACCGACTGGGAAATAAAAATCCTGTTACTGAAATATTGGTTCTGAACTTATCACACCTAATATAAGTTTTAACTGTTATTTATTGTAATTATTATTGATATTTTATTGTGTATGCACTTCACTAACATTTCTAAATAATAAATGTAGTACAGATTGAAAACTGTTTATTGTCTTTAACCCTTTTGAGACAGGTGTCTCACCGGTGCACCAATAGTGAATGTCACTCACAGCCAGGCAGCTCATACGTGAGCCACCGCTTGAATTGGTTCTGAGAACAGGTGTCTCTCATATATGAGTTTGAAATAATACTCATTCATTTAGTATTTTTTAATTCTAATAGGTGGAACCCTATATCCACTACAGTTGAATTTATCATGAGTCTAGAATGTTGATCTTTGATTTGGGTACTATATAAGGGTTATTTGTTTGCTATGCTCGGCTAAAGATCAGCGTGAAGGATTAAGTTTAGACAAGCCGACTTACAGAAGATAAGCCCCTTGACTTCATTGACTTTTAAGACTGTCCTACACATTTTTTTTATAATTTACATGCACATCAGTAGTAAGTAAATGTATAAAGTGAATAAAAATGTTATAACTTGGCATATAAATGTAGAAAATCTTTGTGATGTAAATTTAGTTCAAAATCACAATTATGTCTTTAACAATCATAATTTTGCAGCGATTTTCTTACACATTACTGATATTGTTATTTTAAAATATTTTAATTCAAAGCTTCAACATTTAAGGGCCTAGTACCACGACATTGAAAGTCTGTGGAAAATCAAGTCCTAGGTTTAGAGGCAGTAACATCTTGGAGTGACACTTATTCCAAAATTTCTATGATTGATTGGATTAATAAAAATATTCATTTTGATACATAGATATTTTGAATTTTAAATTCCATTTGTATAAATACAAACTGAAATTTATTTATTCTTTCTGTTGGTGCAGCGATCTCATACTCTAGTGTATTGGTTTCCAAATGTCACATACGACAAAAATTTGGGTTATAGGAGTTAACTCATGGCTCTATTAATATGTCTGATGAATGCTAAAATTGTATATACTTGCGGTCGAGTGGGTCAGACCAGTGGTACAGTGTCTAGAACTAATAGTGTGCCGACCGCCTGTACCTCCCAATGCTGGGAGATGTTCCTGAAAAGTCGCCTCCGCCAGACGGCGTTGGTCTCGAATAAGCGGTCTAAAGCAGAGGAGTTAACATTGAAACAAATGGGAATTTATTGCAAATGAAATGACTGGTATCTTTCGAAATAACTGAAGAATTTGTGTGAAATTGGGTGTGATTATTGTAAGTGGTATACACAAAAAGTCATTTGATTTTCAGAGAGATTGAGCTAGGGATATATTCTTATTTTTAAAATTTTATTTAACTTGATCTGGTGTTCGTTCAAACATTTGAGGCCCAAAATAATCAGGTTCATTTATCATAGTAACGCGAAATTCGTTATGACGTTTCCTCTTGTGGCACATTTCAGTTCTTTCGATTTTGAAGCATATCGGGCTAGCCCGTCCTGGGCCCGCCATAGGACATTACCTGGTTTTAGAGAATATCTCAAAAATCAGAGAACGTTGGAAATCTAAGTTTAATATATCGTTTTCTTTTGGGGTACGGTGAAAGATAGCGCTGATAAGAATTTCGATTGAGAGTGGACATGTTATCGACCGCTATTTTATCTCCAATTTTGAGATATTTTCCAAAAACGAATGCATTCCTAAGGCTGGGCAAAGATGGGGTAATCTAATAAAGTTTAAAATCCAAAGAATTAAAATTTTATCCCAAAAGAGAATACTATATTATAAATTAAAATCCATCCAAAAGGGAATGATATACTAAATTTACATTTTTTAGCTACTCCGACTGATCGAGTTATTCTTGAAAAGCGAGTAAATTTCTATGGCGGGCCAAGGCGGGGTAGCCCGATAAGGTTCGAAATGCGATGAAATATAATATACCACAAAAGACAATGATATATTAAATTTAGACATTCTAGATGCTCCGAATTTTGAGTTATTCTCAAAAAACGATATATTCCTCTTGTTGGGCTCAGGACGGGCTAGCCCGATGGGGTTCAAAATCTAAATTAAAATCCATCTAAAAGGAAATGCTATGCAAAATTCACATTCTTTAGCTACTTCGTTTGATCGAGATATTCTTGAAAAGCAAGTACATTTCTTTGGCGGGCCAAGACGTGCTAGCCCGATAAGGTTCGAAATGCGATGAAATATAATATACCACAAAAGACAATGATATATTAAATTTAGACATTCTAGATGCTTCGAATGTTGAGTTATTCTCAAAAAACGATACATTCCTCTTGTTGGGCTCAGGACAGGCTAGCCCGATAAGATTTTTAATCCAAAGAGTTAAAATATACAGCAAATGACAAGCATATGCTAAACTTCGAATTTTTAGATACACCTGTTCTCGAGTTATACCAAAAAGTAAAGTCATATGGCGGGCCCAGGACGGGCTAGCACGATAAGCTTCAAAATCAAAAGACTTGAAATGTACCACAAGAAAAAACGTCATACCGAATTTCACGTTACTGTGATGAATGAATTTGATTATTTTGGATCTCAAATGTTTGAACGACCACAGATAAAGCTAAATAAAATTTTCCACCCTAGGCAAAAATTGCTGGTTATGTCCCTGCAAAAAAATCCATAACAGTTGACATCTTTGCACCAAAAATGAAAATGGAAAAACTAAATTATGTTTTTTTTTCAACTTTTCTTGAAAATATTCACGAAAATCGGAAAAAAGTAGCCACTTTCATAAAAATGATAGCTTTTTGGCCCCCTTTTAACTTTAAATAGTCACCTAAGGTGAAAAGTCACTTTTTAGTCACCAGTAGCAGCCTTGTAACCCTGTGTTGTCAAATATTAAACATTCAATGAAATGTTATTCAATAAAAAACACCTTTCATAGGTGATTTGTATACGCTTTAGTTTAGGAGCCTAATAATAAAGAAAATTCATATAAAAAATTAATTTTATAAATGAATGATATTATAATTTTGATTAGGTTATATCAATCAGTTATGGCCATGGGATTGCTGATATTTTCAATTTCCTAAGTCATCCATTTTATTTTGACAAAGATTTTTCAAATTCATATATTTTCTAATGTGTTCAACCAATTGTTGTAACAGGATAAAAATAATGCAGATATTTGTTATTTTTTAAGTGTCTTTATTTTGGCATATTTTGTCTCAATTCATAATTTTTGTACATTTGTTTACAAATGGGACCATAATGTTTTATTTTTCAGATTTGCCTGTGCATATAATTTTGTATAACAAGAACAGATTCTTAAACTTTTTTAGAATTAAATATTTCAATAAAATTTTGTGAAAAACAATATCATCTAGAATACTACTAAAATTTACACATTTTAAATCACCAGCAACACCATATATATTTGTTAGTGTACATATAAATGAGTTTACATCAGTTACTAGATTCATTTGTTAAAAATGTTGCCTCCAAAAGTGCCCAGTTTCAATTTGAATACATTGTAAAATTAGTTCTATCTATTTATAACGTTTTTCAGGTATTAAGAAGGAAAGAAGAATTTCTAGTCCCGGATTCAACCTAGAAGTCCAAAGAAGTCTTTTTAAAAGTATTCAAGCCAGTAAAAATAGTCCTGGTCTTAATGCATCAAAATGCAGCATTCCAGTCCCTAGGTAATTTTTAAACCATGTGATTCATTTGTAGCAGTTTCATGTCCTTCTCTCGGAAAAGGTGTTGTTAATAATGTCCTTTACCTTTGAAAAGTGTAGCTATCATAAATGAGAAAACTCTTTGTTTGAAAAGTTGAAAATCTCAAGAACTTTATTAAAAAATCATCTACTTACAAAACACATTAAACATTTTTCTTTCCAGAAAAATAGAAATGTTTATTCTAATAAAACACATTGATCAAAAATATAAGCAATTGTAAATGAACACTTTAATGTGATCAGTACGTGATTTTCTATACTCAGACTCCTTTTATTTGTAGTTTATATTCTTTGGAGTAAATTTTAGTGTGAAAATGTACATGTTCAAAATGATTATTTATATTAAAGACAATAGCATTGTCCATGTTCATTGTTTCATATGACAACACCGATATGCATACAAAAATTGTATTCCATCTCTCTTAATTCAGATAACAGTATTTAGTTTTATATGTTTCATTTTTTTTTTTTTTTTTTCTTTTTTTCTTTCTTTTTTTTTTTTTTTTTTGTAGTTTTAGGAACCAGAGTCAATCAATCTAAACAACTATTTAAAATTTTGATTGCAAAAAACTGTTACAAAGCCAATGTATATCTAATTTTTCTAGATCAACTCCAAAACACTTCCAAAACACTTTTTTTAAACTTTGCCCATATAATTAATAACAACAGTTAATGAAGTTATAAGATTTAATAAGAATAAAATTAATTGGCTTAATTACTATAAATTACAGTAGCTTTATTTAATGTATATACAACCTATACATTTTGCACAGGAAATGAAATTACATTTCGATTGCTCATCAAAATATGGTACCGGAGCCCAAGATTTATTGCGGCATCTTATAAATTTCATCTATACGAATTTTTAACTTCCTTGATTTGTCGCTCTTGGAAAAAAAAAATTGCTCTTGAGAAAATCCAAAGGTCTTTTTTGTAAAATACCTTTTTTAAGTAATATTTTACAGTAGAAAAAGAATGCATTACCAATCAAAAAAATTATGCAGAAGTTAGGTACGGATTACTACTTTTTCACATGAAAACTTTAACTTTGGTTTAGTTTTCCTCCTTTTCAAAAATGTTCACCAAAACCCAAAAAATACTGATTTTTAATTTGTCATGCAGCAGTACCAGTGGTATTTATTTTTCTGGAATTGGCAAAGTATTACCTTTCTATACATGCCTAAAATTTATTATATCAAAATTATACATGCAGCTAAAAAATAAGTGTTTATATTACTTTTTTAAGGACCAGGCAAGTTCAAGATCACGTGGTTCTGTACCTGTTTAGTTTTGGCCACACTGCTAAAATTTTGGCATTTTTCATATCTCAAAGGATTTCTATAATATTTCAGGGAAATCATGGTTGGTTGCATGCACACCATTGGTCAATTTTATATAGAATGACTCCTTAACAAAATCATACTTGTGGTTCATTATCCGAGCTGAATTGAATTGAACTAAATGCAAAATAAACACACGCCTGAAAGATGAGCTTGATTTTATTTCTATTTTATGTTACCCATATATGTAATACCCATATTTTTTATATATGTAATTGATGAAACTTTTTATCTGATAATCTATGAATTGAAAACAATTGATTTTTAATGATGATACGAAAAATTTTTACTTCTTGTAATTTTGGGTTTTCGAACCAAATTACAAGAAGTAAAAAGTAATAATTTATTGATATTAAAATTAAAATAACTTTTTTTATTATATAAATTATATAAAAATTCTATTAGAAGATTCAATTCATAGATTTAAATCCAGAAAGTTAATATGAGCACTAATAGAAGGTTAACCTAATGCTAGGTTATATCATCACCAGAGATATAATTATTGTACATGATCAATCGTTAAAAGAAGCTATGGCATTCGGTATTAAATTCCAGCTGCCAACTTATTGTACACCCTCCTTTATCTCTATTAACTAGACCTAATCTATTAACTTAGACCTAAATAAATATTTATAAAATAGCATGTAAATATGCACAGCCATTGGAATCTTTGAACATGTGGAAATATGATATCTTAAAAGTCATTAAAAATACTATTAATAGCATAAAAATTTCGAAATCACAATATAATTTTGGTAAATTAAAAACCTCTATTAAAAATTTACAAAAATCTTTTGTTAGCAATTATGTAGATAAAGCCTCCAACAATAATGCAATTATTTGTAAACAATTTTATATTCAATTTTCAATCAACTATTTAAAGAATAATGAAATCTTTAAAATTGACTCACATTCACTTAATAGTATCAAACTAAAAATTTTTAATATGTATGGTGATTTACACTCTAGATTTTGCAAATTTCCATATATAGTTTTAATTCCAAAATTTCATAAGAATCCCATCAAATTTAGAACTGTCACTAGTGGACATAATATTTATTCTACTTCTACTAGTAAAGTATTATTCAATTGTTCGAAAGAACTAGAAATGTGGGTCAAAGAATTTTCCACTGTTTTTCCGACTTTTCACTCTTTTTTTTTATGATTAATTTGAAAATAGAATGAACTCTTTCCAAACTGATTTTCTGAAAATCAAGTAACTTTTTTGATCATTGAGTTTTCTAATTTTGAAAAGGAAAATGAAGGAGGGCAAATGTGTGTATGTTCGCTTTATTTTATAGAAAAATAATAGACGACATCCAAAAGATTACAAGTGACATTTTACTCATTCTAAAAAAAAAGCAAATAAAGTTTTAAGAAACCTATTCTTTGAATATTAAGTTCTCCAACACTTATAAAAATATTAAAAATGGAATGTTTTCACAATTTCTGCTGAGGGAAAATGCTTTAATAGCATTAAATATATGCTTAACTCCTCTTGCAAATTGTCTCTTCTTTCACATGATACTCACTCTTTCAATTACAAGTGTTGTGCTTAGTTTCAGAGATTTTTGTTTTTCTAAATTATTAATATTCAAAATTCATAATTTTACCCCTTCCCTTCAAAATTCTAAATTAATTTATAGTTATTGAGTATTTTGGTGATTTATCTCTTATTAATGTTTATTTATTATCCCTTTCATGCATTCCTATATTTAAAATTATGCATGCAATGTGTCTACAAACGCTAGATATCTTTCAAGTTGTTTGCTAATTCGCCAGTATCACTATAATTTATTTTTATGGCCTTACGCCTTCACTTTCGAGCGACAATTATATTCATCCAAAAGTGAAAAAATCATATATTTTATGTGTGGATTTGGCCCTTTCTCGGCTTATTAATAGAAACCAGATGTAAAACAGATGTATATAGCTGCCGAGAGGCATTCTGTAGGGTTGTCTAACGGGGTAGCTAATTTGACAGCTAAACATGATAGCTAGAGTTTGGCGGCAATTTCGCACCTCGCAGTTCTTGGCTAAACATCATTTTTTATTCCTCGGGGTGTGCATAGATACTCTGTAGGAGGCGAAAGTTTTCACTCACCAAGATTAACAGCTCTTAGGAAGCAAACTTTTTGCTGTTGGGGCATTCAATCCCAGACCTTGGTTGCTGTTGGTCGAAGAATTTTAAGGAGTCACAGGCCGGGGCTTGCAAGGGCACCCGCGTCCTGTGGCAATTGTGTGAATGACGTAATTTGAAGTATAAATGTTTTGTCGTGGTGTTTTGTGCTGGGGCTCAAAATTAT